>CM028249.1:13449348-14049348 GCA_016432835.1 Brassica nigra | reverse complement strand
TATACTCTCCGTGATCGAACTCCTTCCTCTCACCTCCTCTCTTCTTCTTCCTCAAGTAGTTCCTAGCTTCGGCTTCCTCGAATAGAAGCTTCTCAAGCTGGGTTTGAGGAGAAAGGCGGTTGATGGGAGCAGCTTTGCCGGTCTTAGAGTCACGCGCCACGAAAATGAAGTTAGCAGATAACGCAAGTGAATCTGGAGAAGAAGCATCAACAACTTCTGAAACCAAGCAAGTGTGTGTTTAGTTTAAGGGCATGATGATGGTTTGTAGTAGTTGAGTATGTAGAAAGTAGATACCGAGTTGAGATTGGATAACTTGGAGTTGAATCTCGATGGAAGAGCGACCAACCCAAATAACAGAAGCAACAATCATGAGATCAGTGTCGACACTAATGGGCTTCTTCAAAACAATCTTATCAACAGAAGCTGTAACCAGCAAGAGTGGCCTCGTTGTGCTATCATCATCGGAACAATGCTGAACACAAGAATATTCAGACTCTTTTTTGTATAACGCGATAAAATCACACTAATAATACCCAAAACAAAAACAATGTAATCATATGAAACAACCATCAATTTGATTCAGAAAAGTCGGCAATTGAATTTAAAATTAAAAAAAAAAAAAAAAACCTTGACGGAGATAGTGCCGGCTAAAGCGTCGAGATCTTCGAGCAAGATCCCGATACGAACCTCGTTCCAGGGATCTCTGTACTGCTCGCGGAGGATGTAATCAGTGGAGAAAGGGTAGAAGATGGTGGTTCGGCTATGGGAGGGCGTCCTGGTGAGAAGCTCGCTCTGAGGAGGCGCGTCTTTGGGTGGATCAAGAAGAGACTCGAAGATCTTGGACCTCGCTTCCCATAGAGCGATTGTGACGGGAGAGTGGTACATACCAGGCCAGAGACTCAGGGGCTTTCGGGTTGAGTCAGAGGACGGAGGATCGAAGGGTGAGGCGAAGGTGGAGACGACGGGGATGCATTTCGGTGAACTCGACTTCATTTTTTTTTGAAAATTGGGATTTATAATTTAAAAAAAAAAAAGATGGAATCGGATTTGAACAAGGAGACGATGAATCAATCAAATGAAGGCCATTTGCTCCCTTGACTTTGGAGTTTCTTCTTCTTCTTCTTCTTCTTCATCTTCTTCTCCTTCTCCCTGCTTTCGTGTTATATAATCTTAACTTGAGCCAGAGAGAAAGTCTCATCAACACATTTCTTTTGCTTTTACCTTTCTTTCTTTTTTTTATTAATTAAGAGTAATGATGTGTTGTTAAACCGGTATTAACTGAGCCAAATCAATTTTAATCGAACCACAACAAACTGTCATAAATTGAACCGGAAATTTTTGGAGTAACAAAGATAAACCAATATGAATCTAAACCATAGTTTTAAATTTTAAAAACATCTACTTAGTTGTAGAAAACAGTCTATTGCTCTTGTTAAAATCAGACAATTTCATTATAAAACCTTTTTTTTTACTAACTTTTCAACATCCCCTATCTATTAATTGATGATCTTTAAAAAAATTATAACATTCATTTTGTATTAATTACAAAATGGTCTTGTTTACGTATCAATTAATTACTTATATCTTCTAATTACTGACGTATGTCATCATTATACAAAATTTAGACAAACTTTGGTCTAATTTTTATTTCTTTAAGAAAATACATTAAAACGGCCAACGTTGGCAAGCAAAACATTAAACGCTAATGTTTTCATTTAATTCCACATGAGACTATAATTAAAAAATCAACTTTGTTATATAGTTTTCTATTGTCAACGGATTGATCATACAACACAACTATTAGGAAAAATAAAAATGATATCAGTCCTCTCAAATTTTATTATAAGGTTCTTCAACATAATAACAAAGGTTCTTCGGCGCTGTCAATTTTTGTTTCTTCCAAAAGTTCACCTACAACGTATATAAATGATGAACAAATCAACAGAGGATTAAACAAATTAAACGAAGACAAAGTTTATGTTTATTTGTTCCATTAAAATATATACAAAGTGTACAATCAGTCTAGATCCATTCACTAACTAAACAGTAAACCAAAATGAATATCAAGTGTTCATTAGTATTAAGTTCAATACATAAGCAAAGTTATCAAATCTCTCTAAATAAGAAAATTTATTGTACTTTTGTGTTAAATACAACTATATGCTTGGAACAATTATACAAAGATACTAGGGAAAATTGTTTTTTTGGGTCAAAAAATGGTATTTATGTCTCATTAGGCTAATTTCTATTTTGTACCATTTTTTCTTTTAATATCCTTTACTTTTTTTTTTCTAAAATAAATTAAATAAATAGTTTTAAAAACAAAAAAAATATTGGAAAAACAAAAACTAGTAATGAAATACCTATATCAAGTTAGTGATATTTTTTTCCAGTTTTAAAAATGTTTAAATAATAATTTCATTTTATGTTCTAGAAAAAATAGAATAGACATTCTACAAAGTAGAAAATGAAATCCACTATTTTCATTGAATCTACTACGTTTTGAATATGTGATCTATGTAAATAATAGTACTCTAAAAATATTTAGAATACATGTTCCGCGTCTAACCTACAACTCTAAAATCAGTAGAAATTGAATCTACACTTTTACAAAAAATCTAAAACATGTAGAATTCAAAATCTACACATTACTATAAATCTAAAACTTGTAGAAACAGAGTTTCTACACATTGCTATAGATCTAAAAACCTGTGGAAACCGATTTCTACAGATTTACTGAATTATACGGATAAGAATAATCAGTTATGAAAATCTGCAAAAAATATATTTTGAAATATTTTGTTTCCATATAATATTAAAATCGATTTTTTTTTTTAAAAAAAACACAAAAACGTTAATATTCTTTTCTTCTCCACGCCATTTTCTATACTAGGGATCATATACCCCGCGCAAGCGCGGGGTTCCTTTGCCTTGTATTTTTCTTATATATATTAAATATCAAATCATTGGGTTTGGGTTATGTTATTGCTATGCTACCGTGGAAGCGGTCTCCTCCATAGCTTCACATATCACCATCAAGAGTTTCTTTTGATGAATCACCCTCTCGTTAATTACCAGTCAGTGGGATATGTATCATAGTAGGAACACAGACATCGTAATACTCTACTTACAATAATAGTAATCATCAAGAAGTGTTGACTATGGTCCTCTTCTGGACATTGTTCCTCTAATGTCCTTGAAGAACGAATCTTGAAAGACGGAAAGAGAAATAGAGTTTCAAATCTTCTTTTGGTCATGTGTATACATGCACTTAGGAATACATATAAATAGATATATTTACATTACATGTATGTGTATAAATTTTTGAGATAATCAATTGGAATTTTTCATCTTAAAAAGTTTTTTGGTGAATGTGTCTGTGTTTTAAAATTGTTCAATTTTCTGTCTTGATTTATTTTTCTTTAGATTGAGTTTTTGCCTTTTTAAATTGTTCATGAAGGATAGGACACTTTGTTCAAAAAAAAGAAGGATAGGACACATTGTTGACTTGTTATCCAAGGGAAAACGTTCAATGGTTTGTCTCCTGCTTTGCTATATCATACAGACAACATATGATCTAATCAATCTTACACGAATGTCCATTTACCGAAGGAGTGAAAACTGGATGGTGCTTTTTCTTTCTCCTTTCAGATTAACACTGTGATATTATGGATGCTCACTTTTTTTTGCCGATGGTACACACTAACAGTGCAAATTCGTTTTTAATTAACCAGTACCGATGAGAAATTAATATTTCTAATAAAAGTACGTCAGTCTTACCTCTCAAAAATTCAACAACTAATTTTGATTTCATATGAACTCTTCTTTAGGTTCTGCATATTTCTCTTCAGCCACATGAGCAATGCGGCTTCTTCTTGCCATCCAACAGCCTATCAACAAACAATTTACTTTAGTAAGTTTAAATATGGGTCTCGAGCACTAAATATTTCAGCTGTAAGCATCAGAGAAGAAATTATAAAGAGGAAAACGTGAAAGTGCATAGTAGGATTAGAAATCAGATTGGCCAGCCAATTGTCCTTCTCTTGGAAACATGAGGAATTAAAAATTTGTTACGTCAGAGAATTTGGGATGGAACTAATTCTCAGTATCAACAAAGTGCTCAGTTTCAGTCAAAGTGAATTCACTAATTCTAAGAAGCTCTTCATGACGACATATATTCTAGTTAGACATGCTACTTTTGAAACCCATTCATAATAGAAAGATGTCATATTAAAAAAAAAGCTGGAGACAGAGACACCCAATACAGCAAGCAAAGCATTAAGGGCAAGGGATGATCACCTCATCTCTCATCTATAAACGCTTGACCCATTTGTACTGCAGCAAATGGAAATTTCCTCCCACCGTAAGAAGACAAGTCCCTAAAATTCACAAATGTATATCATTGTGCAGTTTTCATACGCATGTAATTCAGGAAAAAGAAAGTAAACTGATGAGGATTATAAAACTTAGGAAAGAAATAAGTTTAGAGACAATCATAAAATGAGAAATACTCACCCATAAATCAAACCAAATGGTCCCATGGATGTTTGAAACATCACTTTAAACGGATACGGATCAACAAAATGGCATCTTGGTTTTGGAGCGGTGACACAAGAAAGGCAACAACATCGAAAGCAGCCCTGACGGAAATCATAAATATAATGGACCATCACATGTTTCTCTTCTTTATGTTCTGCATATTTCTCTTCGACAATGTGTTATGAGACAATGGTAGGTTCTGTCTTTGCAATACACATACAAAACATAAGCTAATCAAAATGATACTTGAAGCAACAATTATGAGAGAGTGGTAGGTTCTGTCTTGAAGAAAAGACTTACAGTGGAATTGAAATGACATGTAGTAATCAAGACCTTAGGAGTAACCTCACGTCTTAGGACAAGATTAAACTCCTCAGCATCAATATCAGAAAAGAACTACAAAATTCAATTCCACTGCATTTAGAATGAATGAACGAACATAGAAAATAAAAAATAAAGTTAAAAACTTTACTTCTTCATCATCAGGTCTGCAAACAGTCTCATCAGCCTCTCTCGTATTCTCAATCGTCTTGACAATCTGCTTCTGTGGTGGCTGCAAAGAAAACACGAAACAAACGAAGTTTAGATTCCTAAGAAATGACACAAGAAAGGCAATGAAGTTTCTTTATACGCTTGATAAAGAAGATAAACTGAGAATGGTTGTCAAGATTAATTGCCGAAATTAAGAGAAATACGTTGAGCATGGGGGAAATTAAGAGTTGAGAGATGAAATCATGGTGTTTGCAGTCAGACCTTAGCGGAGATCTACACAAATACGGCGGTGCCCTAACCAGGTCGACTTCAAGAAGATGAGTGCTGGGCCAACAAATCACAAAACACAAACAAAAAGCCCATACGGAGCCCATTAGCAAAAAACGGACACGTGGCACCTAAACAGGAGTGATACTCGCTCATTATATTATAGATTCCATTGATTGTTCAAAAAAATTTCAGAAAAATCATATTGTTTCTACCATGATTCATATCTATGATTCATATCTATGCTTCATGTGGTGTCTGGAAATTGGTTGCAGCTTCAGGTTGGCGTTTTTCTGCTGATGAAAAGAAAAGGGGAAGGTTACTTGCTCTGGAATCGAGTTCATCTTTTGAAGAGTTACAAAAAATTGTTATAGAGGATTTTGGTCTCGAAGAAAGGGATGCCGATTTGGAATTGAGTTATCTACCTATTGGGTTGATCAATTCATAAGAGTGTCCACCGGTGATCATTGGTAACTCACGCCAAGTTCAAAATTTTCTAGGGTTTTGTGAGAAACATCAGTCAACTCGATTGTGTGTTACCTATAAAGCGATGCTAGGGAATCCAACAGATTCACGTATTGGTGAAGAGGAGGAGCGAAATCCCTGTGAAAATGGGGGTGCTTCAAGTAATGTTAAGGGTGCTAAGCATAATGAGAAGAAGAAAGGGAAGATGAAACAAGGCGACATTACATAAACATCAAGTTCCATAGAGCCATTACATAAACATCAAGTTCCAATGACATATTACACATACAAACATCCTCCATAATCATAATATGCGAGAAAAGGGGATCTTTCATCACTTCTTCAAATTCTGGTTTCAATTGTGTTCTCAACAACTCGACAAGTCCCTGCCGGCAGCTGTTATTAATCTTCTTAACCTGAGGTTCCAAGCCCTTATCGTATAGATATTTAGGTAACTCCAACTCCATACCTGAAAATTAAACACAATAAAACACAATAGCTATCAATAACCAATACCACAACTCAGTAAAATATTATCTCTTAAAACTCTATGATAACCATTGTCACAGCCAATGCAACTCCAACAACTAGCATCAAAGGATTAGCATTCTCACAGTATCAATTCAAATTTTCTATTATTTTTCTAAATTATTTTTAAGAACAAAATCTAGAATTCATAAATCTATCCTAAAACAACTCTTTAAAGCATAGGCTGTATGCGAAATCATCCCTAATCATCACCTTAACAAACAATTGAAGCCTAAACAACCTAACAAACTTAAAATTTTCACCTTTTATCCTTTTATTTTCAAACTCTAAAAATGGAGATAGGGTTTCATACCTTTGCAGATCGAATGAAAGAGTGATAGATTCGTAAAAATCACACGAAATCGTGTGGGTTAGGTTGAAGAATCGTCCAAATCAGAATAAAATTGAGTGATTTAGGGTTTATGAACTTGGGACTTTGATTTTCTCCCCTTTGTTCGTGAGGAGAAGAGAACTAATGGGTTTGATCCCATATAAATTGAGTTTAAAGAGATGAATGTGTGGTCGGTTTAAATTAAGTGGGAAATCAAACCGGAATAAACCAGCAATCGATTTGGGGAACTTACCTGTACACGGGATCGACCAATCTAAATTTGGGATCGATCGATCCCTATGGGATCGAGCTAAAGGGATCGACTGATCTGGAACAGGTTGATCAAGTTATGGTCCGCAGTTTTTTTGTGTGATCTGCATATTGATCAGTATCGACCGGCAGATTGACCTTGTACTTAAGGATCGATCGATCCTTGTTTTTTTTTTTTAATTTTTAGGAATTAGTTTTTTTTTTGTTTGTTTTTTTTTGGGCAAAATGATTTTTACAAATATTCGGATATTTATCAATTTTTTTATTAATTGCAATTTCGAATTTATAATTGAAATTAAGGGTATTATTGCCATTATGAAAATATTTAGCCTAATGGGATATAAACTATACAAGATTAGCCTAATGGAATATATATACCATTTTTTTTGCCCAAAAAAAAACAATTTTCCCAAGATACTATCGAGTATGTTTGAAACAAACAAAAAAATCATTTATATTATATAAGAAAATATGAAAATTTGGAAACTATTCGAGTAGAAAACATCATTAGTATCCTCAGCAAGTCTTCGACCCACGTCCTCCTGCACCGGATCCGGCTCCAAGGGTATCAAAATCAAAGAAGAAGAAGGAGGAGGAGGATGGTGATATTTCCGATGATGATTCTCTGGCGGACGCTTCGTTTGCTTTACGTAAAAGTTGGTTCTGTTCGTAATGCCGTGTCGTTTTACGTAACTTGCATGTAGGTCGCGTGGTTTTATTTGTGATGATCAGTTGGTTTTATTATTATTAGTCATGATCTTTCTTCCATGTGACGATTTTGTGGTATTATTTCCATGTTGATTTTCATGAAATTTGCGATGACTAATCCCAACAGTTTCTGTAAATACAAAATTTTGTGCGAGTGGAGATATGTCTTTTGAACAGATAAATTCATATACAAGTAAAAAAGGTATTTCTTTTTGGTCAAAACAAAACATATATTAAACAAACTCATTCTTTGTTATTATTGTTTTAGATAATTGATACAATACTTATTATTCTCTTGTATATTATAACCACAAATTTTAAAAATAAATGACTGAGCCCAAAATGCACCAAAAAATTCAGCTTCATAAATGATCAGTCTTAAGAAGAAAAAGAAAAAACAAATTATTCATGCCAATCGAAGAATTGGGTGGTCGTGACTCGTGAGATTATTTCTCCATAAGTAAATTCGTTCAACAGAACATGATCGTATCTGACCACATCGAGTTCTGGCAGCTCCTCTGTATGCTCTCCATATAGTAGCAAATTTCTTACTCCATCTTAATAAGCATTTGGTGTCAAAAAGTTACAGCAAAAGTTACTTTTTTCTGAAATTTGTTTAATTTTACTTTTTAACACAAAATAGGAAAAAACTTTGTTAAATTTTAAAAAATTTATTTATTTGTAGACTATGCCTTTGAACTTAAACTACTTTCTTCTTCTTTTTATGGCTTTTGGAAGAAGAATACATAGCTGATTTAGCAAGTGAATCAGCCAGGAAGTTTAAGTTTTTAGAAACATAAGAAAAAGCAATAACTTCAAAGGAAAGAGATAGATGCTCGATGTCCTGGGTGATTCCGTAGATATCCACCGGATGATTCTTCGAGATGAGAGCAGCAACTAGTGCTTGGCAATCTGACTTGATGCAGATTCTGGTGTGATCGGCATCTAGTGCACTGAGGAGAGCGGATCTAATGGCTAAAGCTTCAGCCATTTGAGGTGAAGAGGTGTGGGAGAAGGTCGAGGTACCTTTGTCTAGTTGTTCGCCATGTTGATTCATAAAGATCCAACCACAACCTGCTCGGCTGGATGTGGCGTGCCAAGCTGCGTCTGTGAAGCATACCATTCCTGTGTTGTCCCCTGCTGAGGCTAAGTTCTGAGGGAGATGGGTTCGTGGGGGAGAGATATTTGACTGCGCCAGGTTCCACTCTCTCGCAGATCTGATGGCTTTTGAGATTATGTCCTGAGGCGTGGATACTCTGTTTTCAAACACCCCAGGCATTCCTTGCTACCTGTGGGAACCGAAATTCACACCGTCAATTTCCGATAAAGACTTGTGGAGGAAAACCGAGTTAACCCGATCTTCCTTGAAGGTCCCGGATATCTGCTGGGCGCAAAACAATCAATAAAATAGAAGTTGCGAAAATAGAAATCGTAAAAG
This sequence comes from Brassica nigra, assembly GCA_016432835.1. Lineage (NCBI taxonomy): Eukaryota > Viridiplantae > Streptophyta > Magnoliopsida > Brassicales > Brassicaceae > Brassica > Brassica nigra. The sequence continues at coordinate 14,040,310 of CM028249.1, read as the reverse complement.
ATGAGCGGAAGAAAGATCTTATTTCTGAATTCGCGTTTTGAGCGTGAACAACAGGTGAGAAGTAAACTACAAGAGCTGTCGCTAGTCCGGTCGCCTAAGTCTATCCTAGTTGAGTCGCAGCTCGCTAGTGAAAACAGAAAAGAATGCTTAAATCGCTCTAAGTGCTAAGTGCTCGAAAATTTGTGATCTCTGGTTTGCTTCTTGCTCAAAGCTCTCCTTATATACTCCTCCTATGACGGTCTATCTTCTCGGGCTGAGTTGGACTTTTTCCATTTTCGTCCATCTTTGTATTTATCGGGAAACTTGACATTTATCTTCGGAAATCTCGACATTTATCTTCTGGAAACTTGATATTTATCCCTTATGGAAACTTGACATTTATCTCTTATGTGAGGATAAAGATAAACCGTCATAGTTATCCTTCTTTTCCGGAAAATCGTTCGTGGGCGGTTTTGGCCGCGTTGGGCCGTTTAGGCGTTTTTACGGTTTTCCGAAAGGACAGTCTTTGAAGGTCTCGGTGTTTCCGAAGGAACCTCGATTCCTTGTTTAGTCGAGGAAGTGTTGTTCTAGAATAACCGTGATCATACCAAACTTGCGTAGACTGATCCAAACAAGCTAAGATGGGATCGAACCGACACGATAGGACGAAACCGGGCGAGGGCCGTGGACCGACGCCAGGCCGACCCGTCGCGGTGCCGCCGGCGCCAGGCCGGTGCCGCCGGCGCCAGGCGCCAGCGTGGGTGCCGCCGGCGCCAGGCGGTGCCGCGGCGCCAGGCCGACGGCGACGGTGCCGCCGGCGCCAACCCGCGTCCAGCGTCGGCGCCAGGCCGGTGCCGCGGCGCCAGGCGCCCAGCGTCCGGTGCCGGGCGCCAGGAGTGCCGCGGCGCCAGGCCGCCAGCGTGGCAGTGCCGGCCGCCAGGCCAACCAGCGTCGTGCCGGGCGCCAGGCCGACCCGTCCGTGCCGCGGCGCCAGGCCGGTGCCGGCGCCAGGCCAGCCAGTCCCGGTGCCGCCGGCGCCAGGCCGCCAGGTGCCGCCGGCGCCAGGCGGTGCCGCCGGCGCCAGGCCAGCCAGCGCTGGCCGGGCGCCAGGCGAAGCCGCCAGCCAGCCAGCCCCGCCGCCGCGCCAGGCGGTGCCGCTGGCGCCAGGCCAGCCTGCTGCCGCCGGCGCCAGCCAGCCAGCGTCCCGTACCGGCGCCAGGCGGTGCGCCGGGCGCCAGCCAGCGGCCCCGTGCCGGGCGCCAGGCGGTGCCGCGGCGCCAGCCAGCGTCCAGCGTGCTGCTGGTGCCAGGCCGTCTTGCCGTCTGTTGGTTCGTTCGATCTTTCCCTCAGTCGTTTCGGGAAATCTTTCGAGTTTTGGGAGGGTCTCTACCGTAGATCTCGAGATAATTGTTCCAACGAGATTCTGCGAGTATCGGGATTTTGAGATGGACTTAGATCTTCAGACTTTCCGTCGTCGAGGATGAGAGCAATGTGGCTCCGAGTTTTAGATATGTTTAAAGATGAATCTTTAAAACAATCGGGAAGGTTTTACGGAAGACTCATTGTAGATCTCGGACAATCCAGACATGGATTTCAAGGGACCAGGATGCTGTCATTGCCGAGATCGCGAGGCGATCGCATTGATGGGCTCCAGGACCCTCGCCGTTGGCGGATGGGAGTGGACGAGCCTTTCGTGAGTTTTATCGGCGGCGACCCGTTTCTTGGATTTGATCGTCGCTTGGCTTTTCTTTCGAGGACTTTCGGGTGACGATTTCGTCATTGACCGATTTTGACCCCAACAGTTAGCCCCCCAGCTAGCTAGGAACCGTAGAGCCTGTCGGGTCCTAGCTTGCGGTATAGCCGTGTGGAAAAGTGTTGAGATGTAATCGTCTGAAAATCGGGTAAATAGTGATTTTACCTCCTTTATATGGAGTAAGAAATCTCTTTCTTACTTCATCACAAGGTTTTACTCTCTCTCAAGAATCCTTTCTCTCTCTTTAAGAACAATGTCTTCAAGATCCTCAAAGAGAAACTCTTCTTCCCATTCATCCTCGGATGACTCTCCTGCTCATGTATCGGTAAAGCAGGAGGAGTCGGTCGAGGAGGAAAAGAGGGACGCGTATACCGAGCCCTTGTAGGTTAGCCTCTATACTGCCAGAGATCCCTGTTCAAGAGGCCTCCGAGGCAGCCCGTGCTCCTTTTGCGCCGAGCTCGGTTCGTAAATATCTCAGGTTCTTGAGATTTTTACCAGGTTCTGAAGAGTCAAATTTCGATTCCGTTGGTAACGAGTGCAAGGAATCCTCCGCAAGATTTCTTTACATGTTACGAAGCTTTCTTCGCATCGCCGTATGTGGTTCCCAATTCCTGGTGCCATTGTTCGTGGCGCTTCACCTTCGATCAACCAACTCAGCGTTCCTGCCTGGAGAGTTGGCTTGGCGTCTAATTGCTAGCTCTGAACTTCGGGATTGATCTTGGTCTGATGATTTGAAGGTCTTTGGGGTACTCGGCCGACGGAGTGACGGTTACTATTCCATGCTGCCTAAGAAGGATATGGCCGTGATTCAGGGGACTACTAATCCCAAATCGTGGCAGGGCGTTTCTTCTTTGTTCAAATAGATGGCGAAGTCTGTCGAGGAGAGCTGCCTCCATCTATTTCCGCGGCATGGAATTTTAACCGAGGTAATATGACGAAAATTCTGTTATCTATCTCACTTTTTTGGCGTGTCTTTGATGTTGGGGTCAAAATCGGTCAATGGCGAAATCGTCACCGAAAGTCCTCGAAGAAAAGCCAGCGGCGATCAAATCCAAGAAACGGTCGCCGATAAAACTCACGAAGGCTCGTCCACTCCCATCTGGCGCAACGGCGAGGGTCCTGGCCCATCAATGCGATCGTCTCGCGATCTCGGGCAATGACAGCATCCTGGTCCCTTGAAATCCATGTCTGGATTGTCCGAGATCTACAATGAGTCTTCCGTAAAACCTTCCGATTGTTTTAAAGATTCATCTTTAAACATATCTAAAACTCGAACCACATTGCTCTCATCCTCGACGACGGAAAGTCTGAAGATCTAAGTCCATCTCAAAATCCCGATACTCGCAGAATCTCGTTGGAACAATTATCTCGAGATCTACTTAGAGACCCTCCCAAAACTTCGAAGATTTCCAAACGCGACGAGGGAAAGATCGAACGAACCAACAGACGGCAAGACGGCCTGGCACCAGCAGCACGCTGACGCTGGCTAGCGGCACCCGCCTGGCGGGCGACGCTGGACGCTGGCTGGCCATGCGGCACACTCGCCTGGCGCCGGCCGGCACGCTGGCGCTGGCTGGCCCAGCCGGCGGCACCTGGCCTGGCGCACGCTGGACGCTGGCTGGCCTGCCGCGGCACTCGCCTGGCGCCGGCGGGACGCTGGCTGGCTGGCTGGCGCAGCGGCAACCTGGCGCCGGCGGCACGCTGGACGCTGGCTGGCCTGCGCCGGCGGCACATACCGGGCGGCACTGACGCTGGCCGCCGACGGGCGGCCGACGCTGGCTGGCCGGGCCGGCGGCATTGCCTGCCGCGCACGCTGGACGGGTCGGCTCCCGGGCGGCACCGACGCTGGTTGGCTCTGCCGGGCGGCACCGACGCTGGCCGCCTGGCCGGGCATCGCCTGGCGCGGCACCGGACGCTGGCGGCCTGGCCTGCACCGGCAGCATGCGCCGCGACGCTGGTTGGCCGGCGCCGTCGCCGGGTCGGCTGGCGCCGCGGCACCGCCCCCGGGCGGCACCGCCACGCTGGCCGCCTGGCGCCGGCGGCCGCCCTGGCGCCGGCGGCACCCGCCGCGACGGTCGGCTGGCCGGTCCACGGCCTCGCCCCGTCTCGTTCTATCGTGTCCGGTTCGATCCCATCTTAGCTTGTTTGGATCAGTCTACGCAAGTTTGGTATGATCACGGTTATTCTGAACAACACTTCCTCGACTAAACAAGGAATCGAGGTTCCTTCGAAACACCGAGACCTTCAAAGACTGTCCTTCGAAAACCGAAAACGCTTAACGCCCAACGCCAAAACGCCCACTTAACGATTTTCCGAAAAGAAGGATAACTATGACGGTTTATCTTTATCCTCACATAAGAGATAAATGTCAAGTTTCCATAAGGGATAAATATCAAGTTTCGAAGATAAATGTCGATTTCGAAGATAAATGTCAAGTTTCCGATAAATACAAAGATGGACGAAAATGGAAAAAGCCCAACTCAGCCCGCGAAGATAGACCGTCATAGAGGAGTATATAAGGAGAGCTTTGAGCAAGAAGCAAACCAGATCACAAATTTTCGAGCACTTAGCACTTAGAGCGATTTAAGCATTCTTTCTGCTTTCACTAGCGGTAGCAACTAACTAGATTTAGGCTAATCGGACTAGCGCACAGCTCTTGTAGTTTACTTCTCACCGTTGTTCACGCCAAAACGCCAATTCAGAAATAAGATCTTTCTTCCGCCATCTTTACGCATTTCTATTTTCGCAACTTCTATTTTATTGATTGTTTCGTAGCGCCCAGCAGATATCCGGACCTTCAAGGAAGATCGGGTTAACTCGGTTTTCCTCCACAAGTCTTTATCGAAATTGACGGTGTGAATTTCGGTTCCTAGTTGGCGCTAAGGAGGGGGTTACGGATCTATCTATCTCGCGAATCGCACACGCCGATCATGTCAGCCGACGCCACCAAGGATCAGCCAGCTAGACGGCACACCCGCCGATGCCAACGCTGAGAAGACTCCAGCCGAGACGCCCACAGTCATCGCTGATGCAAACACTGAGGCCAAGCAGATGAAGGAACACCGCCAGCGCCGGGCGTAACAACAGACAAGCTGATAACCTCGCCGCAAAACAGGTCGATACCTTAACTGCGAGGAGCAAGCTGCCGCTGCTGATCCACCAAGGCACGCCAGGCAGGAGACTCGACTTCGATCTCCGGCACGAGAGAAGATGCCCCGAAGAGCCCAATTCGAGGAAACGGCTCCGAGGACAGCAAACGACCTCGCAGGACCTTCCACTCCCGCCGCGGAAACAAGGAAAGCGACGCCGAAGATCGATCTAGATGTCAGCGACCGATCGGATCCTTCCGATGAAGACGCTGACATCCACCCCAGAGAACTCGGCCAGTCCGCCGCAGACGGTATCCTTCGATAGCCCATGACGTAAGAGGAAGAAGAACTCTACTGATGGAGCAGGAAGAACTCGCGAAGATCAAACTCGATCTATCGCGACCAGCGCCGACAGGTTCGAGGAACGCCGGCGGCAATAGCGAGATCCGCGATCTCCGTGAATCTCTCAAAAGACCGTGGCTGAAGTGAAAGCGTAAAATCGCAGATCCATCAGCGACCAGCCGCCGAGATCGATAGACTTCTCGAGGAAGCACGGAAAACACCGCTCACCACTCGGATCACGGAAACACGATCTCAGACCTGTGGAAGATCAAAATCCCGATCTATGACGGTACGACGGATCCTAAGTCGCACCTGCAGTCCTTCCAGATCGAATGGGTAGGTGCAAACTCCCGAGCGAACGGACGCAGGTCATTGTCTCTTCGCCGAAAGCATCTCAAAGGTGCTGCACTCGAAAGTGGTTCTCCGCTCAAACGGAACTCCATCGGAAGCTTCCGCCAACTGGCCTCGGCGCTCAAACAGTACTCCATGTTCATGGATAGAGAAACGTCCGACGCGGGATCTATGGAGTCTAGCTGAAGGAAGACGAAGTCACCCGCGACTTCATGGGTTCAAACTGGTGATGGCTGAGTAACGGCATCAGCGACAATGTCGCAATCGACGCTCGGAGAAAACTCTCGGTACAAGTCAAAGTTCCGAAGTGGATACTACTGAAAAGCCGCTGACAATCCAGGACACTTCCACAAGGCAACAGACTTCATCATCATGGAAGAAGAGATGAAGCTTCTATCGCAAGCACGGACCGCAGAAAACCGGCCCAAGAAGAAACCTCTCGAACGACAAATACGCCCATCACGGGGAAGACGCCCAAGCAGCATAACTACGCCATCAACTCGAGCAGGGCAAACCTCCGGAAACACCTGACCAGGAACCAGTACAAGGATAACTCCTACTGCGAAGTTCCACGACCGAGGCCACTCCATGCGAACTGCAAGGTTCTCGGCTCGCCGCAAAACTCCTCACCGGGCGAAGCTATCAAAAGTCAAGAGTATAAAGGACTTGCTCTGACTCGACCGCCCAAAGACTAACAAAACTATTCAAGACCGCTAATCAAAACCAATCAGGGAAAAGCTGAAGAAGACAGACGACTAAGGAACAACAGCAGTCGCCAGAGGGTAAACATGATCATCGGAGGATCACAGTTCTACCAGGACTCTGTCTCATCGATAAAGCCTACGGCGAAAAGCCGACCAGTTCCAACTGGTTCCCGGACAGCGATGTTCCTAACCACACATCGCTGAGGAACACGACCGCCGGAATCGACAAACCTCACCGCGAATCTTTGGTAATCGACCTGGTCATCCAGATCTCGAAGTCGGCCGCATTCTCGCCGATACTGGAAGCACGGTCAACGCCATCTTCCGCGACACCCTCTACAGGATGAAGATCCCACTGGGGAAGTCCCTGAGCCAAAACCTTGACGGGTTTTCGGCCACTACCATGACCTCGAAAAATAAACTCCCACCATGGCAAAGGAAGTTACAAAGATCGCCGAAGTTTGCAGTAGTCGACAACCCGCCATCTACAACGCCATCATGGGAACCCCTGATCAACTCCATGAAGGCAGTACCGCCCACATATCACCTAGGTATCAAGTTCCCGACTGACCGAACCGCAGCCATCCGGGTAGTGAAAAGTCGAGACTCATATCTAGCCGAAGTTTAAACTGCTAAAAGATCGAACGCCTGGCCAACCCAAACGAGCAAAGGAATCACACAACATTCCCAAGACTCGAGGAAAGATGATCCAAAATCGTCCGAACAGGCAACGATTCAAGAAGACGACAAAGCCTCTCAATCCACCACGACAATAGCTCGACGACACACACCACTGATCCGACCAGCACGATCGAACGGCGACGCACGGGAGTAAAACGTCCGCAGCAACTATCAGAACTACGAGATGGCTTGATCCTCGAAGAGGTATCGAGGGCAGCTCGTCGAAACCCGACGAAGTTCAGCTATCCCTCACCAAAAGGGGACTGCGCGATAATTCTATACTCCCACAAAACGAATCCGCGATATGTACTTTAAACTTCGAAATTTTTAATAAAATTCTTTCTATCTTTTATACTTACTTAAACGATCAACGCTCGAAAACGAAAATCATATCTTCAAAAGAAACGCAGACGCCGCGAACTTCTAAAAAGATAACTAAACTCAGATATCCGCAAAAGACAGTCCACCAGCGACTTGTAAAATAACTCACTGCCGATTGGCCCCACGACGCCATAAGAAACGCTTCACTCAATACAAAATCGTAGTCAGACCTACAAAGGTCCTCTTACATCCGACAAGGATATCATAGCCATACAAGAAACCCAAAATTTTGGTTTAGCCTCGATATATTCCGAAGATAGCTCGATTCTTTTAACACAAGTCATATAAGCCGCATAATTAGTCGACTTTAAACGAAAAGAATCAGGAAGAAATCACTAACAAGCAAAACGAAGCCGATCAGTCATCGCGACAGCCTCAAAGCTGAGAGTAAACCTAGGTCTTGCCCTAAACCCAGTCTTGCTGGATCTTGACATCTCACAGACATAGTATCGTGATACCAGATCCCAAAACATGTCTCTTATCGCTAACCTAAAACGCCGCTAAAAGTAGCATAACGACCAAGCGACAAAAGAGTTAGGATAATGGCGACTACCGTGATCCTTCCCTACACTCTTGACGAAAGTATAAATCAAAACAAAAGATCTAAATCTCGAAATTTCATATTCATAAAGCCGCAAAAGACGGCAGGATTCAAAGCCACCAACGCCAGTCCCGGAACATAAGAATGCAACCTCCAACGGTCGCAGGATAAAATTACTAAAACGCCACACACGCCAGAAAATTCAATTCACAAAGGAAGTCAACGCTGAGAAATCCGGATGCAGAAATCCCAAATGAACTAGCAGGCTGGTCCACTTCTTCATTCACACCTCAGCATTCCCACCATTCTCGATTCTCATCAGTCCGACCTCCATCTGATCCTCGAAACCTCGAGGTTCCCATAGTCTCCGGACTCTTTCTTCTACCGAGGAACCAAGGACTCAGCATGAGCACACTCGCCATGAAATCCTTCATTTCAGCGATCTCGAATCGAAGAGAAATCTGTCTCCGACTTGTAAAGATTTACGAATCAACCTCTGCATCTCTGAAATCACCAACAAACTCCTGAGCTTCTTTAAAGCATTGAAACTCAGCAGCAAACGATTCCGCTCGCCTTGCCACCCGCTATGCACTATCCTTCTTCCTCCTTTCCGCTCGTGACGAGAGCTCCGAGCGTGAAGCTCAGCTTGCTTCGCTCTGCCTTCACCTCTTGACGGAACCGAAAAGCTCTCGCCCACTTCCGTGGTCTGCCAAGAATCCTGGATTTATGAAACTCGAAATAAGCTCGCTAAACACTCTTAGTCCCCGTGATGAAACTCAAGATCAGCAAGCATGCTCATATACGATTCAAACGCTAATAAAGAAGTTCGGGCCAAACCTCGTTGACACGCTGGGAGCCCTCGCAAAACCCGTTGTTTCTCCTCATCCCCATCATCAGTAGTAAACTCCGAGGAAGGCCATCAAAGAAGTTGATAGTGGAAACCGCTGGTTCCATCTTTTCCGCTGGAACAAAACTAGGTTTTTCTCCCAACGGTGAAGGGTTTTCCGAGCCTTCCCCATCGCCGCATTTTTCCTTTACGGTCTCGCCTGCGCCCGAAGGAACCACGGTAACAGGTTCGATCGTCAGACGACGGAACAGAACCCCGACCGATAAAGGTTAACCGTGATCTCGATCCGCTCGAGGGTGAAGGATTTCCAGAAAACGCCTTTGACGAAGAAGATCTCTTCGACGAAAACGCTACCAGGCAAATGCGCTAGGGTTGTTCCCTACAAAACGAAAATTTTGTCAAAGACGACTCCAAAAGTGAGATAGATAACAGAATTTTCGCCATATTACCTCTTAAAGTTCCATGCCCGCTGAAGATGGAGGAGCAGCCTCCCGACAGACTCGCCATCTATTTGAACAAAGAAGAAACGCCCTGCCACGATTTGGGATTCGGCGTCCTCGAATCACGGCCATATCCTTCTTAGGCAGCATGGAATAGTAACCGCCACCCTGGCCGCCGAAAGTACCCCAAAGACCTTCAAATCATCGACCAAGATCAATCCCGAAGTTCAAGCTAGCAATTATAACGCCAAGCCAACTCTCCAAGGCAGGAACGCTGAGTTGGTTGATCAAAGTTCAAGCGTGAAGCGCATCAACAATGGCACCAGGAATTGGGAACCACATACGGCAGACGAAGAAAGCTTCAGAACATGTAAAGAAATCTTATGGAGGATTCCTTGCACTCAAGCTACAACGGAACTAAATTTGACTCTTCAGAACCGTAAAAATCTAACCTCGAGATATTTACGAAACCGAAGCTCGGCGCAAAGGAGCACCGGCTGCCCCGCAGGCCTTCGAACAGGGATCTCTGGCAGTATAGGGCTAACCTACAAGGGCTCTGTAATACGCGATTCTTTTCCTCCTCGACCGACTCCTCCCGCTTTACCGACACATGACAGGAGAGTCATCCGAGGATGAATGGGAAGAAGAGTCTTCGAGGATCTCAAGACATTGTTCTTAAAGAGAGAGAAAGGATTCTTGAGAGAGAGAGTAAAACCTTGTGATGAAGTAAGAAAGAGATTTCTTACCCATATAAAGGAGGTAAAATCACTATTTACCCCGATTTTCGCAGACGATTACATCTCAACACTTTTCCACATCGGCTATACCGCAAGCTAGGATCCGACAGGCTCTACGGTTCCTAGCTAGCCGGGGCTAACTGTTGGGGTCAAAATCGGTCAATGACGAAATCACACCAAAGTCCTCGAAAGAAAAGCCGCCGACCATCAAATCCAAGAACGGGTCCGCCGATAAAACTCACGGAAGGCTCCTCCACTCCCATCCGGCCAACGGCGAGGGTCCTGGCGCCCATCAATGCATCGCCTCGCGATCTCGGCAATGACAGCATCCTGGTCCCTTGAAATCCATGTCCGATTGTCCGAGATCTACAATGAGTCTTCCGTAAACCTTCCCATTGTTTTAAAGATTCATCTTTAAACATATCTAAAACTCGAGCCACATTTCATCCTCTCACGACGGAAAATCTGAAGATCTAAGTCCATCTCAAAATCCGATACTCGCAGAATCTCGCTGGAACAATTATCTCGAGATCTACTTACTCAGAGACCTCCAAAACTCGAAGATTTCCGCAAACGATCGACGAGGGAAAGATCGAACGAACCAACAGACGGCAAGACGGCCTGGCACCAGCAGCACGCTGGACGCTGGTTACGCCGGCATTCTCGCCTGGCGCCAGGCACGCTGGACGCTGGCTGGTTTGGCGCCTATTCGCCTGGCGCCGCGCACGCTGACGCTGGCTGGCTCTGCCGGGCGGCACTCGCCTGCGCCGGCGGACGCTGACGCTGGTTGGCTCATACGGGCATCGTCATGCCGGCGCGGCACGCTGGACGCTGGTTGCTCTGCGCGGCGGCATTCGCTCAAGCGCCGCGGCACGCTGACTGGTTGGCTCATACGGCGGGTACTGCTCACGGCTGGCAATTCGATCGCATACCATACCGCGCACTCGACGCTGGCTGGTTTGGTCGGCAGAATTCATACGGCCAAGACGCTGACGCTGGATGCTCAAGGTAATTCGACGCTGGCGTCTGGCGCAAGGTATTCGTTACGCAGTCGCCATACCGGGCGCATATTCCATGCCGGGCGGCACCGACGCTGGTCTGGCGTATTCGCCTATACAAGCAGACGCTGGACGCTGGTCATTCGCTGGCGCCATGGCACTCGCCGCGACGTATCGGCTCGGCGCCGGGCACTGCCTCATTGCCGGTACTTGCCACGCTGGCCGCTCAGCGCCGGGCGGCACTACCATGCCGCTAATTCGCCGCGACGTGGGTCGGCCTAAGGCCGGTCCACGCCCTCGCCCTGCCTGTTCTATCGCGGTCCGCTCGATCCCATCTTAGCTTGTTTCGATCAATCTACGCAAGTTTGGTATGATCACGGTTATTCTAGTAACAACACTTCCTCGACTAAACAAGGAATCGAGGTTCCTTCGGAAACACCGACCTTCAAAGACGGTCCTTTCGAAAACCGTAAAACGCCTAAACGCCCAACGCGCCAAAACGCCCACTTAACGCATTTTCCAAAAGAAGGATAACTATGACGGCTTATCTTATCCTCACATAAGAGATAAATGTCAAGTTTCCATAAGATAAATATCAAGTTTCCAGAAGATAAATGATTCAAGATAAATGTCAAGTTTCCGATAAACACAAAGATGGACGAAATGGAAAAGCCCAACTCAGCCCGCCGAAGATAGACCATAGAGGAGTATATAAGGAGAGCTTTGAGCAAGAAGCAAACCAGATCACAAATTTTCGAGCACTTAGCACTTTAGAGCGATTTAAGCATTCTTTCTCGCTTTCACTCAATTTAGCCAAGCTCAACTAGGATAATTTAGCGATCGGACTAGCTTACAGCTCTTGTAGTTTACTTTCACTCGTTGTTCACCAATTCAGAAATAAGATCTTTCTTCCTTCATCTTTTACATTTTTATTTTCGCAACTTCTATTTTTATTGATTGTTTCGCAGCGCCCAGCAGATATCCGGGACCTTCAAGGAAGATCGGGTTAACTCGGTTTTTCTCCACAAGTCTTTATCGGAATTGACGGTGTGAATTTCGTTCCCACATTTGACAAAATTTTCGCTTTGTAGGGAACAACCCTACAAGATTTGCCCGGTAATGTTTTCACAAGAGATCTTCTTCACAAAGGTCAGCTTTTTCGGAAATCCTTCACTTAACGGATCCGGAGATGCAGCGTTAACCTTTATCGTCCCGGAATTCGTTCATTGTGACGACGCCGAACTCTGTTACCTGGTTCCTTCTGAGGCGCAGATGCAGGTCTCGTAGAAGGGGAAGGAAATCGACGATGGGAAGCCTCGAAAACTTCTTCACCGCTGAGAAAACTCAGTTTTGTTCCAAGAACGAAAAGATGGACAGCGGTTTCCACCTATCAACTTCATTGGGCCCTCCTCCCGAGTTTTCTTACTACCCATATGAGTCACTGAGATGAGGAGAAATAACGGTTTCACAGGGTTCCCAACGCGGTCAACGAGGTTTGGCCCTTCACCCTCTCTTTAACCTTGCGCTTTGAATCCGTATATGAGCATGCTTGCTGATCTCGAGTTTCATGCAGGGACTAAGAGTGTTTAATGAGCGCTGACTGAAGTTTCCGCGAAATCCAGGATTGCTAACTTCAAGACCACAGAAGTGGAGCGAGCTTTCTCCGGTTCAAAGAGGTGAAGGCACAGAACGCTGGCAAGCTGAGCTTCACGCCGGGCTCTCGTGACGGGCGGAAAGGAGAGGAAGAAGGATGGTCGCAAATGAGGTGGCAAGACGGGCTACGGAATCGCTTTCCAGTTTCAATGCTTTAAAGAAGCTCGGAGTTTGTTGGTGATTTTCGCGAAAGTGCGAGGTTCGGTCGTAAATCTTACAAGTCTTGAACCCAGATTTCTTTCGATTCGAAGATCGCTGAAATGAAGGATTTCATGGCGAAAGTGTGCTCATGCTGAGTCCTGGTTCCTCCTAGAAGAAAGAGTCCGGAGACTATGGGGAACCAACGAGGTTTCGAGGATACGTGGAGGTCGGAGCCGATGAGAATACCGAGAATGGTGGAATGCTCGAGGTGTGAATGAAGAAGTGGACCAGCCTCGCTAGTTCATTTGGGATTTCTGCATCAGGATTTCTCAACGCTGACTTCCTTTTGTGAATTGAATTTTCTGGCCGTATGTGGCCGCTTTTGTAATTTTATCCCGCGACCGCTTGGAGGTTGATTCTTATGTTTCGGACTGGCCGCTATGGCTTTGAATCCTGCCGCCTTTGGCGGCTTTTATGAATATGAAAATTTGCAGATTTCGGCTTTGTTTTGATTTATACTTCTCGCAAGTGTGAGGGAAGGATGCGAGTAGTCACTTAGATCAACACTCTTTTTTTGTCGCTTGGTCCGTGGATGCTTTTAGCGAAGCTTTTTAGGTGTGTTTATAAGAGACATGTTTTGGGATCTCGATAATGACACTATGTCCAGAGATGTCAAGATCCAAGAAGACTGGGTTTAGGCAAGACCTAGGTTTACTCTCAGCTTTGAGGCTGTGCGATGACTGATCGGCTTTCGCTTTTGCTCTTAGTGATTTCTTCCTGATTCTTTTCGTTTAAAGTCCGCATCACGCCGGGCTTATATGACTTGTGTTAAAAAAGATCGAGCTATCTTCGAATATATCCCAGACGCCAAACCAAAATTTTGGTTCTTTTTGTATAATACGCTATGATATCCTTTGTCGGATGTAAGAGGACCTTTTGTGGTCTGACTCACGATTTTGTATTGAGGAACGCTTTATGAGCGTCCGGGCCAATCGACGGGCGTGCGGAGTTTATTTTAAGTCGCTGGTGGACTGTCTTTGGCGGATAATGAAGCTTAGTTATCTTTTTAAGTTGCGACGCCCGCTTCTTTTGAAGATATGATTTTCGCTCGGCCATGATGCTTAAGTACATAAAAGATAGAAAGAATTTTATTAAAAAATTTCGAGAAGTTTAAAGTACATATGCTTGATTCTCGCTTTGTGGAGTATAGAGATACAGACTCCAGTCCCCTTTGTGAGGGGATAGCTGAACTCGTTGGTTTCGACGAGCTGCCTACGCATTCTTCGAGGATCGCATCTCAGAGTTCTGATAGTTGCTGCGGACGCTTTACCCTCGCGGCGTCAGCCGTCTGACCGTGCTGGTCGGATCAGTGGTGTGCGGGGTCGAAGGTCCCGTCCTACGGCGGTGGATTCGAGGCTTTGTCGCTTTCTTGAATCGCTGTCTGTTCGATGATTTTGATCATCTTTCCTCGGTTCGAATGTTGTGTGATTCCCGCTCGCTTCTGGCCGCTAGGCTGCCCGATCTTTCGCAGCAGTTTAAACTCGGCAGGTAAATGTAGAGTCTCGGATCGTTCTCGACTCACCCCGTGATGGCTGCGGTTCCGGCCGGAGTCGGGAACTGATACCTAGGTGATATGGGACGGTATTGCCTTCATGGAGTTGATCCATGGGTTCCTATGATGGCGCTAGATGGCATCTGTCAATTACTGCAAACTCGACATCTTTGTAACTTCCTTTGCCATGATCGGAGTTTTATTTTTCCGAGGGTCATGGTAGTGACGCCTAAAACCCCGCCAACGGTTTTGGCTCAGGACGACTTCCCAAGTGGGATCTTCATCCTGGTAGAGGGTGTCGCTGAAGATGACGCTGACCGGTTTCCAGTATCGACGCGAATGCGCCGACTTCGAGATCCTGGATGACCAGGTCGATTACCAAAGGGTCGTAGTGAGGTTTGTCGATTCGACGGTCTCGCGGTTCCTCGAAAAGCGATTGTGTGGTTAGGAACATCGCTGTCCCGGAACCAGTTGGAACTGGTCTCGCTACCAGAGGCTTTTATCGATGAGACAGAGTCCTGGTAGAACTGCGATCCTCCGATGATCATGTTTTCTCCGCATGACCGCCGTTGTTCCTGGTCGCCCCGCTCTTCTTCCGCTTTTCCCCATTGGTTTTCGGCCGGTCTTCGGAGGTAGTTTTGTTACTTTGGCGGTCGGAGTCCAGGAGCAAGTCCTTTATACTCGACTTGAGAAGCTCGCCGGGTGAGGAGTTTTGGCGGCGAGCCGGCCGGTGAACCTTGCAGTTCGCAGTGGAGTGGCCTCGGTCTCGTGGAACTCGCAGTAGGAGTTATCCTGTACTGGTTCCTGGTCCAGGTGTTTCCGGAGGTTTTGCCCTGCTCCGAAGTTGATGGCGAGTTATGCTCGCCTTGACGCCTTCCCTTCGATGGACGATTTGTCGCTACGCAGAGGGTTTCTTCTTGACGCGGTTTTCTGCGGGTCCGTGTTCGCGATAGAAGCTTCATCTCTTCTTCCATGATGATGAAGTCTGTTGCCTTGTGGAGAGTGTCCTGGATTGTCCGCGGCTTTTCCAGAGTATCCACTTTCGAACTTTGACTTGTACCGAGAGTTTTTCTCGTATGCCGATTGCGACATTGTCGCTGATGCCCGCTACTCGCCATCACCAGTTTGAACCTTCGTGATGAAGTCGCTGGAGGACTCGCCTTCCTTTTGAGAGACTCCATAGATCCACGCCGACGCTTTCTATCCATGAACATGGAGTACTGTTTGAGAAACGCCGAGGCCAGTCGGAAGCTTCGATGGAGTTCCGCTTTGAGCCGGAGAACCACTCGAGTGCAGCACCTTTGAGATGCTCGACGAAGAGAAGACAATGACCTCCGCCCCGCTCAAGGCCGAGTTTGCACCTACCCATTGCGATCTGGAAGGACTGCAGGTGCGACTTAGATCCGCTGCATCGCCATAGATCGGGATTTTGATCTTCCCTGGTCTGAGATGCGTTCCGGATCCGGAGTGGTGAACGGTGTTTTCCGCGGTTTCCTCGAAGTCTATCGATCTCGGGCGGAACTGGTCGCCGATGGATCTGGCGATTTTACCGCTTTCACTTCAGCCACGGCCTTTTTGAGATTCACGGAGATCACGGATCTCGCTATTGCCGGGCGTTCAACCTGTCGACGCTGGTCGCGATAGATCCGAAGTTTGATCTTCCGCGAAGTTCTTCCTGCTCCATCCAGTAGAGTTCTTCCTCTTCTCGCCATGGGCCTATCGGCGATACCGCCCGCCGAAAGCGGACTGGCTTCGGTTCTTGGATGTCAGCGTCTTCATCGGAAGGATCCGATCGGTCGCTGACATCTAGATCGATGCGCTCGACGTCGCTTTCCTTGTTTCCCGCAGCCGGGAGTGGAAGGTCCTGCGAGGTCGTTTGCTGTCCTCTCGAGCCGTTTCCTCGGGAGTGGGCTCTTTCGGGCATCTTTCTCGCGCTTCGAGATCCGAAGTCGAGTCTCCTGCCGCGGCGTGCCTTGGTGGATCCGCGCGGCAGCTTGCTCCTCGCAGTTAAGGTATCGACCTGTTTTGCGAGCGAGGTTATCAGCTTGTCCTGTTGTTCTGCCCGCGCCTGGGCGGAAGTAAACAGTTCCTTCATCTGCTTGAGCGCCTCGTGTTTGCATCAGCAGTGACTGTGGACGCGTCTCCGGCTGGAGTCTTCAGCGTTGGCATCGACGGGTGTGCCGCCTAGCTGGCTGATCCTTGGTGGCGTCGGCTGACATGATCGAGCGTGTGCAGTTGCGAGATAGATAGATCCGTAACCCCCCCTCCTTCTAGCGCCAAACTGTGGGAACCGAAATTCACACCGTCAATTTCCGATAAAGACTTGTGGAGGAAAACCGAGTTAACCCGATCTTCCTTGAAGGTCCCGGATATCTGCTGGGCCGCATATCAAACAATCAATAAAAATAGAAGTTAAAATAGAAATCAAAAGATGAGCGGAAGAAAGATCTTATTTCTGAATTCGTTGAGCGCGAACAACAGGTGAGAAGTAAACTACAAGAGCTGTCGCTAGTCCGTCGCCTAAGTCTATCCTAGTTGAGTCGCAGCCGCTAGTGAAAACAGAAAAGAATGCTTAAATCGCTCTTGCTAAGTGCTCGAAAATTTGTGATCTCTGGTTTGCTTCTTGCTCAAAGCTCTCCTTATATACTCCTCCTATGACGGTCTATCTTCTCTCGGCTGAGTTGGACTTTTTCCATTTTCGCCCATCTTTGTATTTATCGAAACTTGACATTTATCTTCGGAAATCTCGACATTTATCTTCTGAAACTTGATATTTATCCCTTATGGAAACTTGACATTTATCTCTTATGTGAGGATAAAGATAAACCGCCATAGTTATCCTTCTTTTCGGAAAATCGCTCGTACCGCTTTGGCCGCTATGCGCTTAGCGCTTTTACGGTTTTCCGGAAGGACAGTCTTTGAAGGTCTCGGTGTTTCAAGGAACCTCGATTCCTTGTTTAGTCGAGGAAGTGTTGTTCTAGAATAACCGTGATCATACCAAACTTGCGTAACTGATCCAAACAAGCTAAGATGGGATCGAACCGACACGATAGGAACGAAACCGGACGAGGGCCGGGACCGACGCCAGGCCAATTCGGCGACGGTGCCGCTGGCGCCAGGTCGGTGCCGCTGGCGCCAGGCCGCCCGCGCGGATGGTGCCGCCGGGCGCCAGGCCGGTGCCGCGGCCAGTCAATTGCGGCGACGGTGCCGCCGGGCGCCAGCCAACTCGGCGCTGGTGGCCGCCGGGCGCCAGGCCGCCTGCGCCCGGTGCCGCCGCGCCAGGTCGGTGCCGCCGGGCGCCAGGCCGGCTGCGGTGACGGTGCCGCCGGGCGTGGCCAACCATGCCCCGTGCCGCTGGGCGCCAGCCGAATTAAGGCCCAGCCAGCCGGGCGCCAGGCCAGCGCCTCCGGTGCCGCCGCGCGCCAGGCCGTCTGCCTGGTGCCGCGGCGCCAGGTCGGTGCCGGCGCTAGGCCAGCGCCGCCATCGCGGCGCCGGCGCCAGGTTGGTGCCGCTGCGCCAGGCGCCCGCCAGCCCCGCTGTCGGCCGGGCGCCAGGCCGGGTGCCGCCGGCGCTAGGCCAGCCCGTCTGTCGCGGCGCCAGGCCAGCCCAGCGCTCCAGCCGGGCGCCAGGCGGTGCGCCGGCGCCAGGCCAGCCCGCTGCCCCGCTGCGCCAGGCCGGGTGCCGCCGGGCGCCAGGCCAGCCGCGCCCGCGCAGCCGGGCGCCAGGCCGGGTGCCGGCCAGCTCAGCCGCTGCGGTTGCTGGTGCCAGGCCGCCTTGCCGCTCTGTTGGTTCGCTCGATCTTTCCCTCGGCCGCCATGGAAATCTTCGAGTTTTGGGAGGGTCTCTAGTCGTAGATCTCGAGATAATTGTTCCAACGAGATTCTGCGAGTATCGGGATTTTGAGATGGACTTAGATCTTCAGACTTTCCGTCGTCGAGGATGAGAGCAATGTGGCTCCGAGTTTTAGATATGTTTAAAGATGAATCTTTAAAACAATCGGGAAGGTTTTACGGAAGACTCATTGTAGATCTCGGACAATCCAGACATGGATTTCAAGGGACCAGGATGCTGTCATTGCCCGAGATCGCGAGACGATCGCATTGATGGGCCAGGACTCGCCTTGCCAGATGGGAGTGGACGAGCCTTTCGTGAGTTTTATCGAGCGACGACCCGTTTCTTGGATTTGATCGTCGCTTGGCTTTTCTTTCGAGGACTTTCGGGTGACGATTTCGTCATTGACCGATTTTGACCCCAACACTACCCAAATTCCCCAGATAATCCATGGAAATAAGTTACTCGCCACCCCGAGAGGAGGTAGATTTATCATCTGTTTCGACGCTAGGAGGGCTTCGCTAAAAGTGGTGCAGTCCGATGGCTTGAAGTCTGTAGAACAGAGGCTCGAGTCCCATACCTGTCTGGTAACGCTGCAGTGCAGGAAAATGTGCTCAGTAGTTTCGAAGTCACCACAGTACCGGCATGTGGTGTTGGAGAGAAGACCGCGTCGCACCAAATTTTCTCCTAGTGCTAACGCCCCTTGTACTACTTTCCAAAGAAAGAGTTGAAGTTTTGGCGACGTCTTGCAGCTCCATACCATTTTGTAGCGAATTTGCTCATGAATAGGGACTTCCACTTCCAAGGAGCTGGCCACAAAGTAACCAGATTTGGCTGAGTATACCCCGGACTTGGATGCCAACCATAAATATGAATCCGCTGCCCCTGTGATACTGGGTTTTATTCGCAGTATGTCTTCTACATAGAGCGGTAGAATACTGCTGATCTTTTGGACATTCCACTCTCTGGTTCCCATACATAGGAGGTCCGCTACATGCAAATCCTGGTGTTTCTCCTGCGGTGGTCCTATAGGTCTCACCGGTTTCAGGGAGCTTAGACATGGGTCCTTCCAAATTCTGGTGCTCTCCCCATCACCAATGGCTTTGCTTAGGTTCGTAACCAGAAGGTCTCTGCCCATCAAAATTCCTCGCCATCCGTGTGAAGCATTAGTCGGAGGTATCGCTTGAAGGAAGGCCGCTCTATTGCAATATTTGCCCCGCAGGATCTTGGAGAATAGATAATCTGGTTTTGTAATAATCCGCCATGCTTGTTTTGCAAGCAATGCTTTGTTGAAAGCTTGGATATCTCTGATTCCAAGTCCTCCATATGATTTTGGTGCTGTTAATGTATCCCAAGCAACCCAACACATCTTTTTCTCTTCCGGTGAGGCATCCCACCAGAAGCGTGTAAGGACGGACTGTATTCGCTTACATAAGCTAACTGGTAGCTCGAAGCATGTCATAGTGTGAGAAGGAATAGCAGTGAGGACCGACTTCATCATCACTAATTTTTCTGCGCTTGAGAGACGACGAGAAGACCAGCTGGCCGCTTTCAGTCTAATCCGATCAACAATACCAGTGAAAAGGTCTTTTTTCCGTCGACCGAAATGTTCCGGGAGTCCTAAGTACTTCCCCACTCCTCCTTCCTGTGCAATCCCGAGATGTAATTTAACACGATCACGTATTACCTGCGGGGTCTTTGCTGAGAAGGAAATTGAGGATTTTAAAGTATTTATCATCTGGCCGGAGGATATTCGATACTGCTGCAATATATCCATCAAGGCTGTGCAGCTCTTTTCATCAGTATCAATGAAGAACATGGTATCATCGGCAAACAATAGGTGGTTTAGTCTTGGTGCTGGGATAGCCACCCTTAGCCCCGACATATGACCACTGTTCTGCGCTCGTCTACATAGGCCGGATAGAACTTCCCCGCACAGGATAAATATGTAGGGGGAGAGGGGGTCCCCTGTCGTATACCACGTGAGGGAACCACTTTACCATGCGCCGTATCATTGACAAGAAAGGAGTAGGAGACTGAGCTAACGCACTGCATGATCAGGTTCACAAATTTACTTGCAAAATTCGAAGCGTTTCAGAACAGTTTCGATGAAGTTCCACTCAAGTCTATCATAGGCTTTGGTCATGTCCGTCTTGACCGCCATGCTGCAATGTATCTCTGCTTCTGACATCTTTAAGGTATGGAGAACCTCATGTGTGATGAGGATATTATCTGAAATCGCACGACCTGGGACAAATGCTGATTGAGATTCCGAGATTATATCCTGGAGGATCGTTTTGAGACGCAGCGAGAGGATCCTTGTGATAACTTTGTACATGACATTACATAGCGCAATCGGCCGATAGTCCGATACTACCTTGGGTGCTGTCCCTTTCGGGATGGGCCTGACATAAGTAGTATTAATGTCATTTTGCAGAAATCCGGTCCTGAAGAAACTCTGTGTTTCTCGAATCAAAGCAGTGCCAATGGTGTCCCAATTTGAGTGAAAGAAGCTGGCCGAAAACCCATCAGGTCCGGGTGCCTTATCCGAGTGGATAAGAAACAAAGCCCTTTTGATCTCTGATGCATCTGGAATAGCGCATATGCTGTCATTAGTGGTGCTGGAGGAGAGGGGGTCCCCTGTCGTATACCACGTGAGGGAACCACTTTACCATGCGCCGTATCATTGACAAGAAAGGAGTAGGAGACTGAGCTAACGCACTGCATGATCAGGTTCACAAATTTACTTGCAAAATTCGAAGCGTTTCAGAACAGTTTCGATGAAGTTCCACTCAAGTCTATCATAGGCTTTGGTCATGTCCGTCTTGACCGCCATGCTGCAATGTATCTCTGCTTCTGACATCTTTAAGGTATGGAGAACCTCATGTGTGATGAGGATATTATCTGAAATCGCACGACCTGGGACAAATGCTGATTGAGATTCCGAGATTATATCCGGAGGATCGCTTTGAGACGCAGCGAGAGGATCCTTGTGATAACTTTGTACATGACATTACATAGCGCAATCGGCCGATAGTCCGATACTACCTTGGGTGCTGTCCCTTTCGGGATGAGCCTGACATAAGTAGTATTAATGTCATTTTGCAGAAATCCGGTCCTGAAGAAACTCTGTGTTTCTCGAATCAAAGCAGTGCCAATGGTGTCCCAATTTGAGTGAAAGAAGCTGGCCGAAAACCCATCAGGTCCGGGTGCCTTATCCGAGTGGATAAGAAACAAAGCCCTTTTGATCTCTGATGCATCTGGAATAGCGCATATGCTGTCATTAGTGGTGCTGGAGATGGATGGCCTGATAGCAGTTTCGACAATATCCCTCGCTTCCGAGACAGAGTTGCTCGTGTTCTCCGACGTGTAAATTCCAGAGCAGTATCTGCAATCTGGTTTGCGATCTGAGCCTCCTCGAAGTAAGCCGTTCCTTCCGCATCTTCTATGACCGTCATACGGTTGCGAGATCGTCGACCTTTTGCCACCGCGTGAAAATAGCCTGAGTTTTTAATCTCCCAAGGAAAGCCACATGATCCGGCTGCGTTGGTGCCAGAATTCTTCTTCTTTTTTATACTCGATCATCAGCTTCGTATTAAGAGAAGTTATCAAAGTGTCGTTGCCTTGCGGGTCCGTCATCGCCTTGTCTAACTGTACTTTCTTCTAACTTTACTCTATTTCACCCTTTTTAATTTTTTTCTTTCGTTTTTTTCAGTCTTCCAAGTTTTTTTTCTCTTTGAGAGACTAAAGAAGAACACCAAAGAAGAAGACTTGAACTTGAGTGATGGAGAGCAGAAAGTCATATTTGATTGTTGCTCTCTTAGCATTGCTCCTCTTGACCAATTGCTGAGTATGATGGCGGCAAAGGCAACGACGGTAATAACGGCAAGGGGAATGAGGGACAAGTAGAAAAAGGAGATGATGGCAAAGGCAAAGGTAACGGTAATGGTCCAGAGGACAAGGACAAGAACAAGAAAGACAAGGATAGGACAAGGACAAGAAAGAGAAGGAGAAGGAGAAAAAGGATAAGGAGCAGAGTGAAGCGGCTGCTAGATACATGATGCTTTCACCGTTTCCTACAGGACAACAGCAGGTGATGTGCCACTGTGCCAGGGTCAGGGTGTATGTTATTACATAACTTTCGTTTGTCCTGGTGAATGTCTCAAAAGGAATCCCCATAAGAACAAAAGCACCAAAGGTTGCTTCGTTGACCACCCTAGCAAATGCGAAGCTACAAGCAAATGTAAGTACATTCTATTCAATTCGTCTCCTTTGTTTAGCTTCAGAGTTACTTCTCTCACAAGCAGCATCGTTATTCGGATCCCATGTGACAAGAACATGGATTTCAGTTGTGGATTGGTTAGTTTTCAGACAAAGAAAAGGTTTACTTATAACCCACGTAAGTTGTCTTTAACCCTTCTTTATTATTTCTTACAGGGAGGAAACCAAACTGCAACGGCTACGGTTATCTATGCTACGACCCTAGATTTGTCAGAGGAGACGATAGGATGTTCTATTTCCATGGATCCAAAGTAGGAAACTTTGCCATTGTTTCAGACAACAATCTCCAGATCAATGCTCACTTCATCGGTACAATACCAGTTGGGAGAACCATAGACTTCACATGGGTTCAATGTTAGTGCAGATGAGGCCACGAAAAACTAGTGTAGAAAGTAAATAGCACAGAAAGTTTGTTAATGGGGTTTATTTCCTATATCCCGCGACCTTGTCCAGATTTCATTGACTTAGAACAAGAAACAATCTACAATTGCTATATGGTACAACACACACACTAGTGCCTACCACTCTTTTCTAAATAAGCAATCTACAAAGATTAGGAATCAAGCACGCATGCATAGATCACCATCCGTTGCACCGGAGCACATTGTCTTCTATAGCTGCAATCTTCACAGACCACCACAATGAAACCGCATGTGCTATACTGCCCCCGAGTCTAGGCTACAATCTTCCATCTCCTCGGAATTACTTCACGAAGTACGTCGGCACCCAACCACACCACTGAGACCACACACTTGATCACCCAAGCACACACGAAGAAACCCACAAGCTCCACATTATGGCTAACTCCACCACACAAAGCTTCAACTCCAACGCCACCAATATAAGTTCACATCAGACTCCATTGGAAATTACTTCAGACACTCCTTCGACACCAAGAATCAACCAAGACCAAGGAAACCTCTCTCTCTCTCTCTCTCTCTCTCTCTCTCTCTCTCTCTCTCTCTCTCTATGAGGTCTGGTTTTCTGATAAGACACGTCCTTCCTTATATAACAGACCAGAACTTGCTCTCCAAGTCTTCAATATTCTCTCAAAGTATTCCAAATACACTTATGGCAATTTTCCATTATCTTTAGTGGAAAACTTCATCTTCCAGCAAACTATTTTTTGCTTTATGGAAAACGTTCATTTGTCTTCAAGCACATATTCTCTTTCCTTTTCCAAGCTCAGCAAGCCCACACTCATCACAAAATACGAACTTCAACAAATCTCATCTTCATGACACACGCATGTACTACCTCCTGTAGTACTTCACGAACTGATACATAATATCTCAGCAGACTGCATCTTCATTCAAGCCCTAAATGTTATGTTCGGAAGCCACCAGCTCGTGATCAATATGCTTAAAATTGAAGAGCCATCCACACATCTGTAACATCCCGAGTTGTGATATATGAAAAGGCTTAAGAGAATTGATTTGGCTACCTATATCACCAAAGTGCACTTACCTTTTCTGGTACATATCCGTTTAGATCTCCAGAGTTAAGCGTGATTAAGCTGGAATAGTGGAAGGATGGATGACCTATCGGGAAGTGATTTGCGATACCGTGTGAGTGAGGCCAAAGCACGGAGAAAGGTCATATGGTGATTTCAGGGTCAATAAACAATGATTCCGAGCCTTCGAAAAAATTAACGGACTGACCGTCATATGGAAGGGGGCCCACGGGCCGAGAGAGCGGGCGTGGATGGCCCATTAATCGTGGGTGATCGGGGTGTTACAAGTGGTATCAGAGCTGGTTAGCCATCTTGGGTCTGACCCGAGAGGCATCTTAAGACCTGTCGTGGGGCACAACGAGAGCGTTACGTTCTTTGAGAGGGGGTGAATTGTAACATCCCGAGTTGTGATATATGGAAATGCTTAAGAGAATTGATTTGGCTACCTATGTTACCAAAGTGCATTTATATTTTTTGGCACACATCCGTTTAGAACTCCAAAGTTAAGCGTTCCTGAGCTGGAGTAGTGTAAGGATGGGTGACCTATCGGGAAGTGATTCATGATACCATGTGAGTGAGGCCAAAGCACGTGAAAAAGTCATGTGGTGATTGCAGGTCAGTAAACAACGATTTTGGACCTTTGGAAAAATTAACGGACCGACCGTCATATGGGATGAGGTCCATAGATCGAGAGAGCGGACGTGGATGGCCCATTAATATGTTTGCTTTCTCTTAATTTCCAAACAATGTTGAAAATTTCTCATTCCATTATCACACCCTCCATTATTCCTCTAATCTATGCAGACACATACTTGTGTGTAAATACTAAATACATCCATAATCAATTAGTGAACGTCAACATTCTTTGCTACTTAAAAAAAATTAACTGCAATGCACGGCTCAGATAAACATCTAATAATTAAGTAAATGCTTTCATAATTTGGTCCCAAAAATCATTACACAGTTACACTAAACCAAAACCACAACTATTTGTTCTCTCCCCTTCAGCGTCTTGGTCGTTACCCCGGTTGTAAGTGGCGGTTTACCTCCCTGAGAGTCTCCTATATGTAATTGTCTGCTCTTTGATATCACTCAAATTACTCTAAGGAGTGATCTTACTCTCTCAAATAAGAGGTTCGATTGTAGTACTTAGGGATCGAATCCACAGAGAGCAGGGGCACACAATAGACTATAGAAATCAAGGTTAAGCTAGGCAATCAATATTAAAACAGTAAATAAAGCAATGTGAACAAGGCAGTTGTTCGATTGATTGAGGTTGAAAACAATAATAAGAAATAGCTAGATCTAGGGATTTATCAATCACGAGATTCAAAACTACAATTCAAGGATGCTAAGGGTTTATAGATTCAATTCTAGAACTCGATTATGATAAGCAAGTAATCATCTCTCTCAAGCAATTACTAATCATATGTCTAAGTCTCTGTTCCAGCTTTCGCATGCGAACAAGAAGTGAGTGTCGATCGATGCTATGGCCTGAGCATCGATCGATACTTCCTCAGACAAGCATTAAAGACCTAATCGATTATGTTCAACTAGATTCTTAGACCAAATTCTCATATGCGCCTAAGTATCTAATCCAGCAGGATTCGGGTTCCGTTAATTGACTGCACTTTAGTGCATCTCACTTGTCCTATGATTCTAGGTTCAAACAATCAGTCACACTTTCATGTGAATAAAACTATTCCAGATCCTAGTATTACAAATCATCCTGGTGTAGAAGTTCTATAGATAACCTAGCGATCCTAATTGATTATCATTTTGAAATTAAGCTCATGAAATCCCTAAACCTAACAGGTGGATCTATTCAGACATGATAGTTGTCACAGAAATCATAGAAAGAATAAATGAATAGAATAGAATAATAAAACCAATGGAGTTCCAAGAGGACTCTGAAGAAGTTCCTCTCTCCTCTCCAACCCTAAAACAAGAATAATGGAGTAAGGAAAAGTGTAAAGAAAGCGTAGCCGTCAACAATGGCTTAGAATAACATAAATAGGATTTCTGGTCGTCCAAGGGCATTCTGGTAATTTGTGATAACTTCTGGCCTTCAGGCGGTCATAAAATATACTTGGCCCACATTCTGGGATCCATGTCGATCGATACCAAGGCTGTGGTATCAATCGATATCCATTCATCTTCTCGACAGCCTTCTCTCGCGAGGCGGACTGACCACTCTTCAGTAAAACGAGCATAACTTCTGCTACAGGATGCTGATTGACCTGAGACCGGTGGCATTGGAAAGTTAACTCAAAGCTCTATCTTGTGTCAAAAGATGGGATCAATATAACTGTGGAAAGGTCTTCATCCATAGCTAAACATCTGACGCATCTGCGCAGCTCTGCACTTGAAAGGCTCCAAAAGACACCAAAATCACCATATTTCTCCAGAACGTACCTGAACCTGAAAACATACCTAATAGACTCCAAAACATAGATAATAGTAGTAAAAACACTCATATACCATGGGTAAAAACAGGTAAAATCCATGGTATATCAACTCCCCCAGACTTACCCTTTTGCTTGTCCTCAAGCAAAACCAACAGGCAGTCTCTCTGAAAGAGGTTTGAAAACAACAGGGACTCACATGATTTAAAACTTAGAATCATCACCTCTACAATATTGCAATCCACATCTAAAAAGTCCTAATCACAAAAGCACATTATACCATATCCTAGCTTAGCAACCAAATTCACCTAGCCAACAACTTAGCAAATCTTGTCTGACATTCCCCTCTACCAACCTCATTTCTTAACATAAATAAAAGTGCAGGCTTTAATTTGGGAGTACCGATCACAAGATGCAAGGATTCTCATACAAGTATCTGGACCTGCAGGTAAAAGTTAGTTCCTATCCTCTCTCTCTACTCATTTCTCTCTCAGTCAAAGTCTGCTTTCATTGCAGGATCATTGACCAAGATTAGACAGGCTTCCATGAATCAAGACTTAATGGTGGTTGCCACCAAATCCTGTTCACTTCTTTTTGACCTATATCCAAGAATTCATATGAAGTGAACCTTGATGATTGCCGCCATCAAGTCCCGTTCGAATTCATTTTGTTGGAGTCCTTATGAAGCAAGCCTTAATAGTTGTAGCCACCAAGTCCTGTTCGGATTCCACCTAACTAAAAACCTATATATATTTTTTTTCTTTTTCCATTTTTTTTTCTTTTCTCTTTTTTTTTACCTATATATCTAGAGTCGAAATGGAGAGAGAGAAGGTGATAAATCTACACAAGGCTTTACCTTCCAGACTTGTCTGAAGAATCCGATCCCATGTATACCAAGCCCTAAGACAAGCAATTGAGTCAGGTTTAGTGTTGGAGGTAAGCTTTGGTTCCTTCAAACAATCTCAGCAAGTGTTGATAGTAGACAGGTTGATCCACTTTAGTATTTTTAGTACTATCTGCAATCAGTAAGTCTAGAATGGTGCTAAAGAGTGGTTAGATAACAATGATAAATCGAATTAGATCATCATCCCCTTCTTGACTCAAATAAAAACAAATTTTAAAAACATTTTAAATAAGACTCATAAAGTAGATAAACGTTAGTAATCCCGCAGACTTAAATTACACTGTCCCGAAAACACGGTGGTAAGGTAAAATCATAAAGCGAAGTACGAAATTTAACAAGTAAGAACGATAAACCTGACTGGATTAAGTGTCGGTCGATGGAAAAGAGTTACCATCGGTCGCTGCAGGTGATGTACTGTCGATCGATATCGACATGCTCTAATCGGTCGATATTCAAGGCAATCGTCTACTCAGGTCCCTATTCTAAATATCTAACTCAAACATAATATTAGTAGAACCTCCCCCAGACTTAAACAACACTATCGCAGTGTTAAATAGTCTAAGATTGGTGGGAATAAATCATAAGCACTCAAAAATAACAAGGAAAAATAGTATACCTGCTTTAGATATGAGAGTCGACCAACACAGTTAAGTGGTGATCAATACTCTTGATGCTCTGTCGATCGATGCTACGTATCATCGTCGATTCTTGTGCAAACTGTTCTCCTCGGATCTCTTTCCTTTTACCTGATCCTAAAGAAAACACGAAAATTGAGTAACAAATGAAAAGAAAACCATTTTTCGGTGAACAGTGTTTTTGCTACAGTAGCTATGCTACAGTTACGCAGCTACAATAACTCCCGATTTTCTGCTACAGTGTCGGTCGATGTTGCTGCTACAGTATCGGTCGATTTAATTGCTACAGTGTCGCTCGATGCTACAGTGCCTCTGCTACAGTGTCGTCGTTACTGTTCACTTTTTTTTTTTTTAAACTGAAATCATTAGAAAACAAAGAATCAGTAATAAATGAAAATAAAACCAAATTTAAAATAAACCTAACAGTGGGTTGCCTCCCACTCAGCGCTTATTTTAAGTCATTAACTTGACTTCTGGAGATCTGATTTAGTCTGGATGAGAATGTGAACTTGCTCCAAAACAAGTCTCAGTGTCCCTCTTCCTCATTTTGTTGATGTAGTTGATGAAAGCTCATGCAGAAATTTCCCCTTTATCTCTCATCTCTGGATCACATAGCACTCTAACCTTGGTAAAAGATTCATGACCTCCTCTGCAGCGTACTCTACACTCAAGACTTCCCTCCTGACATTGTGAAGGAACTAGTGACAGGAAATCAGCATCTATATTCTTTTTCCTCTTCTTCTTCTTCCTCTTCCTGGTCCTTCCCCCAGACTTAGACGTTTCTGTCACGGCCTGTTCTGAAATATGGAGGGTGTCGCCCGATGCTGGTTCTGTTGGGTATCGATCGATATCAGTAGTGTCTGGTTGATCGATGAAATCAGGCGGTTTGAGATTGATGATGTGGGGTGGGTGTCGATCGTCATCAAGCCTCTGCTTAAGCCATTCTTCCAACTCCAAGAAG
This sequence comes from Brassica nigra, assembly GCA_016432835.1. NCBI lineage: Eukaryota > Viridiplantae > Streptophyta > Magnoliopsida > Brassicales > Brassicaceae > Brassica > Brassica nigra. The sequence continues at coordinate 14,011,651 of CM028249.1, read as the reverse complement.
TCTTCTAGGGTGACTTTATCTACATCGGAGGTAAGATCATAGCTTGATTCATCTGTGCTCTCCTGTGTTGAGTCTGCAATGTCCTGAAGACAACTCGAACTTTCAGAGATTTCAAGTGGTATTGATCTTTGACAAACGTCTGTGTCGATCGATGTCGGGACTCTGATGTCGATCGATGGTGTGGTGGTTATGTCGATCGATGGTGAGGTTGTGGGGTCGATCGATGCTGATAATAGTTTTGCAGGCTCGCGAGTTGAATCAGCTGTGTGTGCTTCATCGTCAGACAACTCTATGCAAGAGATAAAGTCCTTGCTTCTGGTCTTGTCCACAGGATCGTAGTAGACTCCTTCATCAATGTTAGTCAGGCACATCCTATTCTTCTTTAGATCACAAACTTCTCCCACTGTAGCCATGAAGGCTCTTCCAAAAAGGAGAGAAGATGGCTTGCCTGATTTAATCTCCAAGACATGAAAGTCCACAGGAATAGTGCAGTCTCCTATCTCCACCTTAACATTCCTGATCATGCCTGCTGAGTTTGCATTGGAATTATCCACGAAAGTGAAACTATCTTGAGAAGGTTCCATCTTTAGACCTAATAGGTCAGCAGTGTCTATGGACATGATGCTAACTGCAGATCCAATATCGCAGAGGGCGTTTGGCAAATCATTGTTTTGTATAGAGCATGGAATCAGGAACTTTCCAGGATCTTATTCCTTATTCAGAGTCCTCTTAGGCTTACGGCAGACCTTGTTGAATAGTTGCTCAATGTCCTCATATGTCTCTCTGCTCTCTCTGAAGAAATTACCAAGTCTATACTTATAGTATGCATCCACGAAAGACATATCCTTAGGAACCCTCTTCACTCTTGTGAAATCCATCAAGTTCCACTTTGTTAACTTCTCTCCTGAGGTGTTTGGGAATAAAGGGTTTCCTAGATTTGACTCTCTTCTCACGTTGAACTCCTTCTTTCGTTGCCTGCACTTCCATCACATGTTCATATCCATCCCTTTGGTGTTGATCAATCTCAACGAGAGAGGTTTTAGCTGAGTGCTCTTTCTCTATTGCTTCTTCAGTTTGCTGACTGATCTGCTCTGTTGTCCCTAAGAAAACTGATGTCTGAGATGAATTTTGAGTGGCATTCAAGCGGTGTGCATTAAGATTTGGCAAGCGTACTCGGTATGGTGTTGATGGAAATCGATCGCTTCTCTGCTTCTCTTGTCGATCGATGCTCCCATGTTCCTGTCGGTCGATTCTCTCGTGATGTTGTCGATCGATTCTTTCAGCTTGTTGTCGATCAACGTCATTTGGTCGGATGCAAACTAGGGTGGGAGGATGTGGGTGTCGAGCGGCGAAGTCGGAGTGGCTCTGAATTCGGACAGTCTTGTTTGATCCAAAAAGTGGTGTCGATTGATACTTGTCTGATGGTGTCGGTCGACTCTCAGGAGATGATGTCGAGCGATGCTTGGGTGTTGGTGTCGGTCGACACCAGTACGAGCTTCCCACAGACATAGAACTTTCGACTAGAAAAGCATCTTCTTCCCACTTCTCCTGCTCAAGTATTTCCCCAAATTCATTATGTAAGATGGAATCTCTCTGGTGTCCTTCAATGGTTCGATCAACAGTGTTTTTGGACACGGGATGAACAGTAACTTGGTGAACAGTATCACTATGAACAGTACCGTGATGAACAGTAACTGCGTGAATAGTGTCGCGATGAACAGTATCACGATGAACAGTAACTGGGTGAATAGTATCGATCGACGCGGGATGAACAGTGTCGATCGACGTCGGATGAACAGTATCGATCAATGTCGGATGAACAGTATCGATGTCGGGTGAACAGTACCCGGATGAACAGTACTTCGATGAACAGTACCCGGATGAACAGTACTTTTCTTTTGAAAAAGTGCTTCTTGCTTCTTCACAGCTCCTTTAGTCTGAGAAGCTTGGGTGTATAGCATCTTGACACGGGTATCTAAGGTTTTTAATATTCCATTCACCTCTTTGCAGAGAAAATCCAAATGCAGATCCAAATCCTCAGTCATCTCCTGCTGGTCTTTGAAAAGCTTCTCTATCATAAATTTCATCTCCTCTATATCACGCTGATCTTTATCCTGGCATACAGTTTGCTCCACCAGTGAGACTTCATGTATGAAACCAATCTCAGCCTCAAAGATCTTGTTGTCATCCTTCACAGCTGAATTTATCCTGTGCATATCCAGATTTTTGGCACTGTTACTAGACACCAAGTTCTCAATCAGTCTCTTAGCTTCCTCTAGGGTTCTTGTCTCAAAGTTTCCTTCGCTTGCAATATCCAGCATCATATGATATCGTACATCAATACCCTTGATGAACCTCTTCAACAGCTGAATCTCTGTAAAACCATGATGTGGACAGTCCCTTTGGTATCTCCTAAACCTCTCCCAAGAGCTTCTAAAAGCTTCTGTAGGTCCCTGAGAGAATGTCCAAATTTTATCCCTTATCTCATCAGCCCTTCCTTCGTTGAAGAATTCAGTCAGAAACGCCGTCCTGACATCACTCCAGGTAGTGAAAGACCCCGGTGGTAAGTGCCTCAGCCAAGTTTTTGCTTTCCCAGATAGAGAATACTTGAACACCTTGCAAATGATGTAGTCTGTGGCTGCTTCATTCTCATGTATTCCAGACACAAATTCTTCTAGTGTCTCAATATGGTCCACGGGATCTTCATGAGGAAGACCACAATAAGGGTGCTGACTCACATGAGAGAAGTATGTGGGTTTTATTTCAAATCCCTGAACTTCTAGAGGTACTCGAATAGCAGACCTGTTGGTATAGAACTGACTAGGTCTGATCCATTCTGCTATCGTTCTTTGACAAGAAACTTTAGCATCCTCAGTGGTAGCAGATGGCTCAAGGATTGCAGTCCCTTGTCCATCTATCTTCTGACCTGCTGCGTTACGCAAATGACACTCCTGGTCATGCAGGTCTTCGTTCTCATCTCGTACAAGAATTATATTCGCAACCATGTCTCGCGGCTCAGTATCGATCAATGTTCGAGGTGAAGCATCGATCGATGTCGGGTGGGAAATGTCGGTCGACAGAAGAGTAGCTTCGGTCGATGGGGGTGGGCGAGTATCGGTCGATGAAGACGGTGTCTCGGTCGACTGCGGTTGGCGAGTGTCGATCGACGAACTAGTGTTATCGATCGATGGGGAACGTCTTTCTTTGCGGATTGAATGCTCCAATCTTGTAGGATCTGAGACAAAAGTAATTCGTCCTTGCTACTTCTGGTACTGATAGCCATGTACCTGAAAGACAAGAAAAAAATTTTCAGTAAGTAACTATAACAGTAAATAAAACCTAGACTAAACCTATTAATCAAGTCTAATGGCGAATCCTTGTTCCCCGGCAACGGCGCCAAATTTGATATCACTCAAATTACCCTAAGGAGTGATCTTACTCTCTCAAATAAGAGGTTCGATTGTAGTACTTAGGGATCGAATCCACATAGAGCAGGGGCACATAATAGACTATAGAAATCAAGGTTAAGCTAGGCAATCAATATTAAAACAGTAAATAAAGCAATGTGAACAAGGCAGTTGTTCGATTGATTGAGGCTGTAAACAATAATAAGAAATAGCTAGACCTAGGGATTTATCAATCAAGAGATTCAAAATTACAATTCAAGGATGCTAAGGGTTTATAGATTCAATTCTAGAACTCGATTATGATAAGCAAGTAATCTTCTCTCAAGCAATTACTAATCATATGTCTAAGTCTCTGTTCCAGCTTTCGCATGCGAACAAGAAGTGAGTGTCGATCGATGCTATGGCCTGAGCATCGATCGATACTTCCTCAGACAAGCATTAACGACCTAATCGATTATGTTCAACTAGATTCTTAGACCAAATTCTCATATGTGCCTAAGTATCTAATCCAGCAGGATTCAGGTTCCGTTAATTGACTGCACTTTAGTGCATCTCAATTGTCCTATGATTCTAGGTTCAAACAATCAGTCACACTTTCATGTGAATAAAACTATTCCAGATCCTAGTATTACAAATCATCCTGGTGTAGAAGTTCTATAGATAACCTAGCAATCCTAATTGATTATCAGTTTGACATTAAGCTCATGAAATCCCTAAACCTAACAGGTGGATCTATTCAGACATGATAGTTGTCACAGAAATCATAGAAAGAATAGATGAATAGAATAGAATAATAAAACCAATGGAGTTCCAAGAGGACTCTGAAAGAGTTCCTCTCTTCTCTCCAACCCTAAAACAACAATAATGGAGTAAGGAAAAGTGTAAAGAAAGCGTAGCCGTCAACAATGGCTTAGAATAACATAAATAGGGTTTCTGGTCGTTCAAGGGTATTCTGGTAATTTGTGATAATTTCTGGGCTTCAGGCGGTCATAAAATATACTTGGCCCACATTCTGGGATCCATGTCGATCGATACCAAGGCTGTGGCATCGATCGATATCCATTCATCTTCTCGACAGCCTTTTCTTGCGAGGCAGACTGACCACTATTCAGTAAAACGAGCATAACTTATGATACAGGATGCTGATTGACCTGAGACCGGTGGCATTGGAAAGCTAACTCAAATCTTTATCTTGTGTCAAAAGATGGGCTCAATCTAACGATTGGAAGGTCTTCATCCATAGCTAAACATCTGACGCATCTGCGCAGCTCTGCACTTAAAAGGCTCCAAAAGACACCAAAATCACCATATTTCTCCAGAACGTACCTGAACCTGAAAACATACCTAATAGACTCCAAAACATAGATAATAGTAGTAAAAACACTCATATACCGTAGGTAAAAACGGGTAAAATCCATGGTATATCACTCGTTCTGTTGACACCAGCAGGAGACCTCTCTAGTTTCAGATCATTGTCTCTCGGTTATCGTTAGGCGGTTCTGACTTGTTCTGAAGCGCCCTGTGTCATCATTTGGCTACTACAGACATCCCAGTGCCCTTGCTGTTCACTTGATCAGTATTTGTAGTGTGTTTAGATTTTCTGTGCAGGTTTGGAGACATTTTTAGTCTGAGTTTGGTGATGATGTCCAGTCCGACTTTTTCTCCTTGGCACTCATGGTGATTGGTTGTACAGCTTGCACTTTTGGATTTCAGGTGATGCCCCAGTACACTTTCAGTTCATGATCGTCTCGTGCTTCGTAGATGAATTCGATACAAATTTAGACAAGTTCATCAAGAACTAACTACTCCGGAGTCGATGACTCGGAAAGACTCCGGCACCCGAAGAAATGAGGTGAATTTTTCCTTCCTGTGATCATCGTTAATGGCAGAGAACAACAATTGATACTCAAGCACGCTTAGAAAAGAGTGGCAAAAAAGGAAAAAACATAGGAAGTGAAGATACGAATTTATTAGGAAGATTAAATAAAAAGGGTAAAGAGTAAATTACAAACAATTCAAGTTCCCGACAGCTTCAAACAAACTCACGTGCCAAAGCTGTAACTTTAAAAGGACACATCAACTTCATGACTCGAGCCACCCGGGTCGTCTGGTCAAGCCAGATGGTGGAGAATGAGCCACCACACCACTCTATATCTGCCTCTCACGTGCCTGTATTTACATTTTAGTAAATAAACTAGTTTTTCGCCCATGCTGTTTTTAAAATCACTAGACATTTTTCCGCGACTATATTTTATTTACTTTTTATGTTTTAAGATTTTGTTATTATATGTAGTAAAAATGTAGTATATACATCAGCTATTTTATAATTTATAAGATATCTTTTGTTATAACTATACTATTTTTGTTTGCTTGTTATACATGATTTTGTTTTCAATTTAAATTAAAATCTATTTTTTTTCATGTCTTATTATTTTCTAACTAGGTGATTTTCCCGTGCTCATGCACGGTATAAATATTATAAAGAAAATATATATTATAATAATTTATTGCTATTTACTTTTAATAATTTATAGTTTTAAGCATAATTTATATTAATAATTTATATTACTTTAATTAGACATATAATTTTAGATATGTTATATCTAGTCGTTTTGTTGTTTTACAATCGGTTTAGTTATTATTTGGATATTGCATCAATTTCTCGAATTCAATTATAAAATTTTTATTCAAAATATATTAAAATTTTGATTAATTTTCTTGTTTGCATTAGGTTGGTTTTGTCTTAGATATGTAAATATATTTTAGGATGATTATTTATAACTTAAGATATATTGTGCTTAGAATGAAATTAAAAAATAAACTAAAGTGTTTAGTTCAAAATTACGTAAATTAATATAACGATAATATTCTGCAATCTCATGCATATATATAAATTTCACAAAAGAACTAAATTAAAACAATTGCTCAATATTTTATTTTCATTTGTTAAGGTGTTTTTTTGTCATCTTGTTAAGGTGTTTTGAGTAATCTTATAATTTATATTTCAAAAATAAATTATTATTATTATTGTAAAATTATATTTTATTATTATAGTTAAATCTATGATTTTAGATATAAATTAGATTAGTCGAGTCACTCATGTTGTGAGTATCTTAAGTTACATATATTCTTTCAAATTCAAAGTGAGGTATAATTATTTTTATTATAATTAAGTCCAGTGAAATTAATTTTATTTATCGTTTAAATGTGCATGTATTTTTTATAATATATATATATATATATCAAATTAAATTTTGATTTAAAAAAAATTAGAAAATAAAACGATGATCTATAAAAGTTACATAATAAGTAATTGATACGTTTTAGGAAGCTCATGAACACATATCAATATTTACAATAACTAAAATATTTTTATAAATTATAAATGATTTTATGCCTTTTGGTTATAGTTATATTAAGTTCCACAAACATAAAAACATAAAATTTAAAAGCAAATTTAATTTAAGAACACATATAATTTTAATAATGCAAAATATAACATATCTACCTTATTAAAGTGTATAGTGTGATTTTAAAATATTTTGTTATTTGATCAAAGATGTTTATCGTTTTTTTTTTATTAACCTGGGGTATCCCAGACACATGGAGAGATCCAAACTAATCCCCTAGGGGGGTGAAAGATGTTTATTGTTAAAATTTCTTTTTTCATTTTTAATATCTCTTAAAAATAAACAGTAAAAAATTGTGATTGTATTTGAGAAATCCTATTATATAAGTAAAAAAAAATTTATAGATATTTTTTCTGTAATTGAAAGATACTATGGTCAAATAAATATAATAAAATACAAATAACATTTCAATAATACTAATTATAAACTATTTTAGTCAATAAAACATATATCAGTTTATGTTACTTTATTATTTTATCTAATTATCTAAAATAGATAAATATATTAAAAATATTTCTGTTACTGTGAAAATATATATTGTTGTATTGTTTAAAATTATGTTTTAAAATAAATAATATTTCTTTTTCTAATATCAAGATTATCTGTGAAAATATAAATATAAAGAAAGTATATTAGTATATTTTATGTTATTTAAAAATATTTTAAAATGGAATATTACTATTTTGTGAACATTCCTTTTAATGAAATCATATTATTTATACATATATTTTTGTTTTAAATTCGATTTCTAAACTTTATAATATTTCCTTTTATTATATATGTTAGTTGGAAAATATTAAAAGTAATTTAAATAAAAATCAATAATAGTGTTTAAATATAACATTTTAATTCATTAAGGGTATCAATGTAAACAACCATCGTGAGAGTTAACGTGAGTGCGACACATAGGAAACTGACTTCTCAAATAATATTATAGAGATCTGTGAAAATATAAATATAAAGAAAGTATATTAATATATTTTATGTTATTTTAAAATATTTTAAAATAGAATATTAATATTTTGTGAACTTTCCTTTTAATGAAATCTTATTATTTATACATATATTTTCGTTTTTATATTCGCTTCATAAAATTATAATAATTCCATTTTATATATATGTTATTTGGAAAATATTTAAAAGTAATTTAAATAAAAACCAATAATAGTGTTTAAATATAACTCATTAAGAGTATCATCGTAATCAACCACTGTGAGAGTTAATGTGAGTGCGACACGTAGGAAACTGACTTCTCAAATATATTATAGAGATATGCTTATTTTTATTTAATAAGCCATCATTTAATTTTTAAGAGTTTGTAAGACAAAAGGACTTGGTTTTGAAATATATTTTAGCAATGAAGAAGAAATACAACATATTAATAAGAGAAAAACATTCATGTTTAATGCTTCATTTGTATCACATTTCTTGTGTTTTTGATGATTTTGACAAATATTTATTTGTTATTATTAGGGATTGCGTGGGTTTGTTTCCAATAGTTTTAATATTAGTTATAGAAAAACAAAATTTTAATAAATACTTTTTCACTAATCATTTTTTTTCACTAGTCATGTAATCTAGTAATTATAAACAAACTGTTAGAATAAATTCAGACTTGAAATTTACAACTATTAGTACGTGAACCAAAAATAACTGCTCAAAGAAGTAATATAATAATTTACAAAATTCTTCATGTACATATAGTCACATTTACTGAAGACTTCCTCGATTTATAAATTTACCGTAATTTTATGGTTTCTAATTTTATATTCATTGTTAAGTTCTAATTTTTGCATAGCTGTGTATTTAATTATTATTAGAATATTTAAGTCTCTGAAAATAGAGAAAAAGAATGATCATCTGTAATTTTATGAATTTAGAATAATAATAATAAAATATATAGTAATTTATGTTATTCATGTTATTATAAAAATTAGAGTCAATAAATATGCTAATTTTTTTATAACGCTAATTTATTATGATATTCCAATTATGATATGAGAAAGATTAAATAGATGATTCGACAGCCGACAATACTACCTGTCTTATGAGGATCTACGCCTAATTGCATCACCTGAACCGTCTTATGAAGATCCACGCCTGACCAGATTTACTTGCACCATGTTGAAGATTCCTTGTAAGTCTTTTTTTGTAATATGCATAATTGTTTAATAAATATGCTAATTTAGTAAACAATTTTATTATTGATATGACATTTATAAATATTTTTGGTTTAAGTAATAAAATATATGGAAAACATAAACTATTCAAAAATGTTAATATGGAGATTCTGATGATACCAAAAATTATGTATTTGTATTTTAATTAAACTTACACCGTTTTTAATAGAACGTATCCATGATTCTATATCTCTTCTCATTGAGCAACGTAAAAGCAATTGTTAATCTTTAACTACGCAAGCGCAAACACGTTGATTACATCGTTACCTAGCTCCAAGACCCCTAATTCATAACCAGCTAGCCATACGCTCGCTCTGACTCGCAACTTCACTTATACTAAAACGATGTTTATTGTAATTTGATATAACTTCCTACAATCCTACACTTTAGAAAATGTTTTCGTCTCTTACAGAGGCAGATCAAGTTAGAGATTAGGGGTGTCAGCTGACACCCCTTAAATATTATAAATCAGTTTTGTAGGCTGCAGTTAATGAATCAATGTAGCTCATTTAGTCAAGTTTCCTATGTCTGACACCCCTAAAATCCCAAGACCCGGGTTCGGGTTCGATTACTCATTGCACCTAGTTTTTTGTTTTTTTAAAAAAAAATTAATACGGGCCAAAAGTCCAATATCTCTGTTTTTTTTGTTTGGATCTAAATTAGTTTTCTTTGGACTGGACAAAGTTTAATGTAGTTGTTGTCTTTTTTATTTGGGTCCCTTTTTATTTATTTCTGTTTCAAAACCCAAATCGATCATTTGTGTTTATTTTTTTTATTTCAACATTTGTGTTTATTTTCGGTTAAAAATTTGGAAAATTTCACATTGTTAACAATTCGTTTATATATAATATTTTCATTTTAAACAAGAAAACGTTATAAATTTAATATTATATATAATCACTATTTAAATAAATTTTAAATTTATATTTAAATTATTATTTAAATAAATTTTAAATTAAATAATTAATTTAATTTATGACACCCCTAAAAATAATTCATGGATCCGCCACTGGTCTCTTAAACAATTAACCAGCAACTGAAACTTAATACTACACATTTCTCTGCACACTACATTACACTCCAAAAAAACTAAAATAAAACCATCAACAATTTATAATCTTTATCTTTCTCAACTAATCTGCATGATTCTTTTTTTTTTGAATTAATGTTAAATGTATTAAAAAAAACCTGTTTTGTACATCAAGTGCAAGCTTAATTGAAAAACTAGAGACAAAAACTTTACAATCTAGTGCCAAACCAAAATTGTAGGATCCCCTCATGCTTCTTGTTGTCAGCAGCCCTTAATAAAACGAGTCTATTCCTCACATTCTTATGCAGAATTTTTATGCAAAATTTGAGCTGAACGAGAAGCCTCCCCATGTAAACGCTTGTTTCTTTCACCCCACATCATATGAATGGCAGTCTGCATAGCATATTTCACACACAACCTCGACTTGAAGTCAAGCTGCGATCCCGAGAGTAACTGAACCAGTTCATTCCAAGACGTATTGTGATTCCTTAGTAGAATACCCTTTGCGAGATTGCGCCAGATCCACGAAGAGAACTCACAGGAGAAGAACAAATGGTTTCTAGTTTCCGCCATACTGTTGCAAAGCACGCACTGAGTTGGTAGAGCCCTGTTCCATCTTACCATCCGATCCGCTGTACTGAGCCTGTTATGCATCGCCAGCCAAGTTATGAAAGAGTATTTAGGCGTAGCTTGGGAAAACCAGAAAACTTGCTCCCAACCACATTTCTGCTGTATCATCCTTATAAGCTTCCATGTCTCATGAGTAGAGAACATAGTATGGTAATCAGAACCTTTCTTCCATAAGTTAACATCATCACCCTCCACAATCAACTCTTTCATTGAATTAATGATATCTTCAACTTCATTATACCTCTGAATTCTGTGCCTCCGCCTTCTATGGTGAATGATCGCATCACTCACCGTAGCATTTGAACCAATTCCCATGCCAATAAAACCTCCCTCACCAAAGATATCAATCAGAACTCCCAGCTCAGACCAACAATCATACCAAAAAGAAGTACTCTTCCCATTCTTAATCTCCTTCTTATGGAAATCTCGGGCTACATGTCTGAGTTTAATAAGCTTCTTCCACATCCAAGACCCTTTATTCCCTCTCGCCCCAACCTCAACAGATACTCTCTGATCCATTTACTCCACAAAGACTGCCCAGAAAGCAAATGCCAAATCAATTTTACACCGTTCACAAGATTGACTTCTTTCAATCTTCTCAGCCCTAAGCCCCCTCCTCAGACTTTGGCTTACAAACATCAATCCAAGAAATTTTTGTTTTCGAAGTTTTTAACTCTGGACCAGACCAGAGAAATGCAGCACACAAACTCTCAATTTCCTTCAAACACTGGCTAGGAAGTCTAAACGCCGAAGACCAGAAGTTCACCATACTCATTATGACTGATCTAAGAAGTTGTAAACGTCCAGCATATGAAATAGGTCTGGCTGTCCAGCTTGTGAATCAAGTTCTTGTTTTTTCGATCAACAGGAGATAGCCATTCTTATGCATCCCTTTCGTCAGAAGAGGTAAGCCTAGATATCGTACAGGAAGTACCCCAGGCTCAAAAGGGAAGTCCGAAAGAATAAGGTCCTTAGCACTTTGTGTTAAACCTGCCATGTAGATAGTAGACTTTTCCAGACTGATTCTCAGACCAGATTCCACAGCAAACCCATCAAAGACTGAGATTACACCTTCTATAGATTTTTCGGAACCTTCCACAAACACTAATAGATCGTCAGCTAAGCATAGATGCGTTAGAGACAGTCTTTTGCACAGAGGATGGTACCCAAAACGCTTATCCATTGCAGCCTTATCCATCCTTGTAGACAGAACATTCATGCAAATCACAAAAAGGTAAGGAGATAAGGAACACCCCTGTCTCAGTCCTCCTTGCTTTGGAAATAACCAGAAAGCTTCCCATTGACTTGCACCGAGAAATAAGGAGTAGTGATGCATAGCTTTATCCAGTGAACAAAATTCAATGGAAACCCAAGAGCGTGTAGAGTATTCAATACAAAGTCCCACTGAACTGAATCGAAAGCTTTAGAGATATCAATTTTCATGGCACACCTTGGAGATATTGTTGGGCAGTGGTAGTCCTTAACCAGTTCCGTAGTCAGCAGAACATTTTCCATTAGCATCCTACCATGTATAATTGCTGACTGGTTTGCAGATATAATACTCGGAAGCAACTTCTTGAGACGATTGGCAAAGATCTTCGAAATGGTCTTGTAGATAACATTACAGCATGCTATGGGTCTATAATCCTTGATCATCTTAGCATCTGTCTTCTTTTGAATAAGAGCAAGGATAGTCGAGTTAATACCTTTCGGCGGAGACCCATTCAGAAAAAAAGACTGAATGGCAATGGTGAAGTCAGAACCCAAGATATCCCATGTAGCTTTAAAGAAATCACATGGATACCCATCAGGACCTGGCGACTTGTGGGATGGCATGGCAAATAGAACTCTCTTAATCTCCTCCGCGGTGACTACTTTCCCCAACATCAAACAATTTGCGTCCACACAACGAAAATTCAAAAGAGCACTCAATTCGCGTCCACACAACAAATTAATTTTCTTAATTATGGTTTCTAATCAAGTCCTCCCACTATTTGTTCTTCAGTTCATCTTCCCCACCTTTTCTATTACTTTGATTTTCTATATATATATATATATAGATCGAGAACAAGCTTCCCCCACATCTCACATCTTCTTAGAACAGAACCAATTCTCTCTATATTTATGGTCTTACATACACTAAGTTTCTACGGCTCCTCAACAATTCCAATTTCAAAATTGTCCCAAAAATCTAGCAAAGAAGAAAGAGACAAACACTATGGCGGCGACGAGGGTTTAGATATCTTAATGAGAAGCAGATTTATTCCTTCGAAGCTAGAGCCTGAATACGAGTGGGAGCTTTTCAAGGAGAACGTTCGGCCTCTGAATAGAGGACGCTATGTTCGTTTTCGCTCTCGATATCCAGAGGTAAAGCTTTTGGCTTCCACATCTATACTCTTTGGGTTTCAATCAACTCAGACTAATTTTGTGTGGATTTCTGAAAATTTGCAAGTTAATAGAGGATATCGATGAGTATGGTGGTGATGAATATCTCTTTCCCTTGATCCAGTGAGTTCATCTTTCAGTTAGTTGTTGACAAGTACGCGATTTTGGGTTCTTAAAACTACAGCTTTTTGGAAATGTATTAGTGCGCTCATCTCTAACTTGACATCTCTATAATATTATTTGAGAAGTCAGTTTTCTATGTGTCGCGCTCACGTTAACTCTCACGAAGGTTGTTTACGTTGATACTCTTAATGAATTTAAAATATTATATTTAAATACTATTATTGAATTTTTATTTAGTTTCCTTTATAAAATTTTCCAAATAATATATATAATAAAAAGGAAACGTTTATAAAGTTAAAAAAAATTTTAAAACGAAATTATATGTATAAATAATAAGATTTCATTAAAAGGAAAGTTTACAAAATAGTAATATTCCATTTTAAAAAAATTTGATAACATAAAATATACTAATAAAATACTTTCTTTATAATTATATTTTCACAGATAATCTTGATATTATAAAAGAATTAATATTCTTATGAAACACAATTTTAAAAGAACAACAATATATTTTCAAAGTAATAGAAATATTTTTATATATCTATCTATTGTTTTAGATGATTACATAAAATAATTAAGTAACATAAACTGATATATGTTTAGTTGACTAAAAATAGTTTATAATTAGTATTATTGAAATGTTATTTTTTCTTATATTTAGTTGATTGTAATATCTTTCATTTACAGCAAAAAAAATATAATTTAATAAATATTCATAAAATTATTTAGAAATTATAAAAATATTTTAATTATTGTAAATATTGATATGTCTTCATGAGCTTACAAAAAAGTATCAGTTACTTATGTATGTAACTTCCTATAGATCATCGCTAATTTTCTAATATCTTAAAAAAAATTTAATTTGATATATATTATGAAAATACATGCACATTTAATGGTAAATAAAATTAATTTGACTTGGCTTAATTGTAATAAAAATAATTATACTTCTATTTGAATTTAAAAGAATATACGTAACTCAATATACTCATAATATGAGTGACTCGACTAATCCAACTTAGGTCTAAAATCATAGATTTAACTACAATAAGAAAATATAATTATGTAATAGTAATAATTTATTTTATAAATATAAATTATAGGAAGACTCAAAATACATTGACAAATGAAAATAAAATATTAACTAACTGTTACAATTTAGTTCTTTTGTAAAATTTATATATATGCATGAGACTTTAGAATAATATCACTATACTAATTTACGTAATTCTGAATCAAATATTTTAGTTTATTTTTTTATTTCATTCTAAGCACAATATATCTTAAGTTAGACATAATCTTCCTAATATATATTTATATATCTAAGAAAACAACCAACCTAAATGCAAATAAGAAAATTAATCAAAATTTTAATAGATTTAGAATAAAAAATATTATAGTTGAATTCAGATAAATAGATGCAATCCAATATAACCAAATGATAGTTAAATCGACTAGATCTAATCTAACATATCTAAAATCATATATCTAATTAAAGTAATATAATATTATTAATATATAGTATGCATAAAATTATAAATTAATTTAAAATCAATATTAAATAGCAATAAATTATTATAATATATATTTACTTTATAAATATATTATAATAATTGATTGATATTTAATTTTAGTTTTAAATTAATTTATAAGTTGCATGTATAATTTACATTAATAATATTACATTACTTTAATTATACATATGATTTTAGATATTTTATATTTAATCGGTTTTGTTATTTTTACAGTCGATTTAGTTATCATTTGGACATATTGGATTTCATCTATTTCTTTGGATTCAATTATAATATCTTTTATTCAAAATATATTATTTTTATTAATTTTTCTTATTTTCATTTAGGTTGATTTTTGTCTTAGATATGTATGTATAATTTAGTAAGATTATGTATAACTTAAGATATATTGTGCTTAAAAAAAACTAAGGTTTCTGATTCCAAATTACATAAATTAATATAATGATAATATTCTAAAGTCCCATGCATATATGTAAATTTTACAAAAGAACTAAATTTTTATAGTGAGTTAATATCTTATTTTTTATTTGTTAATATGTTTTAAGTCATCCTATAATTTTAGTTTATAAAATAAATATACTATTAACTATATATTCTTATAAAATAAATAAATTATATATATTCTAATTTTAGTTAATTATATAATTTTAGATATAAGTTGGATTAGTCGAGTCACTCATGTTGTAGTTATTTGATCAAAAGATGTTTATTGTTAAAATTTATTTTTTGTTTTTTTAATATCTTAAGATATGCAGTAAAAATGTGATAGTTTTTGGGAAATTATATTATATAAGTAAAATATAACTTATATTTTACCACTTTCTTGAATCCTACTTTACCGCTGTACATGTCCCAGTCTCTAAACTGAGCTTCGTTCAGGTGCACTATGTCGTGGAAGAATACTTAAAAAGAGTTGTAAAACTTTTTTACAAGTTCTAGGAGGTTAATGGCATTGGAAATTAAAGACACTTGCTTTGTACTATATAGCTTATGCTTATCACATGGAGTTTTATTAAGTCTAAAGTGGAAACCGCCACAGAGATCTTCAATCTCTGAATAGGTAATGTACTTCATCTTGGTCTCATTGTAGATTCAAATTCAACTTTTGTGACATGCCTGATCCAAATTTTTAAACTCTGGGCAGAAATGCAAAGCCTATTGACAAGTTGAATGATACTTACAAGAAATTCATGGTGAAAACTATGAGAAGACTCCAAACAGCTGATGAAATAAGAGATTTTTCCTGTGAACTGTATATTTTTTTGAACACTATGCTTTTTTCTACACGATACTTAATGTTTCTAAAGGGAGATCAGAATAGTGAGTCTCAGATAAGTTTTACCTTTTGGGAATCACTTAAAGATTTTGAAAAAGCTCCCTTGAATGACATGTTTCTATATATATAGGAAGGCGATTATGTTTGCTCTCTTCTTTTAAACCTTTAAGCGTAATAAAAACTTCACCACAACTCTAACTTATGCTGCAACTCACTATGATCGTTGCAGCTCATTAAAGGCACCTTTCCTATCTACAGGGAAACTACATTAGGGAACCAGGATCAGACACGTCAAAACCAGAGTTGGTTTTGGCTCATGCAAAGAAACAGAGCCGAGAGGAGCAAAGAAAACAACTGGAAGATGGACAACATTCAAGGTCTTAACTTTGTGCTAACCTTCAAAACAAAAACAACTTACCTATGCAAATTAATCACTTACCTGCATTTATATTTATATATCCTCGCAGGTTCCTCATAGACTGATTGTGAGAAATGAGAACTCATGCATCTTCAGCTTACTCCTTTGAGTTTTTGTATGGAAGAAGTGAATAAATTTTGTTACTGAATGAACCATCCCATCAGGCCATCACCATTCTCTGCCGATTAATGGTGAACATGAGATTAAGAAGTGATAATAAAATCCCTATTTGATTCCCTCAATGAAACATTTCACATATATTTTATTCTTTTATTATTTGGTCATATATATATAAACTTTAATAATCTATAAATATAATCAATGGCATATTTCTTAATCCAAACTAATTTTAGTTATTAAAATCATTAAAAAAACTGAACAGAAAATAATAAAATTGATAAATTTTATTAGACTAATATAACTATATTTTACTATTTCCAAATTTAAATTTTATAAAATTGTTCGGTCCAGGGCGATTTGGATGGTGCGTTTGGTCCAACTCGCCCGTTCGGCAAGTTGGACGGTGCGTTCGGTCCAACTCGCCCGAACGGGCGAGTTGGACTTCTTGTTTGGTTCCGTGGTTCATTTCTCTCGAGTCTTTTGCTCGAGAACTTTTGTCGAGAGTGTGTCGAGAAAGCTTTGGTACATAAACGCAATTTTTAGACGTTGATTTCAAGATAATCATTTTTGACCCCAACAGTTAGCCCCTCAGTTCGCAAGTTTCGAGCATGATTTTTCTTGAGAAGTTTTTCCAATTAATTTCTCTCAAATGTCTTCTCCCAGCAACTTTAAGAATATTTGTGATGTCTAGATGAGCAATGCCGCTGTTGGAGTCAAAATCGGTCATGACAGAATCAATGTCTGAAGGGCTTCAGAAAATGTCTTCTTTAAATAAAGAGATAAAAAGAACGCAAGAAACCTAAATTAAGTTTCAAATCAATTCCGAAAAGGAATTAGAAAATAATACCTAGAGAAAGATTACTCTAAGCCTCAGTTAACAAAACGAGTACAAAGGTTCAATTGTTCGAACACACCGACAAGTTCGCCGGACGAGCGAATCAAGCCAAGCAAGCCAGCCACCTCGCCATTTTGGCGAGTAGGACAAGCCCAAACTCGCCAAAATGGCGAGTTGGACCGAGAAACATTGCCAACTCGCCAAAATTGGCGAGTAGGATCACTTCCAACTTGCCAAACTGGCGAGTTAGACCCAGAAGCATGGCCAACTCGCTATTTTGGGGGAATTGGAACACTCTCAACTCGTCAAAATGGCGAGTTGAACCAAGAAACATGGCCAACTACCATTTTGGCGAGTTGGATCACTCCCAACTCACCAAAATGGCGAGTTGGACCAAGCATGATGGCCAACTCGCCATTTTGGCGAGTTGGATTGCCCAATCCATCTTTATCTCATCTTCATAGCTTTTTCCTTCGCAGTTGGATCAAACTTGCTCTTGTTCCATCTCGATCGAAGTCACCATCGGAACCTTACGGTGAAAACCGCAAGAACTTGTTTCCGTTTATGGAATTCGAATTGATTGTATAAAACAACAACAGTTAACTGAACACCTTGAACTGCCTCTACTATACGAGAAATTCGAACTTTCTTCGGAATCGACGTTGTTTCTTAAAAGCTCTATTTCAAAATCTAGGGTCTTAGCATAGATAACCGTAGCCGTTGCAGTTTGGTTTCCCTCCTGTAAGAAATAATAAAGAAGGGTTAACGACAACTTACGTGGGTTATAAGTAAACCTTTTCCTTGTCTGACAAGTAACCAATCCACAACTGAAATCCATGTTCTTGTCACAAGGGATCCAAATAATGATGCTGCTTGTGAGAGAAGTAACTCAGAAGCTAAAACAAAGGAGAGGAATCGAATAGAATGTACTTACATTTGTATGTACCTTCACATTTGCTAGTGCGGTCAAAGAAGCAACTGATATCACTCAGATGTTTATCCCTAAGAAGTGATTTTACTCTCTCAAATAAGAGGTTCAGTTGTAGCACTTAGGGGTCGAATCCACAGAGAACTAGTGTACAAATAAGATGCAATCTTAGTGACTATGCTAGGTTGAAAATGGTTTAAAGTAAAGTGCAGGTTTTTGAGTAATGGTAAGATTACTCAGTTGAAAGGTTTTGGTTTAACACAATAAAGAAAAGTAGTTAGATTAAGGGTAGGTATTCAGGAATTCAGGATTATAAATACTATAAATGCTAACAAGTTGCTTGCATGATATGTCAGAGCTCAACACTATTAAATGAATCCATCAGCTCTCGCAATATTTAGACCATCTATTACTTAGATGCTAAATGGTGTTTGCGTTCAGCTATTTTGCCAACAGTATCGATCGATTATTCGATAGGAATATCGACCGATACACCTCTAGCTACGTCGATCGATTACTCTATAGGAGTATCGATCGCTACGGCTCTAAGCAGAACTTATGCGCGAGTTGATATAGTGCTCACCATGATCTTAGATTAGCTTCTGCTTGTCTCAAGAGGGTCATAGCATGTATAGGATGTTATCAGGAATTATATTAAATAAATAATGCAATCCAAGTTCATGTTCTAGTTAGCTAATCTAGAAAAAGCATTAGTGAACAATCCTAACAATAAATATCATAACTATAGCAGATATAGGTTGGGGCTAATCCCTCATATCCTATTTAAACCCTAAATCTAACAAGTGAATCTACTCAGACATGGCTAAGTGATTCATAGCAACAAGGTAATAATAGGAGTTCATAGATATATTAGAGGAATGAACACTTAAGTTCCAATCACAAATCTCTTTGGATCTTTCCTCTAGATCTAGAATCCTATAACCTTTGTTAAGAAGAACAAGTTAAGAATTAAGAACTGAATAGAACTTTATTGAGAACTTGCAAAGTAATGAAACTATGGTAAAAGAAATGTGTAAAAAGGTGGTGGTGAAAAATCTTGTGTGGTGCCAAAACACTTAGGCACATATAAATATGAGTTCATTAGGTTAAAAACTCGTCAGGGGAAATCTTGTAAAAATGTGATGTCGTGGGCTTCAAGTTCGGCCAATTCCAACTTGTCTTCTTTCGCCGCTCGATATCGATCGATAGTACTGGATGTACATCGATCGATTATGATCTCGATGTATTGTCCTTCGGCAAATGTGTGTCGATCGATAGCACGAAATGTGCATCGATCGATGTATAGCTCCGGATGTCGACCTCTGGTCTGATCTCGGGTGAACTCTTCTTAAGCTCCAAAAAGGCACCCAAAACATCACTTTTCTCCAAAATGCTCCTGAGCCTGAAAACATACCTAATAGACTCCAAAACATAGATAATAGTAATAAAAAAACTTATATACCATGGGTAAAAACGGGTAAAATCCATGGTATATGATATCACTCAAATTACCCTAAGGAGTGACTTTACTCTCTCAAATAAGAGGTTCAGTTGTAGTACTTAGGGATCGAATCCACAAGGAGCTAGGGAACCAATCAGATCTAACAGTTATATGATTAAGCTAGGCTAATAGGTATAAAGCAGTAAATAAAGCAAGCAATAAATAAAACAGTAAACAAGTTGAACAAGATAGTTGTTCAACAAGGCAGAAAATTGTTTGATGGAAGGATGGTTGCTAGACTTAGGGTTTCTATTCAGGTATTAGAGATTATAATCATATAGATGCCTAACAGTTGCATGCATGATATATTAGAGCTCAGTCGCTTAACATCAGTGATCTCTCACTGGTTAACTAATTAGATCTTGGATCTCAACCGTCGTATGTTGATCACAAGAAAGTGTCGATCGATGATCCTTTAGAGATATCGATCGATACACCTTTCGCTACGTCGATCGATTGTCCAGTCGGGATATCGATCGACGGCTTCTAGTTAAGCCTTGTCGCGAGTTGATAATGCTCACTAAGCTTCCTAGATTGACTCTCGTTTTACCTCTAGGAATCTTAGCACAACAGGTTAATTTAGGACAGTACTTTAAGGATGCCTAAAGATACCAAACTCTTAAGTTCAATATTCTAGTTAATTACTCTAGAACAAAGCATTAAGAACAACCTATTGATGAATACCAAAACTTAGCAATCTATAGTTGGGGCTAATTCCTTTAACCTATCTGAACCCTAAATCCAACAGGTGGATCTATTCAGACGTGAAGTTTGTCACAGAAATCATAGATGAATAGATATAAAACTGAAATCGAATAGATAATAAAAACCAATGGAGTTCCAGGAGGACTCTGATAGGAGTTCCTCCCTTCTCTCCTAACTAAGAACAATAGAACAATGAAGTAAAGAAAGCATGTAGAAAGTGTTGCCGTCAACAATGGCTTTGAAAACACATAAATAGGGTTTTTGGTCGTCCAAGGGCATTCTGGTAATTTGTGATAATTTCTGGGCTTCAGGCGGTCATAAAATATACTCGGCCCACATTTTGATATCCATATCGATCGATATGCACTCTGTTGCATCGATTGATATGCATTCCTCTTCTCGACAGCCTTCTCTTGCGAGGCAGATTGACCATTCTTCAGTAAAATGTGCATAACTTCTGATACAGGATGCTGATTGACCTCAGACCGGTGGTATTAGAAAGCTAACTCAAATCTCTATCTTGTGTCAAAATATGGGCTCAATCTAACGGTGGGAAGGTCTCCATCCATAGCTAAACATCTGACGCGTTTGCGCAGCTCTGCACTCAAAAGGCTCCAAAAGACACCAAAATCACCATATTTCTTCAGAATGTACCTGAACCTGCAAATACTCTAAATAGACTCTATATCGTAGTAAATAGTAGTAAAAACACTTATATACCATGTGTAAAAACGGGTAAAATCCATGGTATATCAGTATATCAGCAACCTTTGGTGCTCTTGTTTGTAGTGGGCTTCCATTTGGGAAATTCACCAGGAAAAACAAATTTTTTGTAATTACATGCACCCTGACCCTGGTACAGTGGCACATCGCCTGCTCTTGTCCTGTAGGAAACGGTGGAAGCATCCTGTATCTAGCAGCCGCTTCACTCTCCTCCTTGTCCTTCTTATCTTTGTCCTTCTTGTTCTTGTTCTTGTTCTTGTTCTTGTTCTTGTTCTTGTTCTTGTTCTTGTCCTTGTCCTTTGGACCATTACTGTTACCTTTGCCTTTGCCATCATTGCCTTTTTATACTTTTCCCTCATTCCCCTTGTCGTTATTACCGTCGTTGCCTTTGCCACCATCGCTCTCAGCAATCGGTCAAGAGGAGCAATGCGAAGAGAGCAACAATCACATATGACTTTCTGCTCTCCATCACTCAAGTTCGAGTCTTCTTCTTTGGTTTTCTTCTTTGGTTTTCTTCTTTAGTCTCTCAAAGAGAAAAAAAAAATTGGAAAACTAAAGAAATAAGAAAATGAAAGAAAAAA
Source organism: Brassica nigra (assembly GCA_016432835.1). Classification (NCBI taxonomy): domain Eukaryota; kingdom Viridiplantae; phylum Streptophyta; class Magnoliopsida; order Brassicales; family Brassicaceae; genus Brassica; species Brassica nigra. Next base: position 13,989,864 of record CM028249.1, on the reverse strand, counting down.
ATTAAAAAGGGTGTAATAGAGTAAAGTTAGAAGAAAGTAGTTTAAATTTAATGACATAGTCTATAAATAAATAAATTTATTAAAATTTAACAAAGTTTTTCTTATTCTGTATTAAAAATAAAAATAAATAAAATTTCAGAAAAAAAATAACTTTTACCGTAACTTTTGACACCAAATGCTTATATGACCATAAGTTTAATTGGTTAATATTTGTCGCCAAATTTAGCCATGACCTTATTTATCACAAAATAAATTATAAATACTACACTTTCGATCTTTGACTTCTCAAAAATCTAAAATCCAAAAATGAATAACCCCACTATCTTAATGTTAATTATTTTTATGTGTTCTGTTTTGAAAGAAAGTTATGGATGCGCTCCAAACATTTTGGAATTTAATAACAACATCTTCACTGGTCAGGTTATCCAAGTAAACTGCACTTCCAACAGAAACGAAATCAAAGGTATTCAGACAATAGAATACACTCATACATACAGCTTTCCGGTTAGTGAAAAAGGAAAAGGGAGAATAGTATGGCGTTGTCATGTAAGATGGAAAAATAAATTTTCTACTATATGGAGAGCATACAGAGGAGCTGCCAGAACTTCGATGTGGTCAGATTCGATTTTATCGTGTTGCACTTGAACGCATTTACTTCTTTAGAAATAATAAAGCGACCACCCAATTCTTCGATTGGCATGAATAGTTTATTTTTTCTACTTCTTCTTAGAACTGATCATCTATGAAGCTGAATTTTTTGGTGCATTGTGCGTAAAGTCATTTATTTTTAAATTTTGTGGTTATAATATACAAAAGAATAATAAGTATTGTATTAATTATCTAAAAACAATAATAACAAAGTATGAGTTTGTTTGATATATATTCTGTTTTGACCAAAAAATATATACCTTTTTACTTGTATATGAATTATCTGTTCAAAAGACATATCTGCACTCAGATAAAATTTTGTTTTTAAAAGAAACTGTTGGGATTAGTCATCGCAAATTTCATGAAAATCAACATGGAAATAACGCCACAAAATCATCACAAGGAAGAGAGATCATAAGTGTGGAAATCGAAATTCGCACTGTCTATTTTCTGTAAAATAAGGAAAGTCAAGTCAACTTTTCCAGAGATCCCGGATTATCTACGAAAACACACGAAAATGAAAGAGACAAAAGATAACAGAATATCAAAAGTAAGTTGCACAGAGGCGTATTATTGATTGACAAGAACAAAGTTACAGGGTTTTCGAAACATACAGAGTTTTGCTAACCAAGTCAGTCTCATCAGAACAAAGACGAAAAGATCTAAGTAAAATTAAGCCGCCTAATTCTGAGTTTTTCTAAGCTAGCAGAGTTTCTCTAGGTCTAAATCTTCCTCCTCCTGCGCCTTTAGCTTTAGTTCCCCTTATATATGCCTTCTGAGTCAGTTCCCCTTTCCTTTACTGCCCCTCGGTCGAGTTTATCGCTCCGAAGAAATATTCATTTTCTTCTCGATCTTCATCATTATCTTGGAAACTTTTTATCTTCTAATTTCGCGAGATTTATCTTCTTCTTTGAGTAAAGATACACTGTCATAGCATAGCTGGGCTCAATTTCATATGAAATCGTAAGTGGGTCTTTAGCCGTGTACTGTGCCTCTTTGCGCCGTTTTTCGACGACTTAAACGTTTTTACGATTTCTTCGAAAGAACGTTTCTTGATACGACGTCAATTTAACGAGACAATTCAAACTTCTCGTATAGTTTAAACGATAATCATGAACTTCATTCGGGAAACGAGTCTTCGCGGTTCAAATTGTGAGGCTCCAGTGGTAACTCCGATCGAGACGAAATGAGGGATTGATCCGTCGAAGTTTAACGGAAGGCATAAGGTCCAGTCCATGTCTCCTTACGCTGATTCGGGAGGAGTTGGTCCAACTCGTCGAACAGGCGAGTTGGACGATGTGTTCGGTCCAACTTGCGAATAGACGAGTTGACGGTGCGTTCGGTCCAACTCGCCAAGTCCAACTCGCCAGTTTGGCGAGTTGGACGGTGCGTTTGGTCCAACTCGCCGAACGGGCGAGTGATATACCATGAATTTGACCTGATTTTAGTCATGGTATATGATAGATTTAGGATACATTTAACCTATTTTGGAGTCTAGAATACATATTTACAGGTTCAGGAGCAATTGGAGAAAATATGATGTTTTTGGAGCATTTTAGAGATTCATCCCAAGATGACCATATCGACCACTCAAGGGCGACACGGAGAGAGATGCGTCGATCGATACACCCTCAGTGTAATCGATCGATATTCAACACACAGAAGCCCAGTTTGGTCACAACCGACTTGAAGCCCAAGACTTCATCCAATTTACCATGATACCCCTGACGAGTTTTAACCTAATTTTAAGTATTTATGCTTTGCCTAAGTGTTTTGGCAGAAGCTAGAATTTTAGAGAGTTTATAGCTTTCAAAGTTTCATAGTTCTAGGTCTTTTGGTTCTTGAGAGTTTCTTTCAGAGAGAGTCTTTTGAGAGTTTCTTTTCTATTGTTTTGTGAGAGAAACTCTAGCTTTGTTTCAATAAAATCTAGTGTGTTCAATAAGGTCTAGTGTTCACTTGATCTTATTGAAACAAAGCTAGGTCATATTTATTTTCTATTGTTTCTTGAACACCTTTATTTTCTATCTATTCTATCTATGCAGTTTTATTTTACTGTTATGATGTTTTGCTTGGCCATGTCTGAGTAAACACCTTTGTTAGATATGGGATTCAAATAGGTTTTGAGGGATTAGCCCCAAAACTGAACACCTTGAACTGCCTCTACTATACGAGAAATTCGAACTTTCTTCGGAATCGACGTTGTTTCTTAAAAGCTCTATTTCAAAATCTAGGGTCTTAGCATAGATAACCGTAGCCGTTGCAGTTTGGTTTCCCTCCTGTAAGAAATAATAAAGAAGGGTTAACGACAACTTACGTGGGTTATAAGTAAACCTTTTCCTTGTCTGACAAGTAACCAATCCACAACTGAAATCCATGTTCTTGTCACAAGGGATCCAAATAATGATGCTGCTTGTGAGAGAAGTAACTCAGAAGCTAAAACAAAGGAGAGGAATCGAATAGAATGTACTTACATTTGTATGTACCTTCACATTTGCTAGTGCGGTCAAAGAAGCAACTGATATCACTCAGATGTTTATCCCTAAGAAGTGATTTTACTCTCTCAAATAAGAGGTTCAGTTGTAGCACTTAGGGGTCGAATCCACAGAGAACTAGTGTACAAATAAGATGCAATCTTAGTGACTATGCTAGGTTGAAAATGGTTTAAAGTAAAGTGCAGGTTTTGAGTAATGGTAAGATTACTCAGTTGAAAGGTTTTGGTTTAACACAATAAAGAAAAGTAGTTAGATTAAGGGTAGGTATTCAGAATTCAGGATTATAAATACTATAAATGCTAACAAGTTGCTTGCATGATATGTCGAGCTCAACACTATTAAATGAATCCATCAGCTCTAATATTTAGACCATCTATTACTTAGATGCTAAATGGTGTTTCGCGTCAGCTATTTTGCCAACAGTATCGATCGATTATTCGATAGGAATATCGACCGATACACCTCTATACGTCGATCGATTACTCTATAGGAGTATCGATCGCTACCTCTAAGCAGAACTTATGCGAGTTGATATAGTGCTCACCATGATCTTAGATTAGCTTCGCTTGTCTCAAGAGGGTCATAGCATGTATAGGATGTTATCAGGAATTATATTAAATAAATAATGCAATCCAAGTTCATGTTCTAGTTAGCTAATCTAGAAAAGCATTAGTGAACAATCCTAACAATAAATATCATAACTATAGCAGATATAGGTTGGGGCTAATCCCTCATATCCTATTTAAACCCTAAATCTAACAAGTGAATCTACTCGACATGGCTAAGTGATTCATAGCAACAAGGTAATAATAGGAGTTCATAGATATATTAGAGGAATGAACACTTAAGTTCCAATCACAAATCTCTTTGGATCTTTCCTCTAGATCTAGAATCCTATAACCTTTGTTAAGAAGAACAAGTTAAGAATTAAGAACTGAATAGAACTTTATTGAGAACTTGCAAAGTAATGAAACTATGGTAAAAGAAATGTGTAAAAGGTGGTGGTGAAAATCTTGTGTGGTGCCAAAACACTTAGGCACATATAAATATGAGTTCATTAGGTTAAAACTCGTCGTCGGAAATCTTGTAAAATGTGATGTCGTGGGCTTCAAGTTCGCCAATTCCAACTTGTCTTCTTTGCCGATATCGATCGATAGTACTGGATGTACATCGATCGATTATGATCTCGATGTATTGTCCTTCGGCAAATGTGTCGATCGATAGCACGAAATGTGCATCGATCGATGTATAGTTCGGATGTCGACCTCTGGTCTGATCTCGGTGAACTCTTCTTAAGCTCCAAAAAGGCACCCAAAACATCACTTTTCTCCAAAATGCTCCTGAGCCTGAAAACATACCTAATAGACTCCAAAACATAGATAATAGTAATAAAAAAACTTATATACCATGGGTAAAAACGGGTAAAATCCATGGTATATGATATCACTCAAATTACCCTAAGGAGTGACTTTACTCTCTCAAATAAGAGGTTCAGTTGTAGTACTTAGGGATCGAATCCACAAGGAGCTAGGGAACCAATCAGATCTAACAGTTATATGATTAAGCTAGGCTAATAGGTATAAAGCAGTAAATAAAGCAAGCAATAAATAAAACAGTAAACAAGTTGAACAAGATAGTTGTTCAACAAGGCAGAAAATTGTTTGATGGAAGGATGGTTGCTAGACTTAGGGTTTCTATTCAGGTATTAGAGATTATAATCATATAGATGCCTAACAGTTGCATGCATGATATATTAGAGCTCAGTCGCTTAACATCAGTGATCTCTCACTGGTTAACTAATTAGATCTTGGATCTCAACCGTCGTATGTTGATCACAAGAAAGTGTCGATCGATGATCCTTTAGAGATATCGATCGATACACCTTTCGCTACGTCGATCGATTGTCCAGTCGGGATATCGATCGACGGCTTCTAGTTAAGCCTTGTCGCGAGTTGATAATGCTCACTAAGCTTCCTAGATTGACTCTCGTTTTACCTCTAGGAATCTTAGCACAACAGGTTAATTTAAGACAGTACTTTAAGGATGCCTAAAGATACCAAACTCTTAAGTTCAATATTCTAGTTAATTACTCTAGAACAAAGCATTAAGAACAACCTATTGATGAATACCAAAACTTAGCAATCTATAGTTGGGGCTAATTCCTTTAACCTATCTGAACCCTAAATCCAACAGGTGGATCTATTCAGACGTGAAGTTTGTCACAGAAATCATAGATGAATAGATATAAAACTGAAATCGAATAGATAATAAAAACCAATGGAGTTCCAGGAGGACTCTGATAGGAGTTCCTCCCTTCTCTCCTAACTAAGAACAATAGAACAATGAAGTAAAGAAAGCATGTTGAAAGCGTAGCCGTCAACAATGGCTTTGAAAACACATAAATAGGGTTTTTGGTCGTCCAAGGGCATTCTGGTAATTTGTGATAATTTCTGGGCTTCAGGCGGTCATAAAATATACTCGGCCCACATTTTGATATCCATATCGATCGATATGCACTCTGTTGCATCGATTGATATGCATTCCTCTTCTCGACAGCCTTCTCTTGCGAGGCAGATTGACCATTCTTCAGTAAAATGTGCATAACTTCTGATACAGGATGCTGATTGACCTCAGACCGGTGGTATTAGAAAGCTAACTCAAATCTCTATCTTGTGTCAAAATATGGGCTCAATCTAACGGTGGGAAGGTCTCCATCCATAGCTAAACATCTGACGCGTTTGCGCAGCTCTGCACTCAAAAGGCTCCAAAAGACACCAAAATCACCATATTTCTTCAGAATGTACCTGAACCTGCAAATACTCTAAATAGACTCTATATCGTAGTAAATAGTAGTAAAAAACACTTATATACCATGTGTAAAAACGGGTAAAATCCATGGTATATCAGTATATCAGCAACCTTTGGTGCTCTTGTTTGTAGTGGGCTTCCATTTGGGAAATTCACCAGGAAAAACAAATTTTTTGTAATTACATGCACCCTGACCCTGGTACAGTGGCACATCGCCTGCTCTTGTCCTGTAGGAAACGGTGGAAGCATCCTGTATCTCTAGCAGCCGCTTCACTCTCCTCCTTGTCCTTCTTATCTTTGTCCTTCTTGTTCTTGTTCTTGTTCTTGTTCTTGTTCTTGTTCTTGTTCTTGTCCTTGTCCTTTGGACCATTACTGTTACCTTTGCCTTTGCCATCATTGCCTTTTTATACTTTTCCCTCATTCCCCTTGTCGTTATTACCGTCGTTGCCTTTGCCACCATCGCTCTCAGCAATCGGTCAAGAGGAGCAATGCGAAGAGAGCAACAATCACATATGACTTTCTGCTCTCCATCACTCAAGTTCGAGTCTTCTTCTTTGGTTTTCTTCTTTGGTTTTCTTCTTTAGTCTCTCAAAGAGAAAAAAAATTGGAAAACTAAAGAAATAAGAAAATGAAAGAAAAAAATTAAAAAGGGTGTAATAGAGTAAAGTTAGAAGAAAGTAGTTTAAATTTAATGACATAGTCTATAAATAAATAAATTTATTAAAATTTAACAAAGTTTTTCTTATTCTGTATTAAAAATAAAAATAAATAAAATTTCAGAAAAAAATAACTTTTACCGTAACTTTTGACACCAAATGCTTATATGACCATAAGTTTAATTGGTTAATATTTGTCGCCAAATTTAGCCATGACCTTATTTATCACAAAATAAATTATAAATACTACACTTTCGATCTTTGACTTCTCAAAAATCTAAAATCCAAAAATGAATAACCCCACTATCTTAATGTTAATTATTTTTATGTGTTCTGTTTTGAAAGAAAGTTATGGATGCGCTCCAAACATTTTGGAATTTAATAACAACATCTTCACTGGTCAGGTTATCCAAGTAAACTGCACTTCCAACAGAAACGAAATCAAAGGTATTCAGACAATAGAATACACTCATACATACAGCTTTCCGGTTAGTGAAAAAGGAAAAGGGAGAATAGTATGGCGTTGTCATGTAAGATGGAAAAATAAATTTTCTACTATATGGAGAGCATACAGAGGAGCTGCCAGAACTCGATGTGGTCAGATTCGATTTTATCGTGTTGCACTTGAACGCATTTACTTCTTTAGAAATAATAAAGCGACCACCCAATTCTTCGATTGGCATGAATAGTTTATTTTTTCTACTTCTTCTTAGAACTGATCATCTATGAAGCTGAATTTTTGGTGCATTGTGCGTAAAGTCATTTATTTTTAAATTTTGTGGTTATAATATACAAAAGAATAATAAGTATTGTATTAATTATCTAAAAACAATAATAACAAAGTATGAGTTTGTTTGATATATATTCTGTTTTGACCAAAAAAATATATACCTTTTTTACTTGTATATGAATTATCTGTTCAAAAGACATATCTGCACTCAGATAAAATTTTGTTTTTAAAAGAAACTGTTGGGATTAGTCATCGAAATTTCATGAAAATCAACATGGAAATAACGCCACAAAATCATCACAAGGAAGAGAGATCATAAGTGTGGAAATCGAAATTCGCACTGTCTATTTTCTGTAAAATAAGGAAAGTCAAGTCAACTTTTCCAGAGATCCCGGATTATCTACGAAAACACACGAAAATGAAAGAGACAAAAGATAACAGAATATCAAAAGTAAGTTGCACAGAGGCGTATTATTGATTGACAAGAACAAAGTTACAGGGTTTTCGAAACATACAGAGTTTTGCTAACCAAGTCAGTCTCATCAGAACAAAGACGAAAAGATCTAAGTAAAATTAAGCCTAATTCTGAGTTTTTCTAAGCTAGCAGAGTTTCTCTAGGTCTAAATCTTCCTCCTCCTGCGCCTTTAGCTTTAGTTCCCCTTATATATGCCTTCTGAGTCAGTTCCCCTTTCCTTTACTGCCCCTCGGTCGAGTTTATCGCTCCGAAGAAATATTCATTTTCTTCTCGATCTTCATCATTATCTTGGAAACTTTTTATCTTCTAATTTCGCGAGATTTATCTTCTTCTTTGAGTAAAGATACACTGTCATAGCATAGCTGGGCTCAATTTCATATGAAATCGTAAGTGGGTCTTTAGCCGTGTACTGTGCCTCTTTGCGCCGTTTTTCGACGACTTAAACGTTTTTACGATTTCTTCGAAAGAACGTTTCTTGATACGACGTCAATTTAACGAGACAATTCAAACTTCTCGTATAGTTTAAACAACTGTGGTATTAAGTTAACAGTTGCTGTTTATACGATAATCATGAACTTCATTCGGGAAACGAGTCTTCGCGGTTCAAATTGTGAGGCTCCAGTGGTAACTCCGATCGAGACGAAATGAGGGATTGATCCGTCGAAGTTTAACGGAAGGCATAAGGTCCAGTCCATGTCTCCTTACGCTGATTCGGGAGGAGTTGGTCCAACTCGTCGAACAGGCGAGTTGGACGATGTGTTCGGTCCAACTTGCGAATAGACGAGTTGACGGTGCGTTCGGTCCAACTCGCCAAGTCCAACTCGCCAGTTTGGCGAGTTGGACGGTGCGTTTGGTCCAACTCGCCGAACGGGCGAGTGATATACCATGAATTTGACCTGATTTTAGTCATGGTATATGATAGATTTAGGATACATTTAACCTATTTTGGAGTCTAGAATACATATTTACAGGTTCAGGAGCAATTGGAGAAAATATGATGTTTTTGGAGCATTTTAGAGATTCATCCCAAGATGACCATATCGACCACTCAAGGTCGACACGGAGAGATCGTCGATCGATACACCCTCAGTGTAATCGATCGATATTCAACACACAGAAGCCCAGTTTGGTCACAACCGACTTGAAGCCCAAGACTTCATCCAATTTACCATGATACCCCTGACGAGTTTTAACCTAATTTTAAGTATTTATGCTTTGCCTAAGTGTTTTGGCAGAAGCTAGAATTTTAGAGAGTTTATAGCTTTCAAAGTTTCATAGTTCTAGGTCTTTTGGTTCTTGAGAGTTTCTTTCAGAGAGAGTCTTTTGAGAGTTTCTTTTCTATTGTTTTGTGAGAGAAACTCTAGCTTTGTTTCAATAAAATCTAGTGTGTTCAATAAGGTCTAGTGTTCACTTGATCTTATTGAAACAAAGCTAGGTCATATTTATTTTCTATTGTTTCTTGAACACCTTTATTTTCTATCTATTCTATCTATGCAGTTTTATTTTACTGTTATGATGTTTTGCTTGGCCATGTCTGAGTAAACACCTTTGTTAGATATGGGATTCAAATAGGTTTTGAGGGATTAGCCCCAAATATGAATACTTGAGCATGTGATATTCATCTTAAAAGATTGCTCTTAATGCTTGTATAGGAGTAGCTAACCTATATATGATAACAGTGGATATTATCCTTGGATCTATCTTCTTTGAACTTAGGAATTTGCTGGAAACAAGCGACAGCTGATTTGGCAAACTCCTTAAGCGAATTGTTAATCAGCCATCGTGCCTAAAGCTTACTAGAAGCGTATCGATCGATACTCCTATAGAGTTATCGATCGACGCGAGGCACTGTCGATCGATACGTGCAGTGGTAGGTCGATCGACGCCTTCCTATGTCTCACCAATGGGAGTTTCATCGGTTCTAGTATTAGATAACCTAGGACGACAGTTAAAGTTATTGTCATAGCTGGGTTCTTTAATATCATGCAAGCTTCTCATATAAGCATTCATACTATTATAATCCTGATAACCTGAATAGTAATCATAGTCTAACACCTTCACCATATTTGTTTAACACCAAATCAATAACTTGAGTAACTGTCTTTCTCACCAATTCTAAGTTTACTTGCTATTTACTGCTTTGAAATCTTTGACCTAGCTTTGTTTCAATAAGATCTAGTGTGTTCCCTAGCTCCCTATGGATTCGATCCAGGGGCGGACGCAGAACGGTATCGAGTCGGGGGCACGTGATATTTTCTCATCATGCTTAAACTTTGAATTAGAACATTATACAAAACTGATGTAATTTAGTAAAGAAAAATAAAAAAGAGATGGGGGCACGTGACCCCGTGAGTCTCTACGTGCATCCGCCACTGATTCGATCCCTAAGTACTACACCTTGACCTCTTTTGATGAGAGTAAAGTTGCTCTAGGGTAATTTGAGCACGTATCAGCGAGTTGAATGGTGTGCTCGGTCCAACTCGCCGAACGGGCGAGTTGGACTTCTTGTTTGGTTTCGTGGTCCATTTCTCTCAAGTCTTTTGCTCGGGAACTTTTGTCGAGAGTGTGTCGAGAAAGCTTTGGTACAGAAACGCAATTTTTAGACGTTGATTTCAAAATAACCGTTTTTGACCCCAACAATTAGCCCTCCAACTCGCAAGTTTCGAGCATGATTTTTCTTGAGAAGTTTTTCCAATTATTTTAATGCGAAAAATCCTTCAACTTTTGTTTTTTTCTATAAGTATAGAGCTTACCTTCTTCATTCTCTCCACATTCTCTCGACTTTCCAAGTTCTCTTTGCATTTTCTCTTAGAAATTTATCTCCATCAAGATGTCTTCTCCCAGCAACTTTAAGAAGAGTTGTGATGTCGAGATAGCAATGCCGCTGTTGGAGTCAAAATCGGTCACGACAGAATCATTGCCTGAAAGTTGTCGGAAAATGTCCTCTTAAAAATAAAAGAGATAAAAAGAGCGCGAGAAACCTAAATTGAGTTTCAAATCAATTCAGAAAAGGAATTAGAAAATAAGACCTTGAGAAAGATTACTCTAAGCCTCGGATAACGAAACGAGTATGAAAGTTCAATTGTCCGAACACACCGACAGGCTCGTCGAAAGAGCGAATCAGGCCAAGCAAGCCAGCCAACTCGCCATTTTGGCGAGTAGGACAAGCCCCAACTCGCCAAAATGGCGAGTTGGACCCAGCAAGATAGCAAACTCGCCATTTTGGAGAGTTGGACGAGCCCCAACTTGCCAAAATGGCGAATTGGACGAGCCCCAACTTGCCAAAATGGTGAGTTGGACCGAGAACCATGGCCAACTCGCCATTTTGGGGAGTTGGATAATGGCGAGTTGGACCCAGAACCATGGCCAACTCACCATTTTGGTGAGTTGGAACACTTCCAACTCGCCAAAATGGCGAGTTGGACCAAGAAACATGGCCAACTCACCATTTTGGCGAGTTGGATCACTTCCAACTAGCCAAAATGGCGAGTTGGACCAAGCATGATGGCCAACTCACCATTTTGGCGAGTTGGATTGCCCAATCCATCTTCATCTCGTCCTCATAGCTTTTTCCTTCGCAGTCGTATCGAACTTGCTCTTGTTCCATCTCAATCGAAGTCACCATCAGAACCTTACGATGAAAACCGCAAGAACTTGTTTCCGTTTATAGAATTTGAATTGATTGTATAAAATGAAAGCGGTTAACTGAACGCCTTGAACTGCCTCTATTATACACGAAATTCAAATTTTCTTCGGAATCGATGTTGTTTCTTAAAAGCTCTATTTCGAAATCTAGGTTCTTAGCATAGAGAACCGTAGTCGTTGCAGTTTGGTTTCCTCCCTGTAAGAAATAATAAAGAAGGGTTAAAGACAACTTACGTGGGTTATAAGTAAACCTTTTCCTTGTCTGACAAGTAACCAATCCAGAACTGAAATCCATGTTCTTGTGGGATCAAAATAATGATGTTGCTTGTGAGAGAATTAACTCAAAAGCTAAAACAAAGGATACGAATTGAATAGAATGTACTTACATTTGCATGTACCTTCACATTTGCTAGTGCGGTCAATGAAGCAACCTTTGGTGCTTTTGTTCGTAGTGTGCTTCCTTTTGGGAAATTCACGAGGACCTGTGTTTAACCCAGTGATCTCACCAAATTCGAGCAAGCTAAACCTGATAGGCTTATCAACCACGAGACTCCATATCTCCTTCTTATGTACTCGCAGCTGTCTACATTATAGATAGTGAACGGTCCTACCAGATCACACGCTTGTGCGTCCAACTAGCCTAGCAACTACTCCAATAGGAGAGTTCACTAGTTCTTTCCACACATCAAGTCCTATTGTTTCTCTAACGTGATGAAAATCTCCTAAACGGAAATTGTGATTAATATCTTTATCTTCTAGGTTAGAAGACCCTTCAGGGTAAAGTCTTGGAGGATAATCTCGTGATTTGACTTCAGGAACATCCATCTGATCATATAACCAAACAATAACTCAGCTACAACATAACAATAACTCAGTCACAACATAACAATAACTCAGCCACAATAGAACAATAACTCAGCCACAACATAACAATAAGTCAGCCGCAACATAACAATAACTCAGCCACAACAAAACCCTATGTCGGTCATGACATAACAATAACTCAGTCACAACATAACCCTAACTCAGTCGCAACATAACAATAACTCAGCCACAACAAGACCCTATCTCGATCATAAATAACAATAACTCAGCCACAACATAACCCTAACTCAGTCGCAACATAACAATAACTAGTCGCAACAAAACCATATCACAGCCGCAACATAACCCTATCACAGCCGCAACATAACCCTATCTCAGTCGCAACAAAATATATAACTCAGAGGAAATATAATATATAACCGAGAAACAAGATACCAGAAAAGACGATTTCGTAGATACGATTGCGGCTAAGACGATTTCGTAGAAATGATTGGAGACGACAATTTCGGGAGTCGATATCGAAGAAGACAAGAGAGAGAGTTAGTTCGAGGAAGAGGGAGAAGACGATTTCGTAAACACAATGTCGACGACGATTATGGGGAAGACGGAGAAGACAAGAGAAAGATAGCGTAACCAAGCAACTACAGAAATCAAAAACTACACAAGGTCTTCGACGGTTTTGTGTTCGTGCGCAGTTTTTTTAAAAACGGTTATGAATTAAGGAGAAGGTTGATTGTGGATATATTAATTAGTGATGTAGATTTAATATTTAGAAATAATCTCAATTAAAAAAAACTAATAAAGGGCCTTAATTGTAATTTACTAGAGGTCTACAAATATTCTAATAATTTTAAAAAGAGTAAATTACTAGAATGTTATGAAAAGGTTGGGATATGACTAGAATAATATACATCTTTTAAAAATTACTAGAAATGCTTGTAGACCCCTAGTAAATTACAAGTAAGACCCTTGGCTAGTTTTTTAATTGAGATTATTTTTAAACAAAAAATTCATGTCACCAATTACTATATCCACGTCATTAATAACTATAATTATTCTGATCAAAAGAGAATGAAGACAACGAATCATCTTTCTAACTAAACTTCATGTGTTGAAATACAAAACCCACAAGTTTCATCATTCATGGCTTAAACCCTAATTTTTGAGTCGATATTGTTGTTTATCGTCCGAAATACTCGAACTGTCTTCTCCGGTAACGCCTTCGCCGAAATTGTCTTATCTGCAAGCGTTTCTACGAATTCTTCTTCGCTGCAATCTCCCAAAATCATCTTCTCTGCTGCGTTTTTCGAGTTTGTGTCTGAGTTTTATTTATGTTGTGGCTGAGTTACTTTTATTTTATGGCTGGTTTAGAAATGAAGTTGTGGCTGAGTTACTTCCCGCCAATCTCCGAAAACCAGGTATAAGAAGTATGCGTTCCGAGGAGAAAAGGCAAATAGATTCCATAAACACCCAAGTTGGCAACTGTGGGTGTATTCATTTAAGTTTGTTTGTGATTTGATACCCATATTTTGATAATCTAAATTTTTTTTCCAGATCTGAGTGAAAGAGAAGATTGTACAAGAAAAGAATGGAGGAGACGGAAAGAAATGACGGATCCAGCAGAAACGACACAGAGGTTCAAAAAACCTGTATTTTTTGGTTTTCTATGTAAGAAACATAATTCACCCATGTATTTTGTATTTGACTTATGCTATGTTTACACAAATCAGCTGTATCGTTTATATATCTCAGTCGTGTCGTTTATATAAATCAGTCATACCTCAAACATACCCTAAAATTAAAAAAAATGTTTATATAACTCAGCCGTATTGTTTGGATAACTCAGTCGTATCGTTTATATAACTCAAATATACCCTAAAATTGGAAAACTGAATTCAAGTACTTTAAAAAGTTATACTGAAGATCATCTTATCAATATCAAGTGAATATAAATCAACTGAATGTGTATAGTTTCTTGAATTTCAAGATGAAACTTTAACTTGATCTTGAGATATATGTTCTCTTACAATCACTTAAACAATTCTTACTTACAAGACTCTAACTTTAATCTTTTCTTAAATTTAAACCTCAAATCCTAAACTATAGAATCTAAACTTCAAAACATTATCTCAAACCATATCTATTTCGAACCTTTAACCCTAAATCCTAAACCACATACTTTGACCTATATCATAAAACATTAACCTTCAAACTTTAAACAAAATTCAATTAATCATATACCATAAATTCTAACCACAAATGTTAAAACTCTAATATTTTTGTTATTTAAAAATCTTATCTTAAATTTTAAATCGAAACCTAAAACACTATATACCAGACCCTAAACTCACTCAACTATATACCCTAAACTTCAAACTTCATATTTAAACCACACATAAAAAAATCAACATATAATCATAAAATCCAAGTTTTAAAATTTAAAACTTTAACAAAAATACAGTTTAATATGAAATATAATTTTAACCATCAAAATTAAAACATTAACCATTGATTTTTTTTAATCTAAGAGCTACAAATCCATCTTGTGGTTATCTTCTAACTTCTTTTTCATTGGTTAGTTTTTTTAGTACAAGGATTACAATTCTTGACCATTGATTAGTTTTGATCTAATGGTCTAAAATTCTTTTTTTTCTTCTTCACTTTCTCTCTTCTACTTGATGTCTCTTTCTCCTCTTCTCTTTCCTTCGGGAGTTATTCACAGTCCCAGATCTTCTTCATCTCTCTCACTGTCTTGTAAACAAGAGAGATTCATACATCATCATTCATTTCTTATGCCTTAGTATATTTGGTTTGTAAATCTTAGAAGTGAGAGAAGAAGAAACGTCAAAGAAAAAAAGAAGATTGTCGGAGAAGAAGAAAAAGTGTCGAAGAAGACTGGTCTTCGCCGTCGTCACGGATATTGAGCTCTTGAGCTCGTCATAATCGCCATCTATACTCGCCGACGTCATCCTTGTTGCCGTTTCTCAGACCCATTTTCGCCGGTCTCCGTCTTCACCGTAGTCGTCACTACCACCGCTTGTCACCACACTGGTCACCTCTCTCTCTTTCAGTCTCTCTTGCTCTTTCTCTGTGTTTTGAATTTGTTCTTGTTACGGGAAGGTGGATAAGGCAGAAAAGCTTGATGGTGGAGGAGGTAACAAAACCGTTGTGTGACTTGAAGACGTCGGAGCTCTTCTGGTAACGGGACTGCGGCGGCGAAGGAAGAAGACAATAATGACCTCGCGGCGGCTCTCGTGATGTGGAAGAAACACACAGTGGTTTAGTTAGGTTTAGATTTTGTTGAAGACGGCTGTAAGTTTTTTTGTTTCTAGGTTTTAGATTAGGGTTGGTTTAGATATAAACTCAGCCATAACGTATGCATAACTCAGCTATAAAATATGCATAATTCAACCATAATATATCTGAATTGTATAAGTCAGCCGTAACGTTCCTATAAGTCAGCCGTCAAGTGTAATTTTTTCACGACTTTTCGTATTTTGGGCGGGAACAAAATCATTCCTTCAACTCTGAACACAATATTAAAACTTTAATCTTAAATAAATTTGAACCTCAAACCCTAAACTATAGAACTATAAAGTTATAAAAATTATAAATTTTATCTTTTGAACAAAGTATTAAAACTTTAATCTTTTCTTAAATTTGAACCTCAAACCCTAAACTATAGAACTATGAAGTTATAAAAATTATAAATTTTATCTTTTGAACAAAGTATTAAAACTTTAATCTTTTCTTAAATTTGAACCTCAAACCCTAAACAATAGAACTATAAAGTTATAAAAATTATAAACTCAGCTGTAACGTATGCATAACTCAGCCGTAATGTATGCATAACTCATCCGTAACGTATGCATAATTCAGCCATAACGTATGTGCTGGAGACTCACTGTATGAACTAAAGTTATCATATTCAGATGATGCACCATCTGAGTCATCAAACATATAAAATCAGCTTTCAAGTTCATCATCTTCTTCGTCTTCTCTCATTTTCTTACTTTTTTTTGTTCAACTCTCAGCCATAACGTATGCATAATTCAGCCATAAAGTATGTGCTGGAGACTCACTGTATGAACTAAAGTTATCATATTCAGATGATGCACCATCTGAGTCATCAAACATATAAAATCAGCTTTCAAATTCATCATCTTCTTCGTCTTCTCTCCTTTTCTTACTTTTTTTTGTTCAACTCTCTCCTTTTCTTACAATATACGGGACTTAGCTTCTTCATCTCTCTCTTTGAGTCTTTCTTCTTCTGCAAGACGATGTATCCAATGAGAGAGGAAGCAACAGGATGTCGGACCGCCATACATGACACTGGAGGAGAGGAAGCTTCTTCTTTAACCGATCCTCATCGATAACAACAACGACTGCAGTAGACCTGTCTCAAATTTTTAATTTTTTAAATCTATGTTATTTAGACCCAATTGCGGAAACATTAATTACCATATCCACAAGATCTCGAAGAAAGATGAAGAATAAGATGAAGAAGATAGATAAAGAAGATGAAGAATGAAGAATAATATAGACCCTTATTTTACTGTTGTAACAATAGTGATGACATGACAAATCCGAGTTGATGACATGGCGGATGACATGGAAAATCCGTTAGTCAGCCGCCAAACGAATATATAACTCAGCCAAAATAAATCAGCCCTCATGTACAGTGTAAGTCAGCCGAAACATGGATACTATGTCAGTAATTAATCTTTTACTAAAAAATCAGCTGTAATTAGGATAAAAATCATAAATCAGTTGTATCGTCAAATAAATCAGCCATCAAACGTGTTATTCTAGTAATTAATCCTTCGCTAATAAGTCAGCTGTAAATAAGCTGAGTTTACTGTTAATCAATCCAATTACGGCTGATTAAATATAATAACAACATCCCATAAATCAGCCGTAAATTCAATAACTCAGCCAGTCGATGTTCATTAACTCAGCCATGGAAACATAACTCAGTTGTGTCTTAAGTACAACTCAGCCAAATTTTCCAGAAATCAAACCATCGCTGTATAAGTCAGCTGTAACTTGTGTATGTAAGTCAGCCGTTATCCCTTAAATCAGCTAGATTTCTGTAAATCAGCCGTAACTAACGACTGGCTTATGTTCTTAAGTCAGCCACTTTCTCTTAAGTCAGCCGCATTGTTTAATTTAGCCGCAACGTAGCAATAATTCAGCCGTAACGACGTATGTAGTGCTTTACGGCTGATTTAATGGAAACGCGGAACCGAATTCCTACGTGGCGCCGAGTTTTTGCTTTCGTAGCATTAAAAAGTAATGACATTTTTGTAAATACGTTTTTTCTCATAATGTAAAAAAAGGACACACTTGGTATAAAAAATGATAGTAATAAATAAAAAATTTGTATGGTTCTCATCAATTATCCTAAAATATATAATAGCTGAGTAAACTTTCCATTTTTAAAAGATGTATGTTAGTCTAGTAATAAACCAACTTTTCTATAGCATTCTAGTAATTTTCTGTTTATTTTTTTTTTCATTTTTTAATGAGAGTACACACAGAACGAAGGTTTGCTAGGCATTTTATTCTAGTGATGTGAATAGAAGAAATGCAGTTTTATCCTGGAATTCTAATCGCCATACAACCGTCATATTACAGGGCGTTTTTAAGTTAAGGAAAAAGATTCCTAAATCTCAATTCTGCAAGAACTCGTTGTCCTTTTCATTTGATTCACGGTATTTCTGTATATATTAAATGTTCTCTATAATCTATCTTACAATTATTCAGATTGTGCCCCTTTGTAAAAGGGTCCTACAATCAGACTATTCCTTACCGGTCCAATCATGGCAGCACAGCTCCACCTCCTCCTCCTCCTCAGACTTACACTTTCAGTCCCGCTGCTGCTGCTCATAACTTCTACGGGAACTGCTATCAGTACCATGCTCCTCCTCCTCCTTACTTTCACTATCAACTAAAAAAGGTTATGGTGAATGTGACTGTGACGCTCTCTTCTATGGTGTTGTTAACTTGTGGCAGCTCTTTAACTCCTCTCCTACAAGTCGTTTCCTTCGATGTTTTTGTTCTTGTGTACGGATGATTTTAGTATTTTTATGGACCAACCGTACCCAAAACAAAACAAAAGTACTCAGAATTTTCTATTAATTATATATTTTATTGTTGTATTCTTTTCTTTCTTGCTTCATGGTATTTAACTTTGTATTACCCAACCATACCTCTCATAATTAGGAAGCTTATCTCCATATCCAGTGTCCATATAAATGATGAAGAAGCAAGCCAAAAGATGTATGAACAAGCATGGTAACCATCGTTGGGTTAAAGGAAGGGGAATACCCCCACTGATTAAGGGGAATGGTTTGCAATGACAGCTTGGAACCGAGCAGCATTGCCAGTGAGGCTAGGACATCTCGAGACCGCAAATTAGTTGCTGAGCATCGGTTTGGAAACCTGTGAGAAACAGATACTTATAGAGCTTGTATGGAGGATTTCTTGGCTAGTTTTCAGTCCAAAGATTCTTCTGCAGCAGCTGACAGGATTTAGCTTCACTCACAGTAACGGTCTATATTTTTTTTTTTATCTTCTCAGAGAGAGTGTAAAAGACCCAACAAGGCAACAATGTCCGGTGATAAATCCAAGAAAAATCCAACATACTTGTCCAATGATGACAAAAAATCCACTACAGAGAAGTCGGACATACTTGTCCAATGATGAGCCACTATTTTAGCATTTTAGGCCAAGGATTAGGTAGTGTCCGTCTTATGCACTGCACCAGTTGTCGTAACTTTGTCTGCATA
Organism: Brassica nigra; assembly: GCA_016432835.1. NCBI lineage: Eukaryota > Viridiplantae > Streptophyta > Magnoliopsida > Brassicales > Brassicaceae > Brassica > Brassica nigra. Next base: position 13,970,794 of record CM028249.1, on the reverse strand, counting down.
AGCTTTCATTGTCCAAAATTATGCAACTACTTTAAATCCTAAAAACATTAGCTTTTTTAAAAAAAAAAAAAACTAATCTTGCATCAATCATCATTCTTTGTTTCTACAGAACTGAAATTCTGTGTTCCAAAATTTTCAAAAAAAAAAAACTTAATTCTATAAAACCATTCATGCTTACTTGTTCATGTAGTTTGTAAGCCGACCATGTGCCCATAAAGGGAATCAACTGAAAAGATCCCGAGGACGAGTTAGATTAGCAAACGAAGAAATTGCACCAAAACATTAATGGTCTTGGGACAGATTGCGTTTGCATATCAACAAATTCATAAATAGAAAAGAGATTTGCCAGTAGATCCAGACGAGTGATACTGCCGAATTCTATTTCGCAAGGTTGTGTTTTTTATAAATTGACTGGATCATGATAATCTTTGATCCAACCAAAGAAGCTGAACTGGCTTTTTTCTTTCCAAACCAAATACTCTCCGACCAGAAAAAAAAAAACAAAAAACAAAAGACAAGTATGCTTAGGATAACAGATGATTAAAAAAACAACTCGTAAAATAAAAACTACAAATGGTTGAAAGATTTAACTAAAGGTGAGAGATTATAGGCGTTGTTATAGAACGATGAGAGTTTACATTGGAAACCGGAAGGGTTTGTTTTCTCTTCTTTTATTCCGAAATTGATTATGGGCTTATTTAAATATATCATTGGACCTTTGGCTATGTTTGAATTAGTTTCTATCGATTGTTACACTGAGCCATTTGAACGGCATTCGCGCCAATGGCGGCGTCATCGAGGGGGTTGGAATGCAGAGTTCTTGCGAAGAGGATCCTAAAATGTACAAGTTGTTGCAAGAGGAATATGTTAACTGAACTCATCAGATCTTCCCATATGTCTCGGAGCCGGAGAATGAGAAGGACCAGAAGAGCGAAAGCGAAAGAAACTCCAGTGATCATAAACAATCCGCGGAATCTGAAAAGGGTTATCGGATTTGATGTATCATCTGCTGTGTATGGAAGTTGATTCTCAAACCATCTTTTCTCCATATCGAGTAGCTTATAGCTCGTCCTTAGGTTTAAGATTTCCCTGGACACAAGAGGCCACAGTTCGTGGCCCTTCTGAAACATCTGAAAACCCGTTTTTTGTTTTCAGCTAAGTTAATAAAGAAGACAAAGATTAAAGCCGAAAAGTGATGAGGGATACGTACAAAGCCGAAACCATTGGTGTTACATTGTGCCTTGACCATTAGAAACTTCCCAGGATTCTCTACGAGGAGGACTTTGAGGTATGGCAACTCATCGACAATATACGAGACATCATTGTTCAACAAAGCTTGAGCATATTCTTTAGAAGTATTGAGACCCTTGGTATTAGTTGGTCGGAATATGGGACTGGTTAGGGCCATCTTTGCAATGAGCGAGCCGGAAAGATGCCCCACAAAATCTTCATTAGAGTTGAATCGTATCTGTTGCGCCGTCATCATTGATGTCAAAGTTGCTGTATAACTTGTAGTCAGTATGAGCACTGCAAATACCCAAACTGAAACTACAAATCTTGATAAGTTGTGTTGTAGCTTCTCCGCTGTCACAAATAGTTAGCAGCAAAAGGTGAAAAGCTAAGTAAACGCATCACTCCAGACATGTGAAAAGGGAAAGAGTACTTACTATGCGCGTAAACAAGGGTAGAAAAGCCAAACCAAAATATAATTCCGATCTGTTTCGACCAAGAACCCTGGAAGTCCTTGTTCTTAGGTCTTTCTATCAACCAAACTATAAAGCCCGTCAAGACAAAGAAAGTTGTACTTGTTATCCAAAGGTCTCGTGTTAGAGGATGGAAGAACACCCACATATTTGTCTCCTTTGGTGCTACGGTTCCAAGACCCATCTCGGTGAATGTCACCGTAAAATCAACATACTCCGATCTATTGGCAGTGATTGTAATATCTCCCACGGCTGCATCATATTTGTCTTTCTGTGGGAGAAATGATTCAGTTTCCACACACATTGAACATGAAAAGATACTTGTAATCATAAACTGAGCCATGGTTAGTAGTAGTACCTGACTATATAGCGCATATGCAAGTTTGTTGTAGTTACTTCCATTCCGCCAAGGGATGAACTCCAATTCACAGTTGAAAGGTGCAATGGCAGCCCGAAAGACTTCTATGCAGAACCCTTGTGCAGTTGTAACATTTGTTGCTGAATCAGTCTCCACATTCATCAGTCTTGGGAATCTGTTGCTAGATGTAACCAAAACCCTCAGCTTTCTTCTTTTGTTTTCTCCTAGACTGCGCCCTCTCGGAGTTTGAGCAGACCCACCAGGCCAGATTATGGTCTCCTCCAGCTTGTTAAAATGTCTTCTACTGCTGAAACTACCATTAGAATTCCAAAACCCTATTCTCCTCTCACCTGATTCCAAGAAATTCAAAATCTCAAACTTGTCTGACAAGAACATCTTATCCTTCACGTGGAAGTCACCACTCAAACCCTTGAACCTACACTCTGTGATAGCCTCAAGGAGAGTTGATGAAGCATTCACCATCTCTGCTGATCTCGCCAGTGCCCAAGCTACATCATGACCCCATACACCAGAGATACTGAAGCGAAAATCGTCTCCATACCCTAGTGATGTTCTCAGTCTCAAAGTGAAGTTCTGAAGCTCCTTTGACATAGGAATGTAAGTCTTGAAACCAACCACACCTTCCATTGCATTTGCACCTTTTCCATGGAAACTGCTCATGCTTTTAGCAGTGAGGATCCAAGCAAAACCTTCACCCATCATTCCCAATCTCTCAGCACATGTGAAGAGATGACGAGTAGCAATAACCTCAGACAAGTGCACAACAAACACACTAGTCCCCAAATCCTTCATCTTCCCTAACCGATTCATAAACATTTCCTCGGTTGAAGACTTCCTAAAACAAACCTTGGATTGTACACCAACACCGTTCTCACTGAAATGATCCACAAGGAGTTGCGCACTCTCTCTCCAGTCATCGTCATCTTCGTAAACAAGAGCAACACTCTTCCAATCAAACTCATGGATGAAAGCTGTGATCCCCTTCACCTCAGATGCAAAATCATGTGCGGCTTGGATCAAGTGACTATATCTGCCTAATGAAGATGAGATCGGAGAGTTAATTGAGATCACATGAACCCTAGCTTTCTCCCCAATCTCCGCCAAAAGCTTAGTTTCAAGAATCGAATCCCCGCCGATGATGATCGCCTTTACTTCTTCAGATTGCAGCAGATCTACAGCTGTGAGAGAGAGAACACGTAGATAGTGAGTGAATGTTGACAGAAGAAAAAGAAGAAGGATATGTTACCAGAAGCAAGAGCAAGGAGTGGCTCTCCTTGAGAGTTTCTGACTGAGAGAGAGACTCTTGTTTTGTGATCATTGTTAATGGCGTAGAAATCGGAAAGTGCCGTTGTAACGGAGCTTCTCACTATTTTTCCCTCCACAGAATCCAAATCAAAGACCAATCCGACCCGGATCCGAACCCGTTCATAATCGGACCCGGAGCCTTGGTAAACGTCATTCTTTTGACTTGAAGAGCTGAAGGACTGAAACAGAACAAGAAGTGATACAAGTATTATCCCAAACCTCTCCATTAAAAAAAAAGTTTTCAATTATTACAAATGAAAAGACACTCGTTGTCTACTTTATCGTTCTTGTTAATATTTATTTATATAACCGATTCTAACTCAAGTACTCGACTCAAGTCACTCTCACTCAACATATGCCGTGTTTTGTTTTTCATTTGTCAACGGGTTCATTACCAAGAGAGACAAGATTATTTAATTGGACAAAAGGAAATTCAGTGTGAGTTTCCCGACGTTGGCTACTCTTTTGCCACATTTTTTTATGGAAACTCAACAATCATTTTATATTGATTTAATCAAAGAAAAGTAAGGAAAATGATCACATGATGACTTTATAGTTCAAAGAAAAATGAGACACCCATACTGCATTTGTCAAGTTTGTAAGAAAACAGATGTATTTTCTTTTGGTATTAGACAATGTGCTGAAGCTATTTGATCGTGAGGGACATCTAATGGTACAAACTACCAGATCGAAAAACAGGTTATACAAGATAGTCTTGCAGGCTGATACAATTCACTGTCTACAAGCATCTTCTTCTAACGAATCATCAAGGTGGCATGCTTGTTTAGGTCATGTCAACACAGAAACGATGAAGACAATGGTCAACAAACAACTAGTCACTGGCATACCGCAAATCGTGGTCGATAAAGAAACATGTGTATCATGTCTACGCGGTAAACAAACAAGACAGCCCTTCCCTCAGTCGACATCATATCGAGCCTCACATCCCCTTGAACTAGTTCATGGTGACCTTTGCTGTCCTATTACACCATCTACGCCAGGATGCAAAAGGTATGTGTTCGTGTTAATTGATGATTACTCACGATACATGTGGACGGTAATATTGGAAGAAAAGAGTGAAGCACTTGACAAATTCAAACGTTTCAAGACGCTTGCGGAACAAGAAACTAAAACAGCTGTGAAAACCTTTCGAACAGACAGAGGAGGTGAGTTTATATCACGGGATTTCGATCACTATTGCAATAAACATGGAATCAAGCGACATCTGACGGCTCCATACTCTCCTCAGCAGAATGGAGTCGTTGAGCGACGAAACAGAACCTTATTAGAGATGACGAGGAGCATTCTAAAGCACATGAGTGTTCCAAATTATTTATGGGGGGAAGCAGTGAAACACGCCACTTATCTAATCAATCGATCAGGACAAGATCACTGCTTGGAAAGACGCCATACGAAGCTCTACGAGAGAAGAAACCGAATGTTCATCATCTCAGGGTATTTGGCTGTGTTTGTTACGCAAGGACTGAAAGTGCAGGAAGAAAGAAGCTTGATGATAGGTCTAGAACCTTGGTACATCTGGGAGTTGAGCCTGGAACTAAAGCTTACCGTTTGCTGGATCCGATAAGCAAGACCGTAACAGTGAGTCGAGATGTGGTCTTTAACGAAGATAAAGAGTGGAACTAGAATGAAACTGATATGAATGAAGATGCAGGGTCTTTTACGTTTGATATAAGCGGTGTCGAAGACAAGAGAGACCAGGAATAGACGTGGTTGATGGTGATGAAGTTGAGGACGAAGAGAACACTCATGAGAATGAGCAAGAACAGTTGCAGGATCCGGCTAGGAGATCGACAAGAATAAGTACAAGACCAGCTTATCTAGATAACTATGTTCTTCTTGCAGAGTATGAAAGTGAAAGGCTTCTGATGGTGATAAATAATGAACCGTGGGACTACAACGAAGCCAAGGAATCGAAAGTTTGGGTAGATGCTTGCAAAGAAAAAATATTTTCAATCGAAAGGAACAATACATGGGTCCTTGTCGATTTACCTAAAGGTTTCAAACCTATAGGACTGAAGTGGGTATTCAAGGTCAAAAGGAATGCTGATGGAAGCATCAACAAATACAAAGCTAGATTAGTGGCAAAAGGATATGTTCAAAAACATGGGATCGATTATGACGAAATTTTCGCGCCAGTAGCTCGTGTTGAGACAATCAGGTTGGTCATTGCGCTTGCAGCTTCAAGAGGCTGGGAGATACATCATCTAGACGTCAAAACAGCCTTCTTGCACGGTGAATTGAGAGAAGAAGTCTATGTTACTCAATCTGAAGGCTTTGAGGTTAAAGGAGAAGAAGGAAAAGTGTACAAGCTAAGGAAAGCTCTCTATGGCTTGAAACAAGCTCTGAGAGCTTGGAATGTCAAGCTTAATCAGATTCTCCGAGAGCTTGGATTTCAGAGATGCTCAAAAGAACCTTCTCTTTACAGAAGAGATGATAAAACGGATCTTCTTTTGGTGTGTGTCTATGTCGATGATTTATTGGTTACTGGTTCAAACCTGCAGTCAATTATAGCATTCAAACGGGAGATGGCAAACAAGTTAGAGATGAGCGACCTAGGGAGACTAACATACTATCTCGGCATTGAAGTTCACCAGCACGAAGCAGGGATCTCGCTAGTACAGGATCTTTACGCGCAAAAGATTCTCACAGAAACTGGTATGAACGCTTGTAATCTCGTGCATACTCCAATGGATGTGAACATAAGATTGTCAAAAGCATCACAAGAGTCAAGCATTGACGAAAAGGAGTACCGCAGAAGCATAGGATGTTTACACTATCTTTTACATACCCGGCCGGATCTATCTTTCAGTGTGGGGATGCTCAGTCGATATATTCAGGAACCTAAAGAATCTCATGGAGCAGCTTTAAAACAGGTACTACGTTATTTGCGTGGAACAACTTCGCTTGGACTTCATTATACACTAGCAACACGGCAAGAGTTAGTGGGCTATAGTGATAGCTCACACAATGTTGATAGTGATGATGGAAGGAGTTCTACCGGCCATGTGTTTTACTTTAATGAAGCCCCGATAACATGGTGTTCACAGAAACAAGAGACTGTTTCACTGTCTTCTTGTGAAGCAGAATTTATGGCTGCTACAGAGGCTGCTAAACAAACAATCTGGTTGCAGGATTTGCTTAGTGAAGTGATCGGGAAAGCTAGTGAGAAAGTGACAATACGGGTAGATAATAAGTCTGCAATTCACTTACTAAAAACCCTGTATTTCATGGTAGAAGTAAGCATATACACAGAAGGTTTCATTTCATACGAGAATGTGTAGAGAACGAACAAGTTGAGGTTGAACATGTGTCCGGGAATGAGCAGAGAGCCGACATACTAACCAAATCACTTGGAAGGATCAAATTCAAGGATATGAGAAGTCTTACTGGAGTTGAAGATGTAAGTGAGAGTAAGTTCAAGCTTAAGGGGGAGAATGTTGGAGTTAGCTTGAAGAAGACTTAAGGAGCAAGTAATGACATTCCTAGTTGGATTATGATCTTAAGAGATAAGGATCATAATATTTATGTGTTTTACAATTAGGAATAGGTTTGTTATTATCTCTATATAAAGCAATGTCGGGTAATGACATTAGCTATGAGTTGTGTGAGATTGTGGTTTTAGTTTTGAGTTATTTTCTAAAGCATTGAGAGATTGAATAAGAGAAGGACTTCTTATTAAGTTTGTGCGTTTCAATAGTACTTGCTGACGCGAGACTCAAGCTCATGCTATGTGTACTTAATGCAGGATGATTTCAATGAGCGGGAGCTTACAGGTGTTAAAGATGTGGTAAAGTGTATCGAAGAGCATAACCTGGGAGAGCAGTACCTAACTGAGCCGCTTCAGAAACGGATTCACGAGCTGGAGAAGGCCAAAGCAGAGAAAAAGAAAGCGACAAAATTCACAAAGCCTCAGACAAAACGACCATGTGTTGCTCAACCCCGAGTTACTGACAACAACAAGAAGACAGGATATGGTAGAGTCATCCCTGAGAGGTATCCAGTATGTGTATGACAACAGATCATTCCATGCCGGTCCAATCATGGCAACACAAGCTCCTCAGACTTACACAAGCTCACGGGAACTGCTATCAGTACCAGGCTCCTCCTCCTCCTTACTTTCACTAAGGTGATGGTGAATGTCTCTCTCTCTCTCTCTCTCTGTGGCAGCTCTTTAACCCCTCTCCTACTAGTTTTTTCCTTTCATGTTGTTGTTGTTGTGTACGGATGATTTTAGTATTTTTTTAAGGATCAACCCTACTCAAAACAAAACAAAAAATTACTAAGAATTTTCTCTTTTTTTTTCGTTTTTTGGCATTAATTTTCTATTAATTAAATATTTAGTGTTGTATTGTTTTTTTTTTCTTTTCTTGCTTAGCTTCATGGTATTTAATTTGTATTAGCTCTCATTATCAAGAAGCTTATCGGCATATCCAGCGGCCACAAAGGCGAGCATGCAGAATCATGGTTGCCCGTCAGGCAAGGACAGCTTGAGACCGCTAAAAAGTGGTTGAGCATCGGTTTGGAAATCGATGAGAAAGTTTAAGGTATGGATACTTATAGAGCTTGTGTGGAGGATTTCTTGGCTAGTTTTCAGACAGAAGTTTCTTCTGCAGAAGCTGACACGAGTTAATTAGTTTCACTCATAGTAACGGTCTAGCATAGTTTAGGGCTACTTCACACCCAAACATATCGCTACTATATGTATACAATGATCTGGTCAGAAGTCCTTAGTTTAAAAGACCCAACAAGGCAACAATGATAGTGTAAACAAACACTAAACACCGTCGACACCTAATCTTATTCTAATTAGTATTAATAAGATCCTAAACATCCCTTTTATTTTGATTCTAGGTAGTTTCTCTCAGCATCTAGCAAACATATATAATCTCCTCTTAGATCAATTCATGTACTGGACCCACCCAGCCCCGTACCCTTCTATAACGCAAGTAAGACATTTGCTTTAAACATATATCCTTAGGTAGATTATTACTTATTAGTTTCGTGAAATGGCTAACTAGTTTTTTTTTGAGTTAGCCTACCATTTTTCGATCATCTTCTAAATCCAAAATAGTTCCTAGTTTAACCATATTCAATGACTTCTATGCATTTTTGTATTGGTTGTGTGAAACTATTTGTATAAAAAGCCACATGATTTTAATTGTGCTTTAGGCCATCTCAAGCCATGGGACGGCACTGGTTGGATTGCACTCCCTTGTAATAGACGATTTATGGGTTGTATTGTCTGAACTCTGAAGTTGCGGCCTTGACCAAGTTTGATCATGGTTTGCTTTTTGAGACGAGACTAGTTAACACAATTTTCATCTACTTCTAGATTTTATATATTTGACTTATTCCCCCTCTATGTAAGTACTTGTTGAATAGGAATTTTCTATTATACGAATAGTTTGTATAGAGTATTCTTCTTGTTGGAATTATATAATACTACACAGAAAAACACGGTAAGGGTTGAATCGGTTATATAAATTCAAGTTTGTGAAAATGGTATTCGTGCGTTTCTTCCTTGGTAATTGAAAAGTTTTTTTTTTTAAAAAAATGAAGAGATATGGGATTCAAAGCGCAATTCTAGTATCATTTCTTTTTGTTTTGCATCTCTTCGCCTGTTTTGCTTCCAGCCAAAACGATGACGTTCACGAAGACTCCGCGTCTGAATATCAATGGGTTCGGATCCGGGTCGGGTTAGTTTTGGACTTGGATTCTCTGGAGGGAAAAATGGTGGGAAGTTCTGTTAGAACGGCGCTTTCCGATTTCTACGCCGTTAACAGTAGAGATTACAAAACAAGAGTCTCTCTTTCGATCAGAAACTCTCACGGAGAGCCACTCATCGCTCTTGCTTCTGGTAACAAACTTCAGAACTTGTGGTTCATTTTTATGAGAAGGGTGTTGGAGTAGAATCCAAGGTTGGTTTTACAGTGAATTCAACCGAGGAAATGTTTATGGATGAGTTAGGGAAGATGAAGGATTTGGGGACTAGTGTGTTTGTTGTGCACTTGTCTGAGGTTATTGCTACTCGTCATCTCTTCACATGTGCTGAGAGATTGGGAATGATGGGTGAAGGTTTTGCTTGGATCCTCACTGCTAAAAGCATGAGCAGTTTCCATGGAAAAGGTGCAAATGCAATGGAAGGTGTGGTTGGTTTCAAGACTTACATTCCTATGTCAAAGGAGCTTCAGAACTTCACTTTGAGACTGAGAACATCACTAGGGTATGGAGACGATTTTCGGTTGAGTATCTCTGGTGTATGGGGTCATGATGTAGCTTGGGCACTGGCGAGATCAGCGGAGATGGTGAATGCTTCATCAACTCTCCTTGAGGCTATCACAGAGTGTAGGTTCAAGGGTTTGAGTGGTGACTTCCACGTGAAGGATAAGATGTTCTTGTCAGACAAGTTTGAGATTGTGAATTTCTTGGAATCAGGTGAGAGGAGAATAGGGTTTTGGAATTCTAATGGTAGTTTCAGCAGTAGAAGACATTTTAACAAGCTGGAGGAGACCATAATCTGGCCTGGTGGGTCTGCTCAAACTCCGAGAGAGCGCAGTCTCCGAGAAAACAAAAGAAGAAAGCTAAGGGTTTTGGTTACATCTAGCAATAGATTCCCAAGACTGATGAATGTGAAGACTGATTCAGCAACAAATGTTACAACTGTCGAAGGGTTCTGTATACAAGTCTTCCGGGCTGCCATTGAACCTTTCAACTGTGATTTGGAGTTCATACCGTGGCTCAATGGGAGTGACTACGACGAACTTGCATATAGACTTTCTACTCAGGTAATAACCATGACTCAATTTATGATTACAAGTATCTTTTCACGTTGAGTGTTTTCAACCCTGATTTTTGTGTTGAATCCCACAGAAAGACAAATATGATGCAGCCGTAGGCGACATCACAATCACTGCCAATAGATCGAAGTATGTTGATTTTACTGTGCCATTCACTGAAATGGGTCTTGGAATAGTAGCACCAAAGGAGAGTAGTATGTGGGTGTTCTTCCATCCTCTAACCCGAGACCTTTGGATAACAAGTGCAGCTTTCTTTGTCTTGACAGGCTTTATAGTTTGGTTGATAGAAAGACCTGATAACAAGGACTTCCAAGGTTCTTGGTCGAAACAGATTGGGGTTATATTTTGGTTTGGCTTCTCTACCCTTGTTTATGCGCATAGTAAGTACTACTACCTTTTTCACAGGTCTAATATGCTAAAAGAGAATGTAGTGATGCTCTCTAACTTAGATTTTCACCTTTGCTTGTGTCAGGGGAGAAGCTAGAACACAACTTATCAAGATTTGTAGTTACAGTTTGGGTATTTGCAGTGCTCATATTGACTACAAGTTATACCGCAACTCTGACATCAATGATGACGGTGCAACAGATACGATTCAACTCTAATAAAGATTACGTGGGACATCTTTCAGGCTCCCTCATTGCAAACATGTCCCTAACCAATCCCAGATTCCTACCAACGAACACCAAGGGTCTCAATTCTTCTAAAGAGTATGCTCAAGCCTTGTTGAACAATACTGTCTCATTTATTGTCGATGAGTTGCCGTACCTCAAAGTCCTCCTCGGAGAGAATCCTGCAAAGTTTCACATGGTCAAGGCACATTATAACACCATTGGTTTCGGCTTTGTACGTATCCCTCAACATTTTGTGCTTTAGTCTTCATCTTCTTTGTTAACTTGCTGATAAGATACGTTTTCAGATGTTTCAGAAGGGAGACGACCTGGTGCCTCGTGTGTCCATGGAAATCTTGAACCTAAGGGCGAGCGACAAAATAACGGAGATGGAGAAAAGATGGTTTGAGAATCAACTTCCATACACAGCAGATGATACATCAAATCCTTTAACTCTTTACATGTTCCGCGGATTGTTTATGATAACTGGAGTTTCTTCAGCTTTGGTTCTTGCACTACTGCTCCTTCTCTGGCTCCGAGACAATTGTGTCGATCTGATGAATTCAGCGAACATACATTTTGGGATCTACTTCGCGAGAACTATTCATCCCAACCCCCTTGATGACAAGAATGCGGTTCAAATGACTCAACGTAACTGTAGACAGATTCAAGCATAGCAATATATGTTCATTACCATATGTAAATGCAATGTCTAATACAAGTGAAGTAGATGCACCTGTTTTTTTTGTGTTGTGCCCTGAGTCTCTATAGCTTACACAACTGTTGTGACATTGCTACTTTGAACTGGAGCCTCGCTGAACAAGCTTTGCCATTCTTCTTCCTCGAGTGGTCCATCAAATCTGAATCTCTGATATAACAGCTTGGAACCAAGCAGCATTTCCAGTGAGACTAGGACAGCTTCAGACCTCAAACAATGGCTGAGTATGGATTTCTTTTTTGTCAGCGAGTATGGATTTAGAAATCGCTGAGAAGGTTTTGGGTATGGATACTTATAGAGCTTGTATGGAGGATTTCTTGGCTGGTTTTCAGACCAAAGTTTCCGTTGCAACAGCTGAGAGGGGTTAGTTTCACTCATAGTAATGGTCTACATAGTTTAATGGCTACATCACATGATCACGCCCGTACATTTCGCTACTATATCTATATATATCTACTAAGAGCATCTCCAACCACACTTTATCACTTTATTTTAAAGAGTTTTGCATTCTAACCACTCTTTATTCCTTTATTTTTTAAAGGGGTGAATAGTGCACCTTCAGATATAAAGAGTCACTGTTGAGACCCTTTAAACACTATTCATTTTTCATTTTATTCCTTCTATTTGTATAAATTCAATGATTATGTACATAACACTCTTTTTGTTTTACTATTGTTATATTAACATCGAACTATTATAATATTTGGTTTTATAAAGTTAATTTCACACATTAATAAAATAATTTGAATTATTAAACACAAATGAAAATTATACCAATAAAAATATAACATAAACAAAAATTAAACATCTTTAGATTGATGTATTTTTTATTTTGTTTTTATTATATATCTTTGTTATTTGGATTGTATATGTTATTAGTATCTATAATTTTATGTTTTATTATTATTATTATAAATAACTTTAGCTATTGTTTATTTCTGAGAATATATTTATTGATTATTTATTTAAATTGTATGTTTATTGTTTTTTACAGAGTTTAGTGATTATAGTTAATTATTATTAATATTGAAGACTAAAATGTAATCTGTAAACAAAAATTTTAAAGAGTATAATTAGAGAACTACATCTTTATCCCTTTATTTTTGGTGGATCCCTCCTTTAAAATAAAGAGACAGGTTGAAGATGCTCTAAGAATTCACCCACGCTTCATGAGGATTTTAGCTACGTTAAATGTTTGCACTGCCACTTGTTTCTAATTTCAGTGAATAGATTTCATTTTATGTGAACCATTATTTCTGTGAAAATTTACTTTCATAGGATATTAGAATATTAAAAATATTGAGCGTTGAAATTGTTATTGTTGATTAAATTGTATGATATTCTAGTCTTATTTTTTTGTATGAGAAATTTTTATTTAATTTAGTATGTGTACTGACCTAATATTTTATATATATATATATATATTTTATATTGTTTTAATTTTATTATATATGTTCTTTTTTTAAAATGACTTCATTTTTATTTATTTTAATTTTTCACAATTATTTGAACACACTAACTTTGCATCTCTTACTTCAATCGTTAGATCTTGTTATTTTTGTTTTCTAAATTGTTTTATAATCTCGATAATGATTATGTATAAATGATTAATTGTGATTTTCCATCATTTTTATTGTTAAATTTTTTTAAGATTGAGATTGGGGACAAATAAAAGTTAAAAAATATATATATCCGTAAGATTCACAACTTTTTGTATTTTTTGCATGGTTTTGATATATCCTGAATAGATATTCCTAATTTTTATGATTTTTCTCATGATTAAAGTTTTTATATTTTTCACTAAATCATTACTTTTTACTTAATTTTTATCAACCTCAATTTACATTATGTATTTTCACTAATTGTTTTGTTTTATTTGTTTATCTTGTTATAATCCTTAATTGTGGCATATATATATATATATATATATATATATATCATTTTCGTTAATTTTATTAAATTGAGCTTGATGACCAAAATGGAAAAAAAGAATTTTTTTAATATTTACTTATGTTTTGTTGGCCTGAGTTTAATAAAACGTCAAAAACAAAAATCCTAAAATGATTTTTTCTTCTTTTGTTTTGATAATTTTTCTCTATTTATACTTAATATATATTTTTATTATTTTATGTACTTTTCAATAAATTAATTTTTGGTAAATTGTTTTCATCAAAATCAAGTTATATAATATATTCACACTGATTATTTATTTACTTTATCTATTATATCTTGCTATTTCTTCCATAATGTTTTTAAAAGAAAATTTCTGTTTAAAAATATCGATAGTCGAAGTCTTTACGGTTGACTAAATTGTATAGTGTTATACTTGTGTTACTAAGTGACATATTATTTTATTTTTCTTAGACGATGTAATTATTTCTTTTTTAGGCTATCCAGGTGTTATGTCTACTCCTATGTGTTTTTATCAGGTTGTTGTGTATTGCAATCAGTTTATGTCAGTTTTCTAAATTGAAATCATTTGTTTAAAAAAAATTCATAACTAATTGGACATAGTAATTTTACACCTCTTTCTTAAATTATGAAAATAATCTTTTTCATATGTTTATAGTAAGAGCAGGTGCTGCACTTGTTTTCGATGTTGCTAAGGTGATTGTCATTCTTATGTTGTCATGTAATTGTTGCTTTTGTATTCCAATAAGTTTTTAAGTAACATGATAATATGGTTACTCTAACCTTATGAAACGATTTCTTGATACGTTTTTAGCATTGGTCCGCTTGTGTTTTGCTTAGTTCCATCCAAACATGTCTAAGTATACTTACCGATCCCAAACTCTCTCTTTTATAATATCATTATGACTTACAGTAAACGCCACTGTCAGGCAATCCTTTTTGTTGTTGTGGAGATGTTGTATTCATATATCAGTGTTGTTGTTTGGAAAATATTTAATGAGCTTCCAAATTGCCACTCAAAAGACATCATGTTATTAAGTTGTTCTATACGTGAAATGATTTTAGTGGATAGATCATCAACGAAGTATAGGTTGACAGACATGACATTTTTGTGCGGTCTTTGCTAGAATTGGTGTCGATTCCATAACGTTACAAACACTCATTCAAGAAAATAGTGTAAAATAGTGTTCACCTTCTTTAAAGTGTTTTTCAAAGTCCCAGAGATGGTTGTCATAATGCCATTTTGTTTTCTTTATGAATATATTGGAATGTCTTAGTGATAGTTATATGTATATTATTTTCACTATTTCATTTATTAGATCTTATTTTTTAGAGAAATATTGTTTAATTATGTATTAGACATTGATTGTACTTTTTCCTCATTTTCATGTTCGTTTTCTAAACATGAGCTTGTGACCCCAAAGGAGGAAAATATACATGTGAGATTTTCTTTTGTAGTTTGGGTATGATGAAATGTGAAAAAAATAATATCATAAATAGATTTTTCTCTTTTGTGTTATTGTGAATTTCTTTTTTCTATTTATTCTTGATGTCTACATTTTTATTAGATTGTATATTTTTACTATGTTAAATTAGGTTTACTAGATTTTTCATCAAACAAAACTTATATTATTTACTTTTATTATATTATTATTATTTTATCTATTATATATTGTTATTTTTAACTTTCGCACTAATTTGTAAAAAGTTTTGCTTATGTATTAATCCTTGTTGTAAATTTATCATTTTCTTCGATTTCTGTTAATTTATCTATGTTTGAATTTGGGGAAAAGAAAAGAAAACTAATTTCATTAGATTCAATCTTTTTGTAAATTTATTTTTATTTTATTTTTTCTTTTATGATTTTTCTCTTTTTATTATTCAAATTTATTTTTTCAGTATATCATGTAATTTTTATTAAATTATTATTTTCTGACTAAACTTTTCAACAAACTCAAGTTATACTAAGTGTTTTAATTAATTGCACTGTTTTTAGTGTTTGTCTTACCTGATTCTTTCCAATCTAGGTTTTGATTATATGTTAGTTTTGATGTTATTTTCCATCATTTATTTTATTTTTTATAAGATTAATTTGGTTGTAAAAATAATTCATGAAATTAATTCTTTTTTAGTTGACATGAGTTTGATGAAACATGAAAAATAAATATCATAAAAGATTTTTTCTCCTTTTTTTGTTCTTGTTTATTTTTGCTATTAATTTTTCAAATTTAAAATTTTAGATAATATTATATATTTCACCAAATTATTATAAATTAACAAAAAGATTGATGTCAAAATTTTGGTTGGATTAAAAATGAAATACTGATTTAATATATTTAAGGATCATTATATGCTTTGTTAATGATATGGTTAAAAAATTTAGAAAATGAAAACTGTATTTAGTTTAAAAAAATTATGCTTATGTGTCTACTTCTTGATGAGTTGGTTTAAGGAGTAGAGACTTTGTTCTCCTTTATATAGTAATATTTGTTAACTAAACTTTTCAACAAACTCAAGTTATACTAAGTGTTTAATTAATTTTAATGTTTAAATCTTGTTTTACCTGATTCTTTCTAATCTAGGTTTTGATTTTATATTAATTTTGATGTGATTTTACATTATTTATTTTATTTGATATAAGATTAAATTTTGTGAGTTTGCTGAAACATGAAAAAGCAATATCGTAAAAGGATTGTTCTCATTTTTGCTCTTATTTATTATTTCTCATTTTTGTTCTGGTTTATTTTTTTTTTTGCTATAAATTTTGGAAATTTAAAATTAGATACTATTATGTATTCCACTAAATTATTATAAATCAACAAAAAGATTGATGTCAAAATTTTGGTTGGATTAAAAATAAAATATTTATGTAACATATATATATATGGATCATTATATGCTTTGTTAATATATTTGGTTAAAATTTTAAGAAAACTAAAACTTTAGGACAATTAAATTATTTTTAAAAATTATTCTTATGTATCAAATTTTTAGAATACTGTTGATGAGGTGGCTTAAGGAGAAGAGACTTTGTTCTACTTTATATATATAGAAATTAATAATAGCAATCTCAATTAATGTTGAAGGTTGTGTTGTTTTATCTTAAAATTGTATTTTAGTTATCAAATTATATGTGTCTTTCAGCATCATTTACAAAATTTATTTGTTTTAAGAGTTGTGTCTTTTTAATTAGTTTTAAAAATAGTTAAAATATCTCAAAACATCATAAATGCATTTTCTTATAATGAAATTTTTTTCACCCTAAAAATGAAATGATCTATAATATTGTGTAAGAATGTGTAAGTATGTATTTTATCATCATAAGAATGTATATTTTCATGCTAAAAATGAAATGATTTTTAAGAGATTGTGAAAATGTGTAAAGATGGTTCTTATCATTTCTAAGAATCTTTTTTATTTTATTTTATATAAATCCCAATAAATGTGAAATTTGTGTCTTTTCATCTTAATAATTTCATTAGTTTTAAAAAATGTCTAGGGGTGTATCTTTATATAATGAGGTGTCTTTTGATTTTTAAATATCTTCTCATAATTAAATATTTTTCATCCTAAAGATGATTTATAATAGATTTTAAAAGTGCGTAAATATATGTCTTATCATCATAAGAAGGTATTTTTCATAGACTTAAACCATCTGTGAGCGGTTAAAGGCGATTGTGAAAGCGATCGTATTCACCAGTTTTTCTTCTGCAATTCTCACTATCTAGCCATATTCTTTTTCCATTTAATCTTCCTTGTTATTTCATGGTTTCTACAACCTAATCAATCCTATTCCATTTCTTAGAAAATTCACAAAAAGTTTGTTTCATACAACTCCATTTTCACCGCATGTTCATTACGGTGAGTCCGTTTGTGTATTGCATATATATAGACTCTACGTAATGACATCTCGGGTTACTTTTTCAAAAAAATTCCCATGTAATTTGTTCTTCATTCTAATGGGGAACAAGTTCAGATTTACTCACAACAAATTGGGTGCTAATTACTTCTTCTTCATTTTGTTAATTCAATCTCCGGCATGGACTTCATGGCTATGACCGACGACAAGTTGAATTAAGTTTTAAATGGTAAGGAACTTATCCTTACTGCTTTAATTTGGAAACAATTTCCATGAAAACCACAATGGAAGGAGTATAGTGAAAACAGGAAATTGAGATTTTCTTTGTTGTATGGCGATGTTCTTAGAATCGTAAAAGATTGGTCGTTCCAACTTTTATTTCTTTCGATAGAATCATTATATTGGATTTCATATCGATTGACATCTATAGATTCAAGGTGGATGTTGACTAATGTTATACAACAAAGAAAACACAGAAGTAAAGTTTGGAGTTTCATGGCATAGTCGATATCTAGACTATTATTATTTGATGTGTAATGTTATACAACAAAGAAAACACAGAAGTAAAAGAAAGCTTCTTCCGATTTTAATTCTATGTATTCCAATATTATATTTTATTTTAAATTTTTATTTGGTTATATTATTATTATTTGATGTGTAATGTTACATTATATACAAATAAATAAGTTGTTAAAAAAGAAGAAGGCATTTTTCATACTAAAAATAGCTTTTAAGAGATTGTGAAAATGTGTAAAGATGCTTTTATCATTCTAGGAATGTGTATTTTTTAATTTTAGAAAATAATCCAAATTTTTTCAAAATATATGATTTGACATGTGAAAATTGTTTATTTTAATTTTAAACATTGCATTAGTTTTTAAGAGATTATTAAAATGTATAAGAATTTGACTTTTCTTGTTAAAATGTTCATTTAGTTTTAAGAAATTGTTAAAAGTGTTTAAAATTGTGTCTTTTATCATAAAAAATTGTAGGTTTTCAAATTTTTATTTTATTTTTTTTGTTTAAAGATTTTTTTTAAAATTCATATATTTTTACAGGATTTTCAAATTTTTAAAAGGAATATCTTTTTATCCTGAAATTTGCATATATTTTTAATGTGTTATTTTTATTTCATTTGATATATATTTTATATAAGTTTAGTAAATATTGAAAGTATCTAAAAATATTCAGTGATTTGATTTTTGGATAATTTAATTATTGGTAATGGTAGACTTTGGTGATGAGCTATTGCAACTTTCGGTGTTTACAATTAACTTTTAACTAACCATTGTAATGTTTGGTTGTTAACGATTGGATGGACCTTCAAGTTTTTCATCAAGGGGGGAAAGGAAGCGATCATAAAATCTGAGGTAACAGCTTTGCCAAACCATGTAATGTTCTATTTTTGTACAAAAATGGTAATGAAGAATTTTGATACACCATAGATTTTATTCATTTTTAGCCATGGTATATAAGTGTTTTAGGATACATTTATTATGTTTTGAAGTCTTTTTAGTATTTTTACAGGTTCAGGAGTGTTTTGGAGGAAAGTGGTGATTTTGGAGCATTTTGGAGATAAAGATAGAAGAAAACGAACACATTATTCTTTTGTGTGTTCAAAGGACATATTTCAGGAATGCATCACCCCTGAAACCAATTAGATCATATTTGTTGTCCTACGGCTAGTGCAGTATTGTCTCTGCTAGATCTCTGGTTAGCAAAGGACTAATGAAAATGATGGGATCATGATCACCTATTTCAGTATGGAATGATCTTTGGATCCCATCCACTCGTTCGAGACCATCAAACAAAAATCAACACAACCTTACCCAGACCTTACAGTTGATTCTTGCATCATTGTAACATTGAGAGCATGGAGTTTACATGTCATTCGGACTTTGGTGGATCCTCAAGATGTGAAAAGAATTGAAAGTATACCATTAAGTCAAATTCGGAGAACAGATCATGATGGATGGCATTTTACTAATAATGGGTGATACACAGTTAAATTTGGATATCAAATAGAACGAGTGTACCCGAATAGAGAAAGAGCGCTACCATAATATGGTCCTTAAGTCTCTCCACTGAAGGCTTTCTGCTGGAAAATATGCTGTCCACCTAAGATGAAACATTTTTTATGGCAATTAATATCATGATGTATCGTGGTTAAGAAAAAATCAAGATCAAAAGGACTAAAAAGGGATACAATTTCTGCACGATGTGGAGCACCTGAGAAAACCATAAATCGTGTGTTTTTTTTAATACCCACCGATGGTTCAGGTATCAGCAGTCTCACGAATACATCTTTCTCACTCAATCTCTTTTTGCAAACATGGATCATTTATTTCTGAGGGTTTCTCCAGAATTGGAAGATCATCAATCTGCATGGAGCTTATGGTACATATGGAAAGGACGAAACAACAAAGTATTTAGTAATTGGGATATTGATCCTGGAGATACTCTCAAATTGGCAGAAACGGAGTCATTACTTTCGGCTGAGGCACAGACTTCACTTACACAGGGAATCGATCAAACTCGATTACCAGTAGAAGCAATAGTTCCGTCTATCCCAGGTAGATGGTGCTTTACGGATGGATCATGAAAAAATCATAAAATCTATTCGGGACAAGGATGGTATAGCATACTGAAAGGTTTTGATGGTTTAATGGTTTAATGGAAGCGAGGAATACACAAGCGAGCCAGTCACCATTTCACTCAGAGATAAAAGCTCTCATTTGGGCATTGGAATGCATGAGGAATCTAAGACAATTTACTTTTACATTTACAACGGATTGTTCTCAGTTGGTGAAGATGGTTTCGGAACCAGAAGAATGGCCAGCATATGCAAAATATTTGGAAGACATAAAGATCTTGAAGAGAAGTTCAATAGCTCAGAGCTCATTCATATACCACGGAAGCAGAATTCAAGAGTGGACAATCCCGCACACAGTGCAAGAAAAAAACAAGCGTCGTTTGTTTTCTTGTTTTCTATATAGATGCGGAGCTACCATTTTAGTTTTCAGAGTCTATATGAGTTTGTTATATTTTCTGACAAAAAAATAAGTTAATGATTGGAACTTTTGGTGTTTTTCTTTTTACAAAAACTGCATTTCCGATCATGCATATTCCATCAATACAAGTTCCATGTTCTATATTTTCACACACTTAGATAATATAGAAAGTTTGGAACGTGTGTGTTTGGATTGCAAAAAAAATGTCAAGAGATATATATTTCATCCCAAAAATTAAAACAAATTTAAAAGAAGTTTTAATATGTCTAAAGATGTATATTTTCATAATTATGCGTATTTTCTTCTTATAATGAAACAACTTATAATAGGCTGTAAAATGTGCAAAAATGTGTATTTTCATTTTGAAAATTTCATAGATTTCTATAGGGTTCAATATGTCTAAAATATATATATTCATCCTAAAAATTATGATTTTTAAGGAATTTTTTTCGTCCATTTTCATATCTGCTTTACATATATTTTAAAAAAAATCTTTAAGATTCTGATCGAGTGATTTAATTATTTTTAGGTATTTTAGCTGGTTGAGTGATTTAATTATTCATAATATTATATATCTACAATTAATTATATAATTTTAGTTTTTAAATTATACTCTATGGTTTATAATATTCTTTTGTGTGTGTTTTTATTATTCTGATTCGGTTTCGTTTATTCTAGCTAAAGATAAAATATTCAAGCTATTTAGACAATATTATTTATTAATAGATAAGTATTCAGTACGAGAAAAAATATTTTTATATATGCAGATTTTCATTTATATATGAGTTATATATATATTATATTTATTTAATCTGTTTTACATTTAAATAGAGAAAGATTGTTGGAGATTTTACTGAATCTATTTAACCTTTTAAGTGAACAATTGCAATTGTATAGATGAATAGTTACAACTGATTAAAGAAACATTTCAACTTTTCATGATGAATAATTGTAATCTTTGATGATAAACCATTACCATATGTGATGATGAACCATTGTAGTTTCTGGTGATTGTAGTATTTGGTGATGAGCCATTGCATATATTGGTATTAACCATTGCAACAATTAACTAATCTTTGCAACATTTGATTGTCAACCATTGCAACGTTTAGTCTTCTATATAAGGAGTTGTAAGTAATGGCAAACCAATATTACAGCAATCAAAAACAGATTAAAAAGAGAGAGTAAGTGTATTTCATTTTTGATAGGTAGTCAAAGTGTGTAAAGAAGTGTGTTTTCATTTTTAAATTGCATAGATTCTTAAGAAATTCTCTTTTTGTTCTTTTTATACCTTTTCAAAGAATCTTAAAATTATATAATAATATTCTGGTGATTCTATTCATTAGTTAATTTACTTATTTTAACTTTATATATTTACAAAATTAAATATATTGATAATTACGTTTTGAGGTCTCATACTATTCCTCTTTGGTCGGTTAAAGCAAAATTTTCAGTTAATTACAAAATAATTGATCTAAATAACTTTTTATCATATGGATTGACTTGTTATCAAGTGGTAATCGAAATAAAGAGAAAAACAATGTGTGTGTATCTTCAAGAACAGACTCTTGCCATTAAAGACAAAAACATGAAAGTATTTTCAGATTTCGATCCTTATATGTCGATTCAATATAATATGTATGAAAATATGGTCTCTCGTTTCTTTCTCTATATTATTAATGATAAAATTATTAAAAAAATTTAAGAGTATATTTTTCATATTCAAAGTTGCATAAGTTTTAGTGGATATTATTTTTTATATTGTTATTTTATTTATTATACCAACCAATATTTTCACAAACTAATTTTAATTAAAAATAGGATTAACATTATTATACCAACACAAATCTATTTTTTGAAATATAAAAATTAATAATATGATTTCACAAAAATGTATCTTTTTATCCTAAATGTATTGATTTAAGAGGTTGTCAAACATTTGAGGATGTGTCTTTTCATAATGATATGTTTTCATTCTAAAAATTAAATAAAGTTTTAAGAGGTTGTCCAAATATCTAAAAATGTATTTTTACATCGTAAAAACAGCAATGTTTATAAATAATTATCTTTTTCATTTATATATATTTAAGAATCTTCTAAATGATCTAAAAGTATTCAGATATTTCAAGATTTGTTGGGTAATTATTTTTATGATATATTTATGACAGGGGAGAAACTACAACACAACTTATCCATATTTGTAGTTACACTTTAAATATTCGCAGTGCTCATATTTAAATCAAAAACGAAAGTTATACCGCAACTTTGACATCAATGATGACAGTGCAACAGATACGATTCAACTCTAATAAAGATTTCGTAGTGCATCTTTCCGGCTCCCTCATTGCATAGATGTCCCTAACCAATCCCAGGTTCCGACCAACTAACACCAAGGGTTTCAATACTTCTACAGATTATGCTCAAGCCTAGTTGAACAATACCGTCTACACTAGAAAAAAAAAACATGTATTGCATCACATAATTAGTATCAGAAAAATAAGTGATACTAGTTTGAATTGTTTATTAACAAATGATGCTGAATGTGATTTTATGACATCAGTTGAAATAAATGATTCCTTTTTATTTTACTTAGCATATTTTCAATAAAACTGATACAAATATACATTCATTTACATCATTTTTGAAAAGTTGATACAAAATATAAGTTTACATCATTTAAATAACTGATACATATACAAATCTGTGTTAATATTACTTGCAGAAATGATACAAAGTTAACATCATTTAAATAAAAGAAGCAAGTCTTACATCAATACAAAATGATACAAATGATTTCCAACGTTAAGAATTTTTTAGTTGTTTATTTCTTCCAACGTTTATATTTTTATTCTAACTGAATTTCAACTTGATAATTTTTTAAAAGGTATTTGCTATTTTGAATTAATAAATTTTAACTGCTATTAAATATTTACTAAAAAACTTAATAATAAAAGATATAGAGTTTTAAATCAATGTAAGTACACTCTATAAAAAAATATCTAAATAATTAAAAGAAATGAGCTAGATGTAAAAAGAAAAGTTACTATGAACATAAAAAAAATTGTTGCCGTAATTAAGTACTAGTAGTTTATTTTACAGTTATTTTTGAAAAAAATGATATATATTGAAAACAAATTTGTTGCCATAAATATAGGGATTTCCCCTGATTTTATCTCAAAATTTAACTAGTAAAATTGTTTTTAATAACCCACTATCCCCGCTTAGTTACCAAATCAGTCATCTTCTTCAACTTCTCCCCCTTTAAAAGATTGTTTCTAACAGTTAAAAGTTTTGTTTCTGAAATCTGACGATGATTTCTATTTGATTGTTTCCAGTTTTTGGAATAGTTTTTGGTTTTTGTTTTTCTAAAAACCATTTTTTATCCAATCAAGCTTTTTGAGAAATGGTTTTTCTAAAATTTAGGAAAACTAGTTTTTAAAATAACTGTCTATTTCTAAACAAAAACCAAAATCCAATTTTTTCTAGTTTTTTGCATACAACGTGTTTTACTTTTATTCTTGTTACAAATAAAAATTATTAATCCCACAAAAACTGCCGTAGGGTTTTTAGAATAAATTTACATATAGATACTGTTTATGATCCAACCCTGAGCATTTATACTTAAGGCATTTTCTAGCTACTATTTTTGGAACATACGTCTAACAATAAACTGATGTAAATACAAAATAATTCAGATAAAATTCGAAAATTATCAATAATGTAAACTTAATTATTTATTTGAAATTAGTAATTACAAGAATTACAAATATGTATATATATATATATTTTAATATCCTTTTACTTTATTTAGAGAAATGAGATTTTTTATTTATTTTACTATCTGATACCAAAGTTATATTTTGTATTCCTTTGGTTTTACTTAATATTAACTAGCACTAGAACTAATAGTTCTTTTACTATTTCATACTTATAAAATAAATTTTTTTATTCTTTTAATTTTACTTAGTATTAAATAAGATTAGGAATATTTCCTTTTAAAAAAATTTCTAAGTATAGATTTCCAAAATTTTATATATGAGATTCACGATATTTTATTTTTTATTTGCAGTATGTGTGTTTTGTATAATAGTATTTTATATTTTACTTTTGCAGAATAAATATTTTACTATTAATAATATTTTTATTTTATTAGCTTTAAAATCAAAAACTAAAAACTAAAAACCAAAATCTAAAACAACCATTCATGATTTTAAAAAAACTACAATCTACCGCAAAATCAAAAACCAAAAACTAAAAACCAAAATCTAAAAACCAAAAACCAAAATCCAAAAACTAGAAACTAAAAACTAAGGAAACAATCATCACCGTCTAAATATTTTCTTATATTATAATCATGTTTAGTTTTTGATTTCTTCAAATCTTTTTGAGAAAGTTAGCTTTATATCTTTTCTACATTATTTAGAATGGGTTTGATACGGTGAACAGCTTTAAGATCACAGAGAGATGGACTACCAATCACTGGAAAAATATGTTTTCTACATGTGTGGAGAAACAGAAAAAGGTAATTCAACAGTGTATGATATCTATAGTTTAAAATAGTTGTTCTAAGAGATTTTGTTTTTTGTTTTTCTTCTACTCTTTGTAGGCTGGAAACGAATTTAAGTATAGTGATATTCAAGTAGGATGATATTGATAGTTCTTGTTCTTCAAATGGAAGAAATATAGCCAGATGAATGGAGAACATGAAGCAAAGCAAGAAGACACGATTGAAAACTATGTTCATCGAGTTTGATTTAAGTTTTTTTTTTCATTATTGTAAATGACAATTTTTTTTGAAGTATTAATACAAATTATCTCAATATATTTTAAATTTTGTTTCTGTTACGAAAATCTTAATAGATATTAAAAGATCTGTGCTATAAATATTAATCAATAAAAGAAAATTGTTAAATATTGAACAAATAATTATAGGATTATTAATAAATTTATTATTAATCAAACAATTTTAAAAATTATTTTAAAATTTACAAAATTCATATTAATTTTAACATCAATTATTGTAATTGATAGAAATATTTATCTATACTATTATTTATGAAGTGATTTTTCGGATTTGTCATATTCTCCATGACTTAGCTAATTTTGCTTATTTGTCATATTCTTATTAGTTTTTGGATTAAATCGTCAATTTGTTAAATTATATAATATAAATATTTCAAACTTTCTAATTAATTTATTAATTTAAAAAATATAAATATTTCAAAAATTTTAATTGAAATTATGATTATAAATATTTTAACTTTCACAAGATTCTTATTAATTTTTAGCTTAAATCATTTATTTATTAATCTATATATAATAGCAAACCAGATTTTGGTGATCAGTGACGTCATCAAATTTTTATAGGAAAATAAAATATCAATCCAGCGGTCAGAATTGTTTGTTATTTTTGATCTAAGGGATAAAAAAATCTCTTCCTTTGAGTGATTTAGGTCATCAAAAACTTAGAGTCATCTTCCACGAATCGCCTTTTCTTCTCAAACGACACGACCCTAGAATGACGTCTCTCCTCTTTTCAAGCAACACAACCTTAGAATCGCGTCTCTTATCAATAAATATATTTGTCTGTTTTCTACACATCATTCATCCATCGCTGATCAGTATCAATAAACTAATGGAAAAATTATCCCTATTCCCATCCCAATTCGAAAAAGTATTGCCTTTTTTAGCTTAGTTTCACCAAAAAAACTTGTAGTCCAGTTAATTACAGCGTCTTTGTACTCTAATTGTAATTCTGTTTTTTGTATTCATTTTCTGTAACTCCTACTTTCGTTTTTGTAACTGGTATTTTATGTTTCTCTTCTCAGATCTCACGGTTTGCTCCATTCATCATAGGAAAATACATCAATCCATGCATTTCTTTCAAATATCATCATCTTTTTCTCTTTATAGTGAACAGTTGGGATTGTGTGAGGGGGGATGGAGTGAAGCATGTCATCATTTACGCCGAAGAACAGTCTCTTTTATAGATCTAGACTTCTTCTGTCTCTTTAGATGGTACTTTCTCCACGTTTTTGCACTGCACTTAATTACTGTGTCTGTGTACTCAAACTCAATTTTCGTTATCTCATATTGATTTTTCGGAACACCTAATTCTGCCTCATTTATAATTGATACGTAATGTTTTATAGAAAAAACTGATATTCAAATCGCTAAAAACTGCAGTGTATATTCTTACTCTTCGGTGTACTAATATTCATCCTCAAGTGAAACTCTTCTTACGGTGCATGTGTAAGTGTAAGTGGGGAAGTTCGGACTAGAAGAAGAGGTTGAGTGAGTCCGCACGAGCAAAGTTTCGATGAGAATGGAATATTTGTAATGTTAGTGTTACAAATCATTGAGTTGCAAATATAAATATATGTTCTTCTGCTCGTCTTAAAAAAACACCTACGTGCCAATGTATTTAAATGCGTTTTAGTTTGGAATGTGTTAAAGACTATATTTAATAATATTGCTCTTTGATTCTCAAAAAAATTGTTCTTTGTCGCTCAAAAAGATAGAATAGCAGTGAACAGATGCAGAAAGTAACCAACAATGGAATCATTAATATATTGATGATAGTATTTTTAGTTCAGAGAAGCTGACTTAAAGGAGGAAGTCGAGAGGAGCAGGATGAGTGAACATCATGGCCAAGAAGAAGGATAAGATTAACAAGTGTGATTATGATAAGATTACATGCATGGCAAGGTAATCATCACTGAAAACGTGTGAATATAACGAAACATTGCAACCTTTGGTGATTACCACCCTTGGTGTTAAAAATTTTGAATAACCATTGTAACTATTGGTTTAAACAACTATAACTCCAACTTTTGCAACTAATAGTATTAAACGTTACAACCCTTTGCTAGTCGTTGCAACTATTGGTTGTAACTTTTAACTCTCTGTATAAGGAGTTGTATGAATTGCCAAATACAGTAAAATTTCTATAAATTAATAATGTTGAGAATTTAAAATTTATTAATTTATAGAGATATTAATTTACAAAAATTTACTTATTTAGATTTTTTATTTTACGATATATATATTCTTAGATAAGAAAATATTTGATTTTAGTGTATAGACAGAAATTAATTGTTATATTATAAAATTTGACATTTATATTAATTTTATTATGTTATAATATATATTGCATAGAACTTAACATTTAATAATATGTTATTACTTATATAAAATATGTATACATATAATTATTAATTTATGATTTTAATGGGACCATATATATACATAGAATTTTCTAAAAATTTATTATCTTATTATTTTATCTATTTGTGTCAAATTTTGAACCGGTCCAAATTGGAACTAAAGAAATTTATTAATTTATAGAGATTATTAATTTATCGATTATTAATTTATAGAGGTTCTACTGTAGATTAATATAACAGAAACCAACATTTTGTTAGAAAGAGAGATAGAGGTTTATTGTTTAAAGACCATCCAAGATTATTGAATATTTTTCACAACCAAAAAGTTGTATATTTTAAGAAGCTTAACCATTGAACCCTTTCATTATAAAAGCTTTCTAAATATTCGTTCAATTAAGACGAAAACATGTTCATTCATTGAAGAGTTGTATCTTTTAAGAAAATTAACCATTGTACCTTTTCACTTAACCATTTTATGATAGAAAAAATTGTATAAATTAACAAATATATAAACCTTTTTGTTTAAAACATTTAGTATATAATCATTTTAAAATAATTTATCATATTGATTAGTTCACCTAATAATATTGAAGGATTGCATCCCTTTGGCATAAGTGTTTTTCATATCTTTTATTTATAATAAAAATTCTAATAATCTTATTTTCATCTTAAATGCTTTTATTTCTAAATATATCAGTTATATATATATATATATTTTTAAGAAAATTTATATTTTATCATTTTCGTTTGAAAAATATGGCATCACTTTGTTATATATATTTTTTAAAACATTTATATTTTATCATCTATGTATTAAACATTTGGCATCACTTTGGCATTAGTGTTTTCAAAATTTTCATAATAAAGTTCTAATAATTTAACTTTCATCTTTAATATTTTTATTTTAAAATATCAGTTATAAATATTTTAAAATAATTATATATTTTCATTTTAGAAACAATGAATATATAATAATTTAAAATTAATATTGAAAACAAACTTAATAATATTAACTTTAATATAACTTTCCCGATTTCAGGGTCCACATCCTAGTTTAAATAATATAACTATTTCAAACTTTTTAATTAGAATTACAATTATAATTTATTTTATACAAGTTAGGACCAATTCTTATTTTCATATGATGTAAGATGTTTTAAACTCTATAGTTTCATTTTTTCTCATTCATTCCAAATTTTCTCGATTATAGTTTTTGAAATCTATGTTTATGTACTTTTGATATTTGTTTTGTTAGTTGGAGTTCTATGTTTTTCTTATTTCTTTGAGTTTGAAAGACTAGGAGCAAATCGGTTTTGTTACATGGAGTTTGGAATTATGAATTAGGTATTCTGAATTACTTCTGTAGTTATTTCACGTGTATGTTTTATTACTGTTTAATCTACAAGAAAAATATGCTTGATATTAAGTTTAGAGTTGCCTATGTAATCATGTTATGAACATGTGTTTAAAGGTTTAGTTTTTAAAACGGCTAAAGTAGATATATTTTTAATTAATAATTAGATTTATCATTATATAATTAACTATAACTTAACTTTAATAATAAAACTATCATTATATATTTTTTTCTTTATTAAAAGTAAACTTATGAACTATTAAGATAAGTCAATGTATATATTGATCAAGTAAACCAATGAAATATTGTCATTATCTCAATTCGTTAAAAAAAGTTTTCTTCTAGATTATCATTGAACTTAGTTTTTATTTACTTTTTATTTATTTCGTTTTTACTTGGATTTGTGCGTTTTAGTGTTTTTGTAATTTTTTTTTGTCACTGAGTGTTTTTTGTTGTTTAATACATGTTTCTGGTTCAAAACAATACAAAGTAGATTAAAGAGAGACCAAAAGTTCTCAGTCTTACTTTAATTTATTGTGTGGAATATTTGATATGTAAATATGCTTTTGTAATCGCATAGTTTTATAGCTTTCTTTTGTGTTAACGAGACGTAAACATAAATAAAAATCGAAAAAATTAAAATGATTAAGAATATAAGGAATAAATTATCATGATGTTTAAATCATAATACATAGAAAAGATGGTTTGAGAATCAACTTCCATACACAGCAGATGATAGATACATCAAATCCTATAACCCTTTATAGATTCCGCGGATTGTTTATGATCACCGGAGTTTCTTTCGCTTTCGTTCTTGTGGTGCTTCTCATTCTCTGGCTCCAACACTTTTGACGACGTGGCAAGAACGCGGTGCAAATGGCTCAACGTAACTGAAGATAGGAACTTATTCAAACAATAGCAAGTATATGTGCATTACTACCATTTGTGCATCTCTAATACAAGTTTAGTAGATGCTCCTGTTTTTTATTTTTGTGTATGAGTCTCTATAGCTTACACAATTACAGTGATGATGTTAGTTTGACCTGGAGGCTGGAGCCAAGCTTTGCCCCTTCTTTACTCGAGAGGGTCCTGTCGAGTGTGAACTGTGTGATATGATTTTTGATTCGAACAGGTTTACGTCTACGTTGAGACCAATCCTTGC
This sequence comes from Brassica nigra, assembly GCA_016432835.1. Classification (NCBI taxonomy): domain Eukaryota; kingdom Viridiplantae; phylum Streptophyta; class Magnoliopsida; order Brassicales; family Brassicaceae; genus Brassica; species Brassica nigra. Next base: position 13,940,797 of record CM028249.1, on the reverse strand, counting down.
TCTTAAAATTGTGCAGATGTAATATATTTTCCTTCTCTGCTTAATCTTTGTGTCTAGTGTCTTCCTTTAATTGGGCTTTCTTTTAAGTTAGGCTAATAAACGCAATGAGCCCATAATCATTTTCTAGACTTAAAGAAAAGAAAACCCTACTCTCTACCCCTTCAATTGCCAATATAAACTCGCCTCTTTCTCTTCTCGAACAATGCCTCTCATCTCCCTAAATCAGTTTTGTGCTACGAGTTTTCAAATTTTAAGTTAGTCCATTATAGCAAGTTCAGCTTCTTTGGTTGGATCAAATGCTATCGTGATCCAGTCAATTTATTAAAAAAATCAAACCTTGCGAAATAGAAATCGGCAGTATCACTCGCCTGGATCTGATAAGCACCATGATTATCCAGGCCCTTAATCTACTGGCAAATTTTAGTATCTTGTGTTATTACAAAACTACTTGTTCTTTGTTTTCTTTGGTCGGAGAAAAGCAAGTTCAGCTTCTTTGGTTGGATCAAAGACTATCATGATCCAGTCAATTTATTTAAAAAAAAAACAAACCTTGCGAAATAGAAATCGGCAGTATCACTCGCCTGGATCTGATAACACTTCATGATTATCCAGGCCCTTTATCTACTGGCAAATCTGTTTTTTTTTTCTCTTTTTGAGTTTTGTTCGTAATTTTTCTGCAAACGCACTCTGTCCCAAGACCATTAATGTTCTGGTGCAATTTCTTCGTTTGCTAAATTGAGTATCCAACAATTCAATTCGTCCTTGGGATCTTTTCAGTGATTCCCTTCATGGGCACATTTTTGGCTTACATTTTACTCAATTCTTTCCATACAAATATTTCTCAGGATGGGATTATTGAGTTTTAAGTTATTTAGACACGAAGAATGGTTGTTCAGAATCAAAAGGCACGAAGAATGATGATTTTTACAACAGAACTGGTGCAGTGCATGTGACCTAACTGACTTAGCCCTGGCTCTTCGTTGAACTTCTATGTCCATGTTCTCTATAGATGGATTTTGTCAATTTGACCTATATGATTAATGGGCTTGTGCTGGGTCTCGGTTTCACCTCTTGTACTACTGAATTGAGTTTTGACACATCAAGACATTCGCAGGACTGCCGTTCAGCTACCCCAGATTTTGGATTTTTCAGGTACTTTAGTATAGGAGTTCATAACCGATTTGGGTTTTATTTAGATTGAAATAAATTTTACATTCTTTAAAATATATATATATATATATATATTCAGATATCTTCAGATATCCTTTCGGATTTGAATACCTGTTCGGGTTCGGATATCTAATTTCTCATAACTCAACAGTGTTCTGATATTTTGCTTCTTCAGTTCGGATATTTCGGTTATGGTTCGGATTAAGGTATCAGATAAAATGTTCAGCCCTAATATTTGCCAATGGAAACAAAGAAAAACTAGATACGGACTCGAGTTGTGAGCAGATATGTTTAGACTAATCTTCGTAAAAATTATTGAGATTGCTTATTTACATTTCATATTTAAGTGTTTTTGATTTTTTTTGTTATATAATATGGTTGTAATATATTTTTACATATATATATATATATAATATTTTCTTTCCATGTAAATAATTAATTTGTGTTTAATATGTGTTGTACACATTGTTAGTTTATTATAAATAATAAATGTTAAATATGTAGTATTTAATTGATTTTATCGATAAAAAAAATTAAACGTAATAGCTAGGAGTGTCTAATCTGGATATGTGTTCGGTTTAGGTTTGTTTTCTCGTTTTTTGGTATTTAGGTTTATACAAAACAGCTACCATATTAACACCATATATATTTTGGGTTGGTTCGGTTTATATATCCTCCGTTTTATTTTATTCAGTTTTATATATCAAAAATCATAAATATTTTTATTTTCTATAATATTTTGTTAATTTTACATTATATGATTAGATATTGGCTTTAATGTAACGTGTCTGGTATCAAATTAACTACTTTATTTTCTTTCTCTTCTCTGTCGGTGTCTATAACACGATTCGTCTTCCCCGATGATCATCTACAGAAATCAATTTGCTTGTAGACAGTATCCAGACTCAAATAATTGGTTTCCTGTTATATCAAATCCATCCACTCTGTTCATAAGTAATTTGATCTATTGTAATTAAGGTTAGACTCTTGATATTTTTCTTTGTAAACCTTCATATTAACAATTAGGGTTTCGATCCCTAACAATCGGTTCATTATCTTTATCATGTTCGTAGGTCTCTCATATGTATTTGTAGATCGACAATCAAATATTCACTTTGAAGATGAAAGTCGAACTTCGTTAAGCTTATCCTTTCAAATCTCGTTCTGTTGGTTTTGTTAACAAAATATATCACCCCAATGTTGATGATCGTAAGTAACAATAAGCGCTTACCATTAATTTGTTCATTATATTGCAAGAGCGACATTGATCTATCTAAATCTATATGCTTCATGTTTTGTGACAGATCGGGTGCAGTTTGATTTGATCTATAAAACCAGACATGGAACTATCAAGAGATTACGAATGTCAAAGATACGATTACTCTTGTTTAATTTTTTAAAAATAGTTATTCATTGTATTCACTTGTATAATCAGCATTGCTAAATCATGTGATGTTCATGAACAATAGAGTCTTGATATGTTTTTGGACAGGTGACAGAAGTATCATCTTAAAAAGACATAAAAAGAGTAGGAGACAATCCTGACATATCTTATAACAAAGTTAAGTGTGAAATCAATATTTATACACTTCACGTTTTATCTGTTTGAGACTAAGGTTTTGTAATTCTTATACTTTAGCAGATTGCTTCTTAATATCTGTTTGTGCCAGCTTCTTACAATACATTTTAGAGCATGTTCTCTCACATATGGACATCTTGAAGAAACAGAGGAAAAGGAGAACTCAGTAAAGATGCAAAAAAAAACTAAAGGTTAGTTATTTTTTTCTTACACATAGTTTGTTTAACTATTTTGCATTAGTCTAAGCATGTATGTGGTCCTAGGTTGATTCTCTGTATCTGTGATTTGTTAATTCTTCCGGTTCTGAATGGCTTGACAGCTCTCAAGAGAGTAGTTCCATTAGGAGTAACCATTGCCATTTGAGTGTTTGATGTTTTTCGAGATGTGAATTGTATTATGGGGTTGAAGGGGTATTTATAGTGTAGCATAAGATTTTATAGGATCGCTAGGTATATTCTTTTTTATGTATAGACTAATCTAATCTTAAGTCAGTTGTAGTTAGTTAAAATATTAAATTTTAAAATATAGCAAGGAAGTTGGTAAATTCGGAATATGAGGGATAGAATGATAGAGTAGATAAAAGATTTAACTTGAATCTCTAAGAAGATATATATATACGAATAAATATAGAAAAGTTAGTGTAGATTTGACCTAATCTTTACTCCTAATGGTTAGAATATTCCGTTAAACTAATTTACAAAGTAAATAATTTATATGTGAATTATATCCTGTTTTTTATTTAATAGTTTATATGATTCAAGAACAACTATAATTATAGTCAACATTATTGATGTATTGAGGTTGCATGAATAGTGAAATGAAGTTAAAGAAAATTAATTTGTATATTAAATTCTTCATAGTATTGATATATAACTGCATGGAATGGTGTATTACACAGAACTCATATAGGTCGTGCAATTTTGAGGAACGATGAAGGTTTCAGGTAAATATGAAATGTGTTAAAGTAACATAAATTTTTAACGTTGGTTTAGTCTAAGTTGGGTAGGGTAAATATAATGATTGTAATACAAAGGTCGATATTTGTACAGATCATGATCTGGTATGAAGATATAATTCGTCTAATATGGCTTGGTATGGAAGTTGGTTTAAATTATAGATAACCGAAGTATTGTGTATTTCTATGTTGGTTTAAATTAAGTTGTAAGTTATGTCGGTATAGTTAAACAACCAAACACATTTAAGGAACCAAAAAAGTATTTTCTAGAGTAAGTCCAAAACTAAATGACAACTTCTAAATAGTAGATAAATTTTAGGATCCTAAATTAATAGAGTAGATGTTTAAAAGAAACAAAGAAAAACAATACTACTATTTTGATGAAACTGAAGAAACAAACTAATAAAAATCAAACAAAGAAAATAAAGAAAAAAACTGATTCAATAAAAGTTTTTTTAAAACACCAAATTTAATGTAATTTTATTTTCAATAAACCTTTAAAATTATCGTTCTAATATCATCATATCAAATATTAAATATTTTTATTTTTATTTTTATTTTCATATAGTGATATATTTATGTTGTGTTAGTTACTTCGGATCTGTAAAAACAAATATATGGACAGATTTCTAAAATAGCACTTTAAAAAAGTTTACAGAAAATATCTAATGATAAAAATTTTCAAAATAGCAATCACTTGACAAAGAAAAAACTAAATTATCTTAAGTCATAAATCATAAAGTTTAAACTCGAATGATAATCCATATATATGTTATCTTCGCAATTACTATCCATAATAACAAATGAAATATTTGTAAATATTAAATGCAACAATCTAAAATAAATAAATTAGGAATATTTTTCATCCCCGGTCCAAGACAACTTTTCTTTAGGTCCCGTCGGACCATCTTCACCAAGTATCTCTTCAGGAAGCTTACTAATAAATTTTAAGAGCTTTTTCCGTATAAACCTCGGCAAAATCTTAGCGAATCCTTTAAGAGACTTCTCAACGTTGTAACGTACTCGAGGTCCCCATTTCCTAAGATAGTTAATCCACGGTGGCTCAACCACGCCTGAGAGTCCAGCAATCACTTCATACCGCAAACCACAGTCCAACACCTTATTACTTCTTTCCATGTCGTTTCTTATTCCGTTCTTTCCCTTGCCTTGCAACACCAGTCCAGGTTTTGAATACATTGCGTGACCATGAAGCGATGAGTATATCACTGGTTTGTTCCCACCATCAACGTACTCTAGATCACACGCCTCCATTAACGTTCCTCCACTATGCTGAGAAAAGTAGACACGCCATAACTTGCCGTTGAAGTTGCTGATGCGCAACGTAACGTGTTCCCAGTCTCCTATATGTTCGCCGATATCACCTAAAGAGAGTCTCTTGATGAATAGAAACTTGAGGTGGGCGTTACCGTTGAAAGGGCAGAATATCCATACGACAATGTCGGTGAACGTCCCTCCAAACATTGGTTTGATGTGTAAATACACTTTCGTGCTACTCAAGTCTCCTCTCTTAACCTTTTCTTTTAGGGTTTTAACGACCGGGTAGTCTAACCAGAACAAGTCATCATCAGAACCGCCTTGTGGAAGATTTGTGCCGTTTGGTCGTATAGGGACAGGGCTTTTCTTGCTTCCTTTCTGGTACAACAATGCACCATTGGTGAAGAACCAATTTACAGAGGAAGGAAGAAAATCTTCTTTTGGATGGAAATATATCAAAGGAGAATAGGTTTGAAACAAAACCCTAGTTTGAACTTTGCTTGGCATGCAAGAGTACATGTTAAGTTTTGTGTTTTTTAAGGAGAATAAAGGAGGAAGAGGAGTCGAACTTAGTCCTTGAAAACTGAATGTTCCAGTGTACACACCTGTTGCTTGTGTTCCTCTCTTGATTGGTCTCAAATTAAAAACACTAACTCCTTTAATCCTCCATAACAATGCATCAGCTTCACTCTCTTCCGTAAACTCTGATCGAACACAATTTGTATATTGTTGTGTTGGAAGAGGCTTTTGAGGAACAGTAGTGACACATATTCCGAGTGCTTTGTATCCATTGAGACATACCGGCTGCCAAACATACGCTGGACCATCTTGTTTGATCTTCAGCGATGTAGTGTTCCCGACTTCAATGTAATCTTCTGGTGGTCTTATATTAACTAAAGATTTGCTTCTTGCAACAAGAACCGAACCAAAAAGCTTCTGGTTGTTTGGTTGTGCATAGAAGCCTAGTTTGAAGAAGTTACGAGGAATATTATTTGTAAGTTCAAAGATGCTGAATCCCATGTTGTCTCGTCCTCCTTCATATGTTGTCCATACTCTATGTGCTGTTGAGTTGGAGATGGAGACTTGAGCAACCTCTAGACCTCCCAAGTCTATGAACCCTTTGCCAAAACTTCCCTCGTTGGGAAGTATAGTTGGCAAAGTACCGGGAAATGTAAAGATCGTATCCACAGGTAAACCATTAGTCTGAGATTCTGCCCATGAGAACTGGTTAGCAAACAGAAAAAGAAGAAAAAATAGAGGTTTGAAGTATGTATCGGTAAACATTTTAAGATTATGTGTGTTTCATCTTTCATTCTCTAAATATTTATATTTTTTTGTCAGAAAAGGATTCTTGAAACCATTGATGACGTTACGTTAGAATTATGCAAATATACAATGGATATAAATATGCATTTACTATATACTAAAACTGATGGATCTTCTCAAATGTATTTGATACTTTTAGAAAAAAAATACACCATATTTTGTGATCCCAAAAGAAACATGATCAAACGTCCATTTGTTTGCTTATATAAGCAGATACTGAGATACATCAGCTTTTTAAAATCATTTTCAATAATGATTTTTAATTAGATAAAAGAAATAAAAAATAAACCAAGATACCCATGTGATAATGATTTCCATTTTCTTAAGATGTTGGTTTTAATAAGACCAACTTAATAATTTTGTTTTTAATTTTATTGTTATTACTTGAACCAAAAAATATTATTTTTGTCAGCAACATGCATACTATACCTATAATTAATATTTATCTAATGGCGATATCTAAGTTACTTGAATCTTATTAGTTGTTAATAGATAATTTTGTAATTATTTATTTTGTATTAATATATATACAAAATTCTCACAGCTCCATATATTCTAATTTGAACAAAACTAGTGGCACATTAAAAAATAATAAATGTCATTTAGCTATCCTGATTTGTATCTGAAATTTCGGATATCTTATTTTTCAAATGGTCTCAAATCAGATCAGAGTCCCATATATTAATATCATGGTTAGAATTGTTTTCAGAGATATTAGAAATGACATGGCGTACTATTGATGAAACTAACTGAGGAAACAAACTCTCATCGCCTCTGTTTACAGAGTAACAAATCAATTTTTTATATAGAGAAAGTTATTTTACTTGTAGATTCAGAGTTTTTTTTTTTTGATAAAGGGCTTTTGTAGATTCAGAGTTTCTTTTACATAAATGATAAACCAATGATATGTTGTTCTCAAAAAAATGATAAGTTATCTTAGTAATACTTTCCATAACAAATGAAATACATTTATATATTGTTGATACAACAATCTACAATAAATAAATTAAGAATATTCTTCATCACCGGTCCAAGTCGACTTTTCTTTAGGACCCGTTGGACCATCTTCACCAAGTACTGTATCTCAACAGGAATCTTGCTAATAAGTTTATAGAAACTATTCCGTATAAACCACGGCAAAATCTTAGCGAAACCTTCAAGAGACTTCTCAATGTTGTAACGTACCTGAGGTCCCCATTTCCTAAAATAGTTAATCCATGGTGGCTCGATCACGTCTGAGAGACCTGCAATCACTTCATACCCCACACCACAGTCCAACACCTTGTCACTTCTTTCCATGTCGTTTCTTATTCCGTTATTGCCGTCGCCTTGCAACACAAGTCCAGGTTTTGAAAACATTGCGTGACCGTGAAGCGACGAGTATATCACTGGTTTGTTTCCACCATCAACGTATTCAAGATCACACGCCTCCATCAACGTTCCTCCACTGTGCTCAGAAAAGTAAACGCGCCATAACATGCCGTTGAAGTTGCTGATACGTAAAGTAACGTGCTCCCAGTCTCCTATATGTTCTCCTATATCCCCTAAAGATAGTCTCTTGATGAATAGAAACTTAAGCTTGGCATTGCCGTTGAAAGGGCAGAATATCCATATGACAATGTCGGTGAAAGTCCCTCCAAACATTGGTTTGATGTGTAGATACACTTTCGTGCTACTCAAGTCTCCTCTCTTAACCTTTTCTTTTAGTGTTTTATCGACCGGATAGTCTAACCAGAACAATTCATCATTAGAACCGCCTTGTGGAAGATTTGTACCGTTCGGTTGTATTGGGACAGGGTTTGATTCGTTTCCTTTCTGGTACAACAATGCACCATTGGTGAAAAACCAATCAACCGAGGAAGGAAGAAAATCTTCGTTTGGATGAAAATATATCAAAGGAGAATATGTTTGAAACAAAACCCTAGTTTGAGCTTCGCTTGGCATGCAAGACATGTTAAGTTTCGTATTTTTTAGGGAGAATAAAGGAGGAAGAGGAGTAGAACTCAGTCCTTGAAAACTGAATGTTCCTGTGTACACACCTGTTGCTTGTGTTCCTCGGATGGCCGGTCTTAAACTAAAGACACTAACTCCATTTATCCCCCATAACAATGCATCAACTTCACTTTGTTCCGTAAACTCGGATCGAACACAACTTGTGTACTGTTGTGTTAGAAGAGGCTTTTGAGGATCAGTTGTGACAAACATACCAACCGCTTGGTAACCATTGAGACATGCCGGCTGCCAAATATAGGCAGGCCAGTCTTGTTTGATATTCAAGGATGTAGTGTTACCAACTTCAATGAAATCTTCTGGTGGTCTTAAATTATTTGAAGATCTTGCAACAAGAATCGAACCAAAAAGCTTCTGGTTGTTTGGTTGTGCATAGAAGCCTAGTTTGAAGAAGTTACGAGGAATATTATTTGTAACTTCAAAGATGCTGAATCCCATGTTGTCTCGTCCTCCTTCATATGTACTCCATACTCTTTGTGCTGTTGAAATGTTGATGGAGACTTGAGCAACCTCTAGACCTCCCAAGTCTATGATCCCTTTGCCAAAACCTCCCTCATCGGGAAGGATAGTAGGTAAAGGACCGGGAAATGTAAAGATTGTTTCAACAGGTAGACCATCAGTCTGAGATTCCGCCCATGAGAACTGGTAAACAAACATGCAAAGAACAAAAGCTAGAAGTTTGAAGTATGTATCGTTAAACATTTACGATTGTGTGTGTGTGTGTTTTTTCTTTTTTTGAGAAAAACGATTGTGTGTGTTTCATATTTCAAACTCTGCATGTATATAAATATAATTTTATGTCAGAAAAGGATACATAAAAGATAAAAACAATTGATGACGTCGAATTACAGTTATGCAGATATACAATGGATGTATATATATATATATTCTTACTATATATATACTAAATGTAAAACTGATAGGTCTTTCAAGTGTATTCGATATTTATAGAAAAATATCCTCTATTTATACCAAACGTTTAACGTCCATTGATGGTATACAGAGATTCTAGTTGGTTTTAGAAGAGACTGAGATTTGTTGCTTAATGAGTAGATATATCAAAATTTTAAATCCTATTCAATAATGAATTTTAAATATGATATAAGAAAAAAAAAACTAGAAAGCATCCCCACATGATAAAGATTTACATTTTCTTAAGATTTTGGTTTTAAATTTTAATAGCACTAACTCAATATTTGTTTTAAATTTATTCTTATTATCTGAACAAATAATCACTGTTTTTGCAACAACATGTATACTATACCTACAATTAATATCACCGAAAAATGAAAGAAGTATATAAGTTATTTAATTTGTAATTACAAAAAAAATAACTAAATATCTTCTATATTTGTAATTACAAAGTAACTAATTAAATATACGAAGATGCTTATATTCCATATATTATTCAAATTTTTTTTTAAAACAATTAATAGTGTACTTTTCTGTTTTGTTTTATTTTTCAAAAACTTGATGTCATTTAGTTATCCAGATTTATATCTAAAAACTGAATATCTCATTTTCCAAATTAAGTCTCAAACTATATCAGAATCCCATAAATTTTATACACCTTATACCAACGCTTTTAAAATGTATGTTAAATTTTTGTTTGATCTAAATTGTATATAACTCAGATCACACTTCAAATATACGAGTATGTTGTAGTTATGGTTTTGGATTATATACATATATATATATATTTTTTTATGAAATTTCAAATTTATTGATCAATCAAAAAGAACCATTTACAAAGAATAGACTAGCTAAAGGTGAAAACATAAACCTATAAAAGAATGAAATTTTGTACTAGAAGAGATTTGAGAAGTTTTAACCAAAAACTTCAAACCATCATCTAATAAGACCGTTGAGCTAGTGGTTCGCCTTGTATTCAAGGGAAGTAATCCTGTTTTTGAATCATCTGCTGATTACTTGATAATTTGCTATGTTCCCTGGTAACCTTGCTGATGCCATCGTGTATTCCGTTTTCGCCAAACATGATACACCACAGCCTGGAACATCATCAGGACGAGTATCAGATCCATCTTATTAGACGTGCCTACTTGAGTGATGTTTAGTATGTCCTGCCAATCTGGATTTATCCACCTTCCTACCAATCTGCTAGCTCGACGTTCCCAAACAGTATAGGACTATGGGCAAGCAAAGAATAAATGATCGCAAGTCTCGCCCTTTCTCCACATAATACACAGCCTTGATGGGTGCCCCACTTTCTCATTCTGTCCCCTGTAGATAACTTGTTCTGAATCGCAAGCCAGACTAGGAAAGCGTAACGAGGTATCCCTTTCTTAAACCAAACACTACTACTCCAGCTTACCTTTTTTTCGTTTACAACTATCTGCTCCCATGTATTTGCTGCATTGAAACTGTATTTATAAACCCCCTTCATCTTACTTCCATAAAAAGTATCAGAGTCCAGCAAGTCGCTAGCTAGGAACTGGTTCAATCCTATTTTATGATGCAGCTCATGAAAATGACGGCTTCTTTGGCCCTTTATCCTCCACTAAGCCTCTAAAACAGCATCGCTGACTCTGGCATTCCATGGTACCCTAAGATAGCGAGTGCATATTGCTCCAGTTATGTCAATGAGCTTGCCAATACACAACCAATCATCATGCCAGAAGAAAGCTCTATTGCCATTACCTACTTCGACGCGGATGAACTGATAAGCCAAATCTCTCATCTTAAGAAGCTTTCTCCAGATCCAAGAGCCCATAGTATCATCTCGGACATCCCAAAAAGAACTGTGACGAAGAAGATAATGCTGAATCCAAGAAACCCGAAGCGATTTAGAAACAGTGAATAATTTCTAGATCAGTCTCAGTGCAAAGACTCTAACCGAATCACGAAGTCTCCTAATACCTAGTCCACCCTCTGTTTTAGGATAGCACAAATCATCCCACTTCACTTTAGCTTAATGTGTCTGATTTGGGGATCCTGACCACAAAAAGCACTACATAAAACTCTCGATAACATCCAAACAACCCATGGGTAAAATCAAAGCAAAGGAGAGAGTCTTGTTGGTCCAAGATAGCATGTGAGTTTGGATCTTATCAATGAGTAGCTCATAGTCATGTTTTGACAATGCCTTAGTAGTTAAGGGAAGTCCCAAATAATGGATAGGTAAGCTACATACCGCAATCCCTAACATGACTGCTTCATCGCAAACAACTGAGGTACCAGGCCCTGGAGCATAGAGAGATGATTTTGAGGCATTAATATGTAGCCCTGACATAGTGGCAAAATTTGTCGTGGTCTGCATTACCCCTTTCAAAGAGTCTAACGTCATGTGGGTGAAAAACTAAGATATCATCTGCAAAACTCAAATGTGTAAACCCAACCCCTTGACACTGAGGATGGTATCCGAATAAACCTTCACCGGGAGCTTGGTTCAGCATCTTAGATAACACATTGTTGATGATGACATATATAGAAAGAGATAAAGAGCAACCTTATCTTGTACCCCTTGCAGTTGTGAAGAATCCTTCAAGGCTTCCATTTACCGAGACAGAGAAGGCTAGGACTTACAAAAAAATTTGTTTCAAGTGCGATTAGTTTAACTTTAATCTTAATTCAGATGACCCTAGAATAGGACCATATGGTGCAGTTATGGTGTTTCATTTGCCCAACATGCTATTGTATTTGACAATTTACCATTTCTTTATTTATTTTTAAAACACACTTGAGAGGAAAACAAATGAAGCTGAGTATTCTGAAAACAATAATCAATAATAAACACAATCACAAGAGAATGTCAACCATCAAGTTCATTTGACTTTCTCATGGCTTTGTTTGAAAGTCACCGCACGAAGCATTGACCAAACCTAAAGAACAGCTAAATCCAAAAGCAGATCTCCCAACGTCGAACTCCAACAAAGTGTTCTCCATCTGATGCATTCCAATCACAACCGCCTGCGCCGCCGCATCTCCTCCGTCGAGGAACGCCAAACAAGCCACGTCATCACTGACTTTCTTCATCGAGTTTGCGGAAAACACTTTCCAAACTTTCCCATCAGCAAACTTCAGATCGATCCGAGGCACTTGGAAAGGTTCCGTTGACTTAAAACAAAATTCCAAGGGTGTTGTGCTATTGACACGTGGAATATCCGACGTGGCTTTTGAAAATGCTTTAGTAAAGACTTTGTATATATCGCTACGTAACGTAGTGAAAGGGATTACGCTGCTTAGAGTCACGCCTCCGTCACCCTTGCCGTCGAAAGCAAAAGCGTTTTGTGCAAGCAAGATCTTTTCCCCGTTGACGAAAATACCCTCGAGCCCCACGAAATAATTGTTGAGTCTTCTAGGATTCTTGATCAAACTAGTGTAAGTGAGCATGGATCTTGCATCAATCTTTCCGAGCTTGTACGGACCTCCACCAAAGAAAATAGCACCTTTGTTCGTATCAGAAGGCAGACACAACGCGAACTTCTTCTCGAGCCCGAGCCTAGGTGGAGTCAGCTGGTTCCATGTGGCGAGAGCCGTGGGTGCAAGGCCCGCAAGGCCCAAAACCCCAGGAGGGAAGTCTCGGAGGAACGGCTTAGGGATGCAAAGGTACTTCACGTTGTTGAACGTGAACGAGGGAGATCTAGGGTTTAGAGAAGACATGGAAAAATCTCCATAGGTGTATTGGTTTGAGTTACATAGACGTTGGAACGGCTCAAAGGCTGTTGCTTGGCAAGCACATCTTCCATTGATGATTGTGTTTTGAGTAGGAGGACACTGGTGAGGGCTGACTCTACGAGTGAGAGCACATGTGGAGGAGCCGCAGGGGATAATGGGACGAGGGAGACCATCATTGCAGCTGCGAACGAGGTAGGGACCGGCGATATGGATGAAATACTCTTCGTTTGTGTTGAGTGTGAAAGTAAAGATAGGTAAGATGGTGTTCTTGGTCACGCTTGACACTAGGGTATTTTTGGATGGATAATAGTGAGCCGAGACGTGGCTATAAGCGGAAAACAAAAGGAGGCAGAGGAGAACAGACTTATCCATCTTTGGAGAGTTTTTATTTTCAATTGCTGGAAAGCTTAAGGATTAGAGATATGGATATGCTTTAAGAAGAAGAAAAGAAGTATATATAGGGAATTAGGGTCGACATTTTGGATTCATAGATGTTACACACGCTAATATGTAAGAAGATGTCAACGCAACGGCACGGTTGTACCACTACAACTAGATATATACAGTACCGGCCCTGAGGGGAAGCATTAGAAGCTCAGGCTTCCGGCCTTAATTTAGTTAACTATTAAATTGGCCGATAAAATACCAATGTTTCTGGTAGGCTGGTGGTTAAATTGGTTATTCTGCATGAGCTAGTTATTGAGTTCGAATGCTCTTTACTACATTTCACTTTAAAGCTTTTTTTAAAAAAATGCCTAGATAAATAGGCCTTAATTTATTTTTTTGCTTCCAGCCTTTGGATTGTCAGGACCGGTACTGGATATATAAAAAGGTTTTAATTCCTGGATGCCAGACTATAACCAATTAACCACTTTTATATGTATATGAAATTGAATGCTAAATTGAAAATAATAACTGGTGATAAGGTCAACATGGAAAAAACATAAACTATACAATTGTGTTTCTTTTTCGTGATAAAAATTTCATGGTAGAGTAACCAGAAATAATTATCAATAGCTTAAATACGGAACGTGATATTTAATAATATAAACGAGCAAATAGTTTTGAAGTTTAAAGGATAAAATATGAAAGTCTTGTAGTTTGATCATAGTTTAGTTCACCTAGACGTTATCTAGTAGCATTTGGATATATATTGTGTAGACTGTAGCCTCTTGTCAATTTGATACTCTTAAAGGTGGTAAATATATATAAACACGAAGTGGCTTGCTTAAACATGGAAAACTATAATCAGTTGGCTGTATAATGAAAACTGCTTTGAAAGTTAGGCTAGCTGTATATATAATGAAGACTTGTTTGGAAAGCTTAGCAAGATATGAAAACCATATGCGCACTTTTTTCGTCAGAATCGAATAACATACATTTGGCATATATTTGCCAAAAGGCGTGTAAGTGGTTTAAATGTTGTTGAGAAATTTTTGGTGAAGCATATATGGCAAAGTAGTATAAATAAAGATTAATGCATGTAGAATGCTTAAGAAAAGTCTGGTTGAAAACATTATTTCAATGTTTGTTTTGAACACCAACGTATTTAGTTTAAAAATGTAGTATTGTTATAAAACGGTTTAGGGCAATATATACATATGTATATATATATATATATATGTATCTATTGACGTGTAATTTTAAAAACATTTTTTCATCACTACCCTCTAATAAGATACACAACTGCAAAAAAAAAAGACACACAACTGCAGAAAATAGGGCTGGGCATTTTATCCGTTAAATTTGATTCGATTCGTTATTCGGTTCAATTCGATCCAAAAATTCTGAATATCCGTAAACTTTCGAAGCAAAACAAATAGTAAAAATCAATAGCCATTAAAATCAAAGCAAATCACAAATATTAAAATTTTGGAAAGCGAATATCTGATCCGATCCGGTAATATATAAATATATGTATATCTTGATTATATTTTAAAGTTTTAAATGTATAAAAGTATATAATTACTATTCTAACATATGATTTGACAAATTATATTCACATTATTACTTATATAAAAGTGTTACATAAAAGGAAAAAAAATTTATGATAATTATAATTTTTTCGTAAGTTTTGTGTTATTGAAATTGTTAATTAAGTTTAAAAAGTTTTAAAAATATGTAGATTCACTACTTCTTTTAATTTTTATTTTATATATCATGCAAAAAAATATTTTTTAAAACAAACTTGTATCGAATTTTTAAGATTATTTGTATTAATCAAAATATATTAGATATCCGTAAGTATTTGTAAATATTCGCAAATATTTATTTATTTTTCGATATCCGTTTTTCCGAATATTCGTATTTTCCGAAGTAAAGCAAATCGAAAAATTAGATATCTGTGGCATTCGAAGCAAATCACAAATACCTTCAGAAACCCGAATTTTCGATTCGTGTCCAGGCCTAGCAGAAAGTGGGTTATATAATATCTCCTCCAATTGGGATAATGGACATGCAGATATGCAAACGTCATAGTCTACGGCGGCCTTGTGGTTACCTCACTTTGTATGTTTGATTTATTTATTTTTTTGACAACTGTATGTTTGATTTTTATGTTTGATTTTACTTTCAACAAAACTAGATGCAGGACCATTCAATGTGGGGAATTAAGTAATTTTTTTTCTTTGTTTGAATTGAGAATATATCAAACTGTAGTTTATGAAAGAAAACATTAAGACTATTCTTTAGAATTTGTATGAAACTTGTGAACAAGTACACAACGACATAATTAAATTGATTAATGATCAGTGGGAATAACCCTCAAGCTCTAGTCAGAGCCGTGCCTACTAAGAAAAAAATCAAACATTCGCTTAGGCAATCATATTACGTAAACAAATTAATGTAGATATATTTTATAAATGATAGCTAACGTGATGATGAGCAATAACGATCGATGAGTATCTCATAACCAATTTGCATGGATTCAACATTCAAGCTAAGCAGTTTCCAGAATTAATTTTCATTAGTTTAATATGCATTGAACTTATATTTGAGAAGAGAAATGTTTATTTTTTAATCTATTTTCTATTTCGATAGGAGATATGTTTATTTATTTGTAGAAAGTTGGACTTGTTATATTTTGTTTTCTTAAATTATGTTTTCTACTTTATGCTAATTAGATTAAACCAAATGAGAATAGTACATCTACTATTTTATATATTTAGAATAAATGAATAATTAGAAATTATTGTAAAGAAATAAACTTTGTATTTGTTTTTAAATACATTTGAAATTGTGGATAAAAGTCGGCAATATTATTATTTGTTTAGTAACTCTTTAAAAATTTATAGAAGCAACTTTACACCATGATTTGTTGAGTCCTTAGAGCATGTTCAACGCATAGGTACGTTAACAGTTGCTCAAAGACAGAAAATATTAATATTATAATAATTTTGTTTTTTTTCATTTTTCTGTAAAAAAGAAAACCAATCATTGAATGCCACATATACTAATTGTGTTAGCAACCGTAGCTTAAGATGCTTGTTTTAGCGACGTTCTTCTTTCTCTTTCCTATTTTTGCTCTATTTTTAATTTTTTTAATTATAAAAAATGATGTTTAGCAACTTGCGTTGCACATGCTCTTATAAAACACACAAAAAACGATAAAAACTATTAAATCATAGACAAAACCCTATTGAGACGAAAAAATCTGCAGAACATTTAAGATCATTTCTTTTGAGATTCCATTCAGAGCAGCAACAATGCTCAAGAGAATTCAATCTCAATCCCTTGGTAACTAATCTTTACTGCTTCTATTTCCTCAGCAACAACTTCCTTTATCCACAAACGCTAAAATATCTACCTGTCATGGTCTCTCCCACCATATCCTATACCATTTCCGCGCGCTGTTCCTAGAGCCTAAACGATTTCAAGAAACCAGGAATCTTTATCGGGTTCTTGAGAAAGGTTATGAAACATTAGGATGAGTCTTACTTACCATGGAAAGTACACCTCCTTCATGCCCAGCTGCCAAGGACAGATTTTATAGACTTCTTCGTGTGAAACATTTCGAGATAAATAGAGTATTGACTAAGTTTATAATTACTTCAAGACAAAACAATTTTTTCGAGAGACACATGCACATGCAAGTGAAGATTAGAGACTATAGTTGTTTGGATCCATTTGTCAAAATAAGCTTTCTCCCCATCTTTCAAAAACTGACCACTAGTAATCACGCGGCCAAGCATTAGAGGCGTCGCGTTTGTTTCCCACGTGCAGTATGCGAACGTGTTGGAATCCTACAACACCCTTCCCATGTGACACTGTCCATTAAATTTCCAGCGTCCAGGCCCAATCATCCTTCAGACCAGAGAGATCATAAATGTACCCCTCACATTCCATACAGTGTTCTAACACACGTGGTGCAATATCATTGGATGATTTGTTTTTCAACTGAGAGAACACAGAAACAGAGGATCACACCTCCATCGAAACTTCACCTTCGATGTTTCTGCCGAGAATGATTCGATATACGACGTCCTTCGAGCACACGCCTTACCTATGGGGCTATTACCAGAGGGAGTAAAGGAGTTCAACGTTGACGTGAAGACAGGACAGTTCTCGGTTTGGTTAAACCAATCTTGTGGAACTTGACATGTCTGTAATCTTGATCTTTGTTATACTAATGTGTATATCCGTGATTCTTGTGTGCAGATTCAGTCATCTATGTTGCAATTCCATGAAGTAGATCAAACTGTTGGAGGAGACATTGTGTAGCCAAAAAAGAGTTGACGAATGTTGTAATGAAGATGTGTTTACAGTATACAAGTTGGAAACTTTTAGCTGCTCATGGATTTTTTGAAGACACAGACAGAGAGACACACACACCTTCCATTTGAGGTCAGATGCTCTTTTCTTCCCTCAAATTGCTTTGATCACTCTGTTTGAAGTGCAAAATGAGAGAGAGTCATGTGCGCGCAAGTTAGATGGGAAGAACGAGTGTTGGAGGGTTTTGTTTGAAATGTCCAGATTCATCACAGGTGACTGAATGTTTTTGTGAATTTTTGTTTTTATGTTTTGTACTTTGTCATGCATCTCTCTTCTCCTTGTAACATAATATACATAATCTATTGTATGATATATTTGTAATCATATTCTTTTATCCCAATAAGACTATTTACAGTTTGCAATATTTCCCTCTTTTAAGAAACATGTAGACATTTGCTTTCGAATGTACTCACATTTGTTTTATTTACTTACATTTTGTTTCAAGAGTGAGATTAGCTGGAAAACACACATTCAATTGTTGAATACTTATATAATTCCAATATTGTTTTGTTTTTCACCCATAGAAAGCATCATATATAGAGAATTTTTGGAATATATAATTTTACCGTGGAACAAAAAAAAAACATAAGTTATTCTAGTGAAGAATCCGAGGTAGAATCGTCGAGTAGACTTCCTCCATTGTGGCTATCCGGTGATCCGGTAGGCTTAATAAGATGAAGAGGTTGTTTGAGAGTCCAGTGCATTATACTCGCCGTCAATGTCAGAATCATCTTCTGATTCACCTGTTGTACATCATCATATACATCAGATCTCTTGATATTGTTGAGTGATTACATTATTAATAAAATAAAAGAGAGAAGGGCGTCAAAGTACCTCAGTTATGTCTTCTGGGAGTAAAAATATGGTGCAACCCATCTTCCTGGCTATACTAATCACGTAAGTGGCATTCATCTTCTTCTCTTCATCTGTAGATAGCAAGTGTCCATATTAAAATTAATATATTCAAACACACGTGAACAAATGAACATTAACAGTTAATTACCAGTTGCTCCGTTTGTAACAAGACTCCAGTTTATGGCTCTTGGTTGCACTGAACTCAACAACTCCAGGAAGAATATTCCATCGGACAAGCTCTTGTCCTGTCATATTCAGTCATCCTTTGTCACTAACACAAGTTGTTAAGTCAGACATAGGCATCCTCACTAACTAGGAGGAGTACTTACCCTGAAGCTGTACATACGAGTTTGACTTCCATTCTTTCTCACTTTAGCATTTGCCCATTCCAATATATCAACGTCTGTTATTTCTTTGCCGTTGGAATGGGATCTCAAGTTCTTAAGGAGTTGCAGGATGTTGTATCTCATCAATTGCCATAAGTATGCTGCAAGAGTTTTTTTTAAGTGTTACATTTATTAATGTTCACCATTCATAAAACAATCATATGATTGGGAAAGTACCTAGTATGAGCTTCTTGTTTCCTTGAACAATGTCGTTACCCGCGATGTTAACCAAAGAGAACTTGAGCTGCTTCCCTAGTTTCACAACCTGATTACAGTTTTCTACTTTCTTGAATGGCAATTTGATTGGAGGCTTGCTTGCTATTTTCCAATTAACAATTCCTGGTGACACCTTTTCTAGTGTGTGCAACAGTATCCACCTGTTGCCAAAAACCATAACTCAGTGTTAAGTATACTGTCCATGCTCTACTTAACGTTTTTCATACTCAATGTTAGAAATACTAACCCATCTCTTAGATCTTCAAAGACGTTGTTTATGTAAACGGAACTATCAAAGCTGTTAATCCAAAATCGGAAGGCTTTTTCTTCTCTTGATATTTGAGTGTCATCGGCCAGAAAAGATATCTGTTTTGTTTTGGTTGAAAGCCCGTTCCTGCCAAAAGAAAAACATTGTGTTTCTCATTTGTCAAACTTCACTGAAGAGCGAATATACTAAAAGGTTCCATATGGCTTGAACTAAGTGTTTCTCTCACCTGTGCTGGAAGATATGTGCTACAAAAGCAAGATTAAGATTCGGGGAACCTTCAACAATATCCTTCGCGGTCAAGTATCTCCTGCACCCCATTCTGTCTGCATGTTCGAGAACATTTTTGGCTCTCTCAAATGGGTTTTTGGCTGCTAACTTTGAAGGATTCTTGTGCTCTGGTGCTAGGACGTTTAATAGATTAGTGTAAGCTTCAGCATCCTGCAGAAAAACTATATCATAAGCCATGTGCATCTTACTATAAAATTTCAATGGAGCACTTACTAAAAAAAATTGTATAAACCAACCAACTGGAATAGTTATATGATACCTTTACATCAGAGGAGAAGTTTGTGACAGTTTTCTTATATTCAGTTTTTCTTAACTGAAAGTTCATCCATCTCAGTAAGATCTTATCAGGTGGTAAACTCATCAACTCTTCCACATCCTGTTGTCCCAAGAATCACAACAAAGTCATTATTTATGAAGAAGATTGTCTTTCAACGTTTGTTTTAGATAAGTTACACCAATTATCAACAAGACAAAGAGTAGTATTTACCTTGCTATCATCCACCAATTCCACCAGCTGGGGAGTTTTCTTCAAGTTTAGGTCAGCTAGCAATTGTATCTAAACATCACAGTCACAATAAAGATTAATCACACATCGTCTTATTCAAACAAAAAGAAAACAGCAGTAGCAGCCTTAGAGACTCACCTTGATGATTTGAGAAATCACACCGAGCACAAGATGACGCTGAAAAAGAGAAACAAAAGTGTTAAAAGTCATAACCATTACAGGAAATGTGAAGGATACTGATAGTTACGGATACACTTACCCTTCCTTCAATGATATCCTGAGTTCCTATATTAACCACAGTACACCCAATGGCCTTGGCAGAGTTAAGACAAAGCGTATGGTTTTCGTTTCTCTCCCATGGATTAAGCATACTCTTAGTGTTGATAGCTCTTTCATCAATCGTCCCAGGAACGGCCACATTAATAAGTTTACTACACCACATCAAAGATAAAAGCCATAACATTTATACCATCAAGAAAACATTCATGAAGTATAGATAGAATCTGAGTAAGGAGAAGGAAAGCCTTACCAAAGTAAAACACCATCTTTCACCACTTCGAATAGATCATTAGAGGAAGGGTTGATAGGTAGGTACTTGTTTAGGAACTCATCTCCAGAGAGGTAGTTATTGATATGAGCGACGTAAGAGGACTTCTCAGAGTCGCTGATGGTATGCAACAAAGTGGTTGTAGCTGCCTTGAGAAACGCAGACGAGTTCTTCGCTCCGCTTCCGATTATGGCGTTCACATGCGCTTGAAGGTTAAGATAAATCTGCAAGTTTATGCAGAGCAAATCGGTTATAGACGAAACAATTTTTTTAAAAAATGTTTTTTTTTTCTAATAAAGATCGGTCTAAGCATCCGATTATACTATCCTAGTTATCCTCTAGCGATTTTATGAACAAACATTGACATAGGTAGGAATCTTCCAACACAAAAGATCTGTGATGGTACTGACCCTCAAGTAAAACTCGAAATCGACTTCATCGGTGAGGTTTGGATGGAAGCTTTGGATCAGAGAGGCTCTTTCTTCAGTGGTGAGGTTCTGATCTCCTACCACCTTCGATCTCCCCATCCTCGACGCGAGGTCTGACACCGTAAGCTTCCCGCTCTCCCTCCTCATGCTCGTGAACTGTTTACAGAATTGATAGAATTTCAGATCGCAAATCAACGAGAAATCAAAAGAATATCAGACACGCATGATGATCCAGTGGATCGGAGATACATACGTGAGATTTCAAACTACGGAGCTCCACTTGCGTGAATTGGTTATGTAGCCATGGATCCGATACGAGGATCCCGACGAAACCTGACATTTCTCTACTTTTCAGAGCTAATCTCGATCTTTAGCTGAAACAAACGTGATCGTCTCCGTTCTCTCCTCTGTAACTTTGAAACGGAGAAGGAGAAGGAGAAGAAGTAGAGAAGCTAAGCAGAGCTGGCAGTGGGAAGGGGAGAGAAAAGAAATTCAAAATTATGACGAAATTACCCTTTTGAGCTTTTTGCGATTTTTTTAAATTTCGCAATCACCTTTTTATTTTGTGTGGGCGAGAAACTGTGACCTGTGAGGGCCCATCTCACTTGCGCATGGTGGGGCTCTTATTGTCGTCTGAGACTACGGTTATACCCTTACATCTAGATACTCCTCGTGACTCTTCTGAGGGTAAACTCGGGATCGTGAAAGTTACGCCTAGTTAGTAGTTACTCGTTGGAGCCAAATGTAACGGTCGTTTTGAATAATTTGTTATTCACCTAAAGGTGGATTCAAACTAGTTCATTAAATTCAAACTTATTTGACTTTAATTTTTTTGTGACTATTAGGAATGGGTCGACTACCTATTTCCCCACGAGAACTATCATATAGTGCTATATATCTCCGAAACTATTGCCTCTATCTATATGTCCCCGAGAATAAAGTTCTATTCCTATTTCCCCCCGAATACATAGTTCGAAACCTATTTCCCCTCAATCATCAAATTAGACGGTTTAATATCGGTTTACTGTTTTAAGTTAAACTATACACCACTTAAAATCGTAGTTAACCAAATAAAACCGATTAAACCTAATTATAACCCGATTAAAGACCCAGCCTCGTAAAAAAAAACAGACCGAGTTTAATCTATCAAACCTAAAATCCCAAATCGTTTAACCGTAGAAAGAACTCTCCTTGGATTTGGAAGCTAAGTCGACAAGAGAGCAATGGCGTGTATCAATCTCCAGTCGAGTCACTATTAGAGTGAATTAGGTAAGCTAAGTCGACAAGAGAGCAATGGCGTCGTGTATCAATCTCCACCGTCGAGTCACTATTAGAGTGAATTAGGTAAGCTAAGTCGACAAGAGAGCAATGGCGTGTATCAATCTCCAGGCGTCGTGCATCAAATTAGACGCTAAACGATTTGGGATTTTAGGTTTCGATAGATTAAACTCGGTCTGTTTTTAACAAGGCTGGTCTTTAATCGGGTTATAATTAGGTTTAATCGGTTTTATTTGGTTAACTACGATTTTAAGTGGTGTATGGTTTAACTTAAAACAGTAAACATATATTAAACCGTCTAATTTGATGATTGAGGGGAAATAGGTTTCAACTATGTATTCGGGAAATAGGAATATAACTTTATTTTCGACATATAGATAGAGGCAATAGTTTCGGAGACATATAGCACTATATGATAGTTCTCGTGGAGAAATGGGTAGTCGATCAAAAAAACTATGCTGGCTGTGATTGGTAATTAGTGGGTTAGAATAAATGAATGTAATTTAAAATAGAGAAAATAATATTATAAGATAAATAAAATAAAAATAAAGTTGAATTCAAATAACATTTTTCTCTTCAAAATTTTTCTTTTTAAAACGAAACATTTTATTTCACTCTTAAATAATTGTGATCAGCAAAATATAGCTAAAACATTTTTCTCTTGGTGTTTTGTTATTTGCTTAAACAAAGTAAATGTCTATTTACACTCAAATTTAATCGTTATTTTGACAATTAATCACAACTTTTATTTAAACTAATCACATTTTTATATAAGAAATGTTGCAAAAATCCATCTAAGTTTCCTTTTAAAATATGTTTTACATATGTGAAGAATGCAAAAAAAAAAAAAGAAGCAATAAACTCATGAGAAAATCAACATGTATAAGTGCCTGAACAAATTGGACCATGCCAGGAGTGCATTAGTTATGTTATTTCTTGTAGTTAGTTAAAGTATGAACAGATCAGATTTATCTAACGAGACATAGTTGGTCTGATGCTACCCCAATTACTAATAAGTGTATATAAAACCAGAGTTATAAGATAACGTGTGTGTTATAAATAGGCATGGAGAAACTGTTTGATTGCAATGGTGTACTATAAAGCTACACCTAAAAGAAGATTAGGAAATAAAGCATGTGCCAGACATAGTGAATGGGAAATAAAGAGATATTTTGTAATAATTGAGCCAATATGAAGCAATCCTTGCCATGCTTTGTGGCTTGCTCACTTCAAGAAAATTAAATTATATTGATGAGCGATTATATCTTACCTTGAATCAGGGTTAGATAGATTACAACTTATAAAATGAATACAAGGCTTTTCATCTTATGAGTTAATCAACAAAACTAACATCCATTTAGTCAGAGATTGACATGGCATCATTAATATACTCAACCTCTAATAAGAATGATAAAACACAATTATGTCATTTGGACCCCATCCATGCTTCTTTCACATGGTTGCTGATCACCTCTGAAGCTTTTCATAATTGAAACTTGATTTTGTGTATCAAACGTATATTAATATACCAATCTTTTTATTTGAAAAGTTGTTTTTTTTATTTTAATACATGTAGTACCAAAAATTCATGTAAGCCGTCTTAGCTCAGTGGTAGAGCGCGTGACTTTTAATCCCGTGGCCGTGGGTTCGATCCCCACAGACGGCGTCCGCTTTTTTATCATTTATCTAATTAATATTTATCCTTTATACTCGTTGTCTCCTTCCACTCGCCATCATATCTCCTTCTTCCCTTGCTTAAACCCAGAACCTCAAACTATGTTACAATCTATGCACCTTCGTTTTCACTCCTTCCCAACACCTTCAAGAAGAGATTCTCTGATTCCATCGATCATCTCCTCATCTCCTCTCTCCTTTTGCTCGTTCCGACCGAAACAAACCCAGAAACCGAACCGGCTCGTTCAATTCTGCGCCCCTTACGAGGTCGGAGGCGGATACACCGATGAGGAGCTCTTCGAAAGATACGGAACCTATCAGAGTAAAACTAACGTCGAGGAGAAGATAGACGCATCTGAGTACGAGGCGTTGCTTAAAGGAGGCGAACAAGTAACTTCCGTTCTCGAAGAGATGATAACCCTCGTAAGTTATGCTTCGTGTTGTTTTTCTTAAGCTTGGCATTTCGTCGAACAGCTTAGCGGCGTTTAGGTTTTGTTATTGAATTGTTGGTTCTGTAATGGGTTTTGACATGTGAAAGTGCCACTTGTGTGTGTGTAGCTGCAAGATATGAAGATGAACGAAGCGTCTGAGAATGTCGCTGTGGAATTGGCTGCACAAGGAGTTATAGGGAAAAGAGTTGATGAAATGGAGTCTGGGTTTATGATGGCTCTTGATTACATGATTCAACTCGCTGACAGAGACCAAGACGATAAGGTAAATCCTTTCTGTGTTCTGTCTCTGAATATATATACACACAAAGATCCAATGTTGTTAAAGCAGTTAACTTTTTTTGTTTTTGAGCTCAGAGGAAGGCTTTGCTAGAGGTTGTCAAGGAGACTGTCTTATCTCACCTCACTAAAAAATGTCCTCCTCATGTGAGTAATATTTTTCTTCTTTTTGCTTTAAAGACTTTCCACTAGCTGAGTGTTTGCTGTTTATATTCAGGTCCAAGTGATTGGTTTACTCTGTAGAACCCCTAAGAAAGAGAGTAGACAAGAGCTGCTGCGTAGGGTGGCTGCAGGTGGTGGGGCTTTTGAAGGCAAGGACGGTACTAAAGTTCATTTGCCCGGAGCTAATCTGAATGATATAGCTAATCAAGCTGATGACTTGCTAGAGGTACATAAACCTTTGTATTTCGAGATCACGTGTGTATGGACAATGTGAACAAGTCTGAGGAAATATTTGCAGACTATGGAGACAAGGCCGGTTGTTCCTGATAGGAAACTACTAGCGAGGCTTGTTTTGATCAGAGAGGAAGCGAGGAACATGATGGGAGGAGGTATACTTGATGAGAGAAATGACCGTGGTTTCTCCACTCTGCCTGAATCAGAGGTTTGTGAAACTAACTATGAGCAATAATTTGGACACTGAAAGACAACTTACTTGTTGCATTATCATTGAACAGGTGAATTTCTTAACCAAATTGGTAGCTCTCAAACCTGGCAAGACAGTGCAGCAAATGATCAAGAATGTAATGCAAGGGAAAGATGAAGGTGCAGATGATCTTAGCAATGAAGAGGACTCTTCTACCCAAGGAAGAAGACAGGGTGGATTAAACGGAAGGGTAAGTATGATCACACCCAACACATTTTCTGTTAACAGAGAAGATCTTTGAGTAGGTACTGAACCAAAGATTAAGTCTTCGTTTCTAACTTGACCTACTTGAACCCGATCCAGGGAAGCTTTACAGGAAAAAAACCCTTACCAGTAAGGCCAGGAATGTTTCTAGAGACTGTTACAAAGGTGTGTTGGTCGATTAGCTTTGTACAAAAAAGATGATTAGGGATAGAAATATTGACCATTTTTGTGTGATGTTTTTAAATTTAATCTCTCGATAGGTAATGGGAAGCATATACTCGGGTAATGCATCCGGTATCACGGCACAGCATCTAGAATGGGTGAGTTCTTTAAAGAAAAACACCAAATATGTTGCACACAATGTCTCTCTTCTTTTTGTTGCGTTCATTATAGCTTTCTATATTTGTATTTTTCAGGTACACGAGAAGACGCTCCAAGTTCTTGAAGAAATCGCGTATTAGCTAGTATGTTCTTCGTTACCAGCAAGTTAAGTAGATGTTGTGTCCATAGATGTTGTTCACTATATAATAATTGAACCTTTTGGTTGGTTCATATGACGAATGTTGAGCACTTTTCTCACAAATTTGGTATCCATCATCAGCCCTAACGGTCATTAATCCATTAAATCTGAAAACTTCAATTGGCTAGCTAGAGTATCTATCTTTCAAATGAAAAATCCACATGAAAACTTTTCAAGAAAATTTTCACATGAGCCGCAAGCTTTTGAACTTTTATTAATTCGAAAAATTAATGTGAGATTTTTCATTTGAAACATTTTGATATGAGTCTCAAGCTTTTGAAATTTTTAAAATAGATTTTTTTTTTGTGAGAGTTTTTTTTTTATAAAATTTTCAAAGCATCTATACATTGGGATTCTGCCCTTGGTTTTTGAAATTATTTTCAAATGTACATCATTCCCTTTTTTGAAGTATTTTTAAATTAAAATCGGCTAGAATATTTCCACCTAATCAGAACCGAGAAATTTTATGGCCCAAATGAATCTAATAATGGTAGTTATGATTGGCGGCAACAGATTTTCATCAATTAATGAATACGATATCTTCTCAATTTTATATACTGAAACTTTTCTTAATTTTTATCACTCCTATCTTATTCATAGTTTAAGAGGCTTATAATGTTAAAAGAGCCACGAATTATGAGTCAACGAGGTCCACTTAGTTTTTTTAAATCAAGACAAAAATTTTGGAAGCCAAATTAAAATTCATAACACTATTAGTTTCAGTTCTAAAAGTCGACTTATTTAAATTATAGCAACAATTTGTTTACAACTCAAAAATTTGGTTTACACAACTTTAAAATTGTTTTAAAAACGTAAAACGTAAAAACATTATCGCAATATTTTTAATAATTGTAAGGTCTATACGTTAACATTCTTTATATTACCAAAACAATCTATGTAAAAATTAAGAAAATAACATTGTAATGAAAATATATAAATGTTCGAAAAAATTATCAAACTAATAAACATAAAAACTACTGAAAGATGGAAATTATAAATTTGCTATAAACAAATATTAAATCATGAAAAAATATTAAATTTTACAAATATTAATCGATTAAAAATGAAATTTAAAGAGGAAAATGATCTTAAAAGAATAAGAATCATTGATAGTTAGCCTCGAATAAAAGTATCTGATACCAGCCAAAATAAACTTTAATATTAAAATATTTACTTAATTTAGTTTAGATAAAACTAGATTTTGTTCCGCATTTTAAAAGCGCGAGATTATATTTGGTTGAAATATTTTATAATAACCAAAATATAAATTTATATATTATGTAATTTCAAATTTTGTACATAATTTATATTTTAAATTGTGTAAAAATTATTTAAATAGTTTTTTAATAAATTTGTGATAGAAATTAAAATTTAATTTAAATTTTAAATATATTCATTCTTTAGAGTTATGAAATAATTCTCAAGACATACACAGAAATATATTCATTTGTTATGTTAAAAGCTTTAACCCATATTAAAAAGTCATATATATCTAATAAAATAACTCTTATAAATTTAATACATATATAATTTATTTTAATATTTTCAGTTTCACTTATAATATATTAAAAATATAGCTAAACTAAAAATAAAATAAGATAATCTATTTTATTAACTGTTTTGCAGTTTTTTTTTTCATTTTGTCAAAATAAATAAAGTGGATCAATCCCATTTTAATGTACTTAGTTGAATTTGTTTTTAAACATTTTATAATAAAATGATTTTATATATTCGCTTAACTTATACCATTTTCGTTCAATATTTTATATATTTAATCTAATAACCATAAAACTATAATCTTGAAAATATGAATTATTTTTGATACACTATAAAAGTAGATATTTTAAATAGTAACTAAATTTAAATATTTTATTGTAATAAAGCAAATATATAATGATTTTAATTTATAAATATTAATATAATATAATTAATAACAATGTTACATTTATTTATTTTATTTTTAGTTTAAAATAAAGTTATAATTTCAATAAAATTTATTGATGCATATTTTAAATAGTAACTAAATTTAAATATTTTTATCTCCTTTATATAACTATATATTTTTATATATGCATATAGATGTATATTTATATATGTGTATATATATTATGATTAAAATTATATTGAATAGTTTTGGTTTAAAGCTTTTATAAAATAAAAATATACTGCTAGTGAATTTAAATTAAAATATATTATTTATAATATTTTAATTTAAAACTAATTAACTTAAAATAAAACATATTATTTACTATATTTTAATTTAAAACTAAATTAACTTATAATATTTTTAGAAAATATTTTTATATTTATTTATCCACCTGCAACCGAAAACGCTGGCCGAAACCAATTTTTGATTTTACGAAGTTTAGAGCTGTTTGAAGTGATTTATAGCGTTTTATGTTATTGTTGCAAAATGCTAACAATTGATATCAACCACAAAAACTGCATTTGCGGGATGGTAACGGAAAAACCAGTCACACACTAAATAAAAATTTGAGTCATTTCTTTTTTTTGGGACTAGATTGGAAAATAACTTAGATTAGGGTCATTTAAAGTCATTTTAAATTAATAATATATATACTAATAAGTGTTGGTAAAATAATTATGTCACACATGACAAAACACCTAGTTTCTTACAAAACCGCATAAATTATTAAATTATATATCTATACGTCAGTGATGAAATCAACTGTTTGATCAGAAAAAAAAAAATCAACTGTTTTAAAAATGTTGCTGCTAATCATATTATTAATATTTTTTATTATCGGATTATACTGTTTTGCCTTATGAACAAAACGAGAAGACAGAGAGTCATTATATCACATGGATGGTTGTGGATAAAACAAAAGCACCACTCCTCCTCCATACACCACCACCACCATCCTCTCATCAATCTTCATCCTCACTCTTTGCTATCAAAGAATCTTTTTCTTCAGTTCAATGGAAGCTAGAAGGCTCGCGATCCTCTGTTCCCATCTCAACCCATCTTCTCCGTACCCGACCCGTGACTCCATTCTCAGGGCTTTCGATTGTACCTCAGGTTCATCCGACGACGAGAAGGTTGAATCATCCAATCTCCAAAACGACTGCGTTTTCTGCAAGATTGTCCGTGGCCAGTCTCCATGTCTAAAGGTCTAAACTTTATCTTCCTGTTTCTTTCTCAGAAGAGAACATAAACTAACTAATCTCTTTTCTTGACGCAGTTGTACGAGGATGATATGTGCTTGTGTATTTTGGATACGAGCCCACTTATTCATGGGTAATCAAAATCTCTGTTAATGTGCTGTCATTTTATGTAGCTGGCTTGTGACTATAAGAGCAGTGTTCTAAAAATAAGCCTAGGCAGTGGGCTTAAATGAAATGAAAGATTTTTAAAAAATCGTTCTAGACTTTTAAATAATCGGTCTATGCATCCTTCTAATCATTGATACCTTATAAAACTCTTAGTTATCGCCTAGCAATTTCTTGAACATTGACTATGATTATGCTTAAGCCCTCCAATACTTGGTGTGGTTTGGTTTTTGAATCTTTGGTTAGTGGATTGGATTGAATTCTAAAAAATTGGCAACTTTTTTTTTTTTTTTAATCCGGGCATTGTCAGGCACTCTCTTATTATTCCAAAGTTGCATTATCCAACCTTAGAGCAAACTCCTCCCTCAGTAAGTTCCTCTTCCTACCTTTGAGTAGTTGCTAGTTTCATTTGTTTATCTTCCTTATTGTATTGAAAGTTTTTTTTTTTATTGTATTGAAAACTATGTATACTACGCGTATAAGATTTTGATTATAGGTCTCCTCCAAGGAGCATGCAGGTAGTTGCTGCCATGTGTTCCAAAGTGCCTCTCATCAGTAATGCCATTGTTAAAGCTACAGACAGTGGTATGTTTCTGTATATTCTCAAAAACATCGCATTACTGCATCCATCTTTGATACCATCACATTATAATTAAGAATTGTCTTTTGTATATACATGTATGGTGGAATTACAAAGACCCTGTTTTGATAGTGGAGCTGCTCACGCTTTAGGAAACCTCAAAACCATTGATGACACCTTAAAAGTTCAAGACTGTACCTTAGCTAGCTTGTGAACTAGGTTTATTGTGTTTTATCTTGTGATGTAGTGATCTGTGCAAATGAAATAAGACTTTAAACGGTTTCTTACCACTTGTTGTCATCTTCCTGAGTGATTTTGCCATTGTTTCTGGAATCTTTGAACGATTTTAAGGTAGACTCATCACTGAACCAAGATTATAATTCTCATCAGATTCATTTAACTTGCTGGTTAACAACGGAGCAGCAGCTGGGCAAGTTATATTTCACGTAAGCACATACTGACTTTTTAATGTTTCTCTTAATCCTCCTGAAGGAGGGATAGTTTCTGTTAACAGTTCTTTCTTTATGCATTTTTCAGACGCATATTCACATAATCCCACGTAAGGAACGTGACTGTTTATGGGCTTCTGAGGTACAAAACAAGATCAGAATACATTACATTTTGAAAGGTTTATGAAAGTTGTTTGATTTGTTTTTTCTTTACGACAGAGCTTGCGGAGACAGACACTGAAACTGGACAAGGAAGCATCACAACTGGCGTTGCGTGTTCGAGAACAGTTGTGCAGAGTCCCTGAAGAACAGTTGGTTCAGCCCTCATCATAAGTCCCTTTTCAAGAGACCCAGTGTTGTAAACACTCTGCCAACCCAGGGGTATATTCTGTATAGTTCATATTCAGAGTTAGATGATTGGGTCTTAAATGTTTAAAGCCCATGTAAACATAAAACGGCCTGCCATGGGGATTTATTTTTTGTATTTGTTAGAAAAAACAGTTAGAAATTTGTCAAATATTGAAAAGATTTGTTTTTTTTGTTTGTATATTGTGAAAATATATAAAAATAAGTTATTATAATAATTTTAAAAATATAGATAGTATTTTCAGAATATTTTTCTATGAGTTAAATATTTAACAAAAACTTTCATTAATACTAGTTTTAGTAGATTTATAGAATCATCAAAATTCAAATTTTTAATAATAAAAGATTTTATATAGAATTATAAAATTATATATTAGTATCTAAAACTAATAGAAAAATCTTTTTATTGATTTTAATATTGTTTAAAAGAATTGGAGATATTTTGTATATGATAAAATATATAAAATAAATTATTTTATAATTTTAAGAATATAATGTAATATTTTAAAAATCTTGTTTTATGAATGAAATAGTTAAGAATAGTTTATAATAACACTGACTTAGTAGATTAAGAAATAATAAAATTCAAATTCAGTTTGTTAATAAAATTATGAAATCATGTCTAAAAATCATAGCGAATATTTTTGACTTTAAAATCTAATAATATAAATTTAAATACTGATTAATGAATATAAATTAAAATATAATATATATATATATATATATATATATATATATGTAGCTATAATATTTGATAAAATTTTAAATCAATAAAGGGTTTAGTATTTATTCATTCACAATTGTTTGCAATCGTAAATATTAGCAAAGCCTAGTCTTTTATTTTAAGAAATTTGTATTTATATAAAACGATTTCAACATTTCTATGATTACTGTGAAATGCTAATAGCCACTATAACCGTAAGTGAGTGGTATTGGAAAAACCAATCAACCTCTAGATTTATACCATTGGAGGTAAAGAAAGCTGGAGTGCTACCCAACACCGTACAGATATTAGTAATGGAGAGTCTTAAGTAACAGGACTTGGCAAGAAGGATGGATCAGATATGAAGAAGAAGCGACAGAAAAAGAAGAAGAAAAAGTCAGCGTGCACAAAAGATTACTAACCAAAAGGCATTTGAGAACAGCAGTTTCTGCCTAGTTCAAGAAGCAAACCATAGGGAAAATGAAGATAAGAGGTAGACAGAAGAATTTTTCAGTGGCAAGAAGTTTCGGTAATCCTGCTGGTCGAGTATCATTTGGTGCTGATGAGAAAAGAGCTGAGGTTATGGGTAAAACAATGGAGGTCAGAGACAAGGCGATGGATACTGAATCACCTGAAAAGAATCGCTGCAAGGAAAGTGCAACCAAGAGTGATAAACCAAGGGATAAAGAAGGAAAGGAAAAAGAGGCAGAGAATAAAGAGAAGAAAACAGAGTCTGGTAACTAAAACTCATCAGGAGAAACCAAAATTGATAGAATTGTCTAAATTAGAGGAGAGGAGAAAGGACTCTCAGGATACTGTTCGTTTACCACGAGTCTTTAATTCTTGTGCAGAGAATGGAACCACAGCAAACAAGTTACAGCTTACAGAGGCATTCAGCATCTGTGGTGGTAAATGGAAGAACGTTAGGATATATTCTGATGTTTCTACATAACCCATGAGGATAACAAGTTTTTTGTTTTCAAATACTCCAAAGCAAAAATAAACAAAAACTAGTGTTTCAGTTGAGTAGTTCAAACCCAACAGAAAATAACCATCCAAAACTAACCTCTGACACTATCTTTATTTACATAAAAGTAGGAAACTTCCTGCACTAACAAGCACATGATTTTAATCACCATGATATGTGGTATCACTTGATGTTCAAGGAAAAATAAAGTAAAAGGGATGTGTTTCAGGAGAGAAGGGAGACAAGGGAAACAAACTCAAGAGTGACCCTGTCCTTTGACCTAGTGTTAATAACGAAATGCTCTGGGTATTTCCTCAGCAGCATCAGCAGTCCATACCACGCTTTACCCTTTGCTTCTGGAACTGCCCAGTTCTCAGGTGTCAAGTATCTCCTTACACGACTGTGATGCCATATGTTCCCATAATTCTCCAGTATCTGTCACAGAGATAGACACAGTTATGATGCATCACCACAATGGGAGATCCTGAACTTTACAATCCCAAGAAAGGTTCAGTAATATAAGGCAGGATTCTAGCAAAATGTAAGAACAAAATGATACACTAAGGCGTTTCTATAGTGTAATAAAACACTTGGTGCCTGTACTAGCTTTCTATAGAAAACAGATCAGAGCCAATGGAAATCCTTACAAAACCTCTATTCAGACTAGTTTTTGTTTTCATATTCTCCCGAAATATATGTTTGCCGAGTTAATTAAATCTATTGAAACACTCGTCCAAAAATCTAAATCCAAAAAAAAAAAAAGAAGAT
Source organism: Brassica nigra (assembly GCA_016432835.1). Taxonomy (NCBI): domain Eukaryota; kingdom Viridiplantae; phylum Streptophyta; class Magnoliopsida; order Brassicales; family Brassicaceae; genus Brassica; species Brassica nigra. Next base: position 13,907,410 of record CM028249.1, on the reverse strand, counting down.
GGTACTGAACTAACCACAGAATGAAGCTTCTCCATAGCCATATACTCTCCTGGACCACACGAATCAGAAAGGACAGTGGCAACAGATGACACAACATCTTTTTCCTCAAGCTGCAAAACTTGCTGATCATCAGCTTCCCTATCCGGCCTTGTTCTTCCCTCTCCCTTCCTCTCTGCAGACATCAAATAGATAGAGTCTCCCAAATAAGAAAAATTGATCTTACCGCAGATCTAAATCAACGACCACTAATACAAATAAAAGACTTCCATCAAAACAAAAAAAGAATATACAACCACAAACTTATCTCCAAACGGCTGGAACTATATATATCATGATGGTTCAAAGTAGATCACTGATCCCCACTAATGACCAACTCAATGACTCCAAAACTCTTTCAAGAATAGAGTAATGCTCAAACCCTATCAATCATTGCAAGCAGAGATGCAGCTAAAGATTAGTTATACCAACTGAAGAAGGTGCAGACACACCATATCCATCTCTCCTTGAGTTCTTCCCACTCCTCCTCATATTATCATCATCATCGTCATCTTCATCATCATCAAAGTAGTCTCTTCCCCGCCCGCCTCTCTTGCCTGAACCGGAACCCTGGTACTGGTACTGATGGTGGTAAGGCACGACTGGTCCCGAAACAACGTGCCTAGGTCCACCTAGGATGCTCCTCACAGGAAGCAAAAAGTAAAACTCCTTATCTCCGATCTGAAGCAGGTCCTGCGAGTCGAGCTTAACGGTAGGGTTCCCGGGAAGATGGAGAACGCCTTCGACAAGACACCCGTTCTTCCCGAGGACTTCCAGAGCGAATCTGCGGCGCGTGAAGTCGTAGAAGATGCGCGCGTGGTTTCGGGAGATGTTCATCCCGCCGCCGAGGGAAGAGAGGTCGACGTCTACGGTGGATTTCTTGGAGTTGCGGCCGAGGATGATTGAGTAGGTCTGCATGTAGTATTCGAAATCCTCGCCTTGGAGCTTCGCGAATCCGACCTCCACGTCGCTGCTCTCGACGGATGCCGCCATTTCCAGGAATTTGTGTTTGGCGATCGATGGCTTTGAAATGAATTGAGTCGTGGTTTTGGAGAGGAAGGAGGTGTGTGTTTGGAATGAAGGATTAGTTAATCCGAGGTATGGATAGGAAAGGATTTGGAGTTAATGCGGTAAGGAGGCAGATTTAACTGATATAATAATAGTAAATTAGAGTAAATAAAATACAATGATTTTGAATTTGGAAAACACTTTTAAAATTTTTATTATAAATTTTGTATTAGTATAATATATTTAAAATGAATATTTTTATATGTATATACACTTTCAAGTTTCAACACATAGCTATTTTTTTTTTCTAAATCCAATTTTTGTTTTTTTGGTTATAAATTAAGAGTATTTATTTCTGATTCAGCCAACAGATTGTTAATCCAAAAAGAAATGGCAGATTGTAGGTAAATGTGGAAACGATATGTTCATTCATGCTTTACTCTTATTGCTGGTTGAGAGACAAGTCAGAAGATTGAACATTAATCCGTCAAATAGGATCGGATTAGTGATGATGAGAACAAGGTCGAGAGGCTAATGGAACAAGCTCTACTCTCGACTTCTGTCTAGACAGAAAGACCGTACAGGTAACAAATAACCAACAATTGAAGCAAAGATTGATGGATCAAAAAGTGAAAACCACAATAGTTGGGGGTCAAGCCCCAAAAGCTACCAATGGTTTTGAGTGCCTAACAAAGTTATGATTGTAACTTAATGTAGGATAAACCCACTTCATAAGGATCAAAAAACTATAATGCATACATTCCTCACAAAGAAGGAAAACTAGACAACCACCAATTCACCAGCTTGGCCTATAAAATGCAGCTACCAGCTCTCAATATCACCTCCAAGCACATAGAGAGATCTAAGTAGAAAAGTATGTACAATCACCATGTAGATTAACTCTAAGGAAAAGCTCCTTTTGGCACTATTTTTGATGGCTTTTCAACTATTCGGCTCTGAAGGAGGGAGGTATGGTATGTACCTGAGAAACACACCAACATCGAGGTTCTCGGCAACAGTCAGCAACTGTGGGGTTGGTTTCCTTTTCCACATTATGGCAGGTCCTTTTAGAGAGGATGGTATGGTCATTTTCCTCTCAAAGCTAGCTTTAACAAACAGAAACCCTGCTTGTATCTCAGACTACAGGTGATGCCAGTGTTGATGCTTCCACTGTGTCTCCTTAAGAACGATGACGCATACTAGCACACGGTATCGTTAAGAAACTAATATATAAATCAGAGGTTGATACCCCTGTCTCTTAGCTTCTGTAATCTATCTTCTGCTACCATTGCACCTAGTTCCAGATCACAATACTCTAATAAACTCCGTGTCTAGTACCCCACTATCTACGCATACTGACACCACACAGATACTTAAATGCACATATCAGTATGGATATGAGAACTGGCATACACATAATAAGATCAGGATGCACCATTTTAGATGAGACTGACTTGGTATTTTTTTTTTTTTTGGTTTCCATATATATTTTTCATCTGTAACAGAGAGAAGCATCCACTGAGGTTTGCAGAGACCTAAATTACATAAGACAACAACTAGTAAGCCAAGAGACACTCCGGAATTTGACATTACTAATGATATCAACTAAATGATAGAGCCGTCTTGAACAATGAAATTTTTTTTCTTCCAACAAAGTGAAACATTCAAACTAAAAAGCCAATTCCTTGGAGTCCCTTCAATGTTCCAACGCGAATTTGAGGATAGAGTCAGACAAACCATTAGACCTGTAACAAACCATTGTTAAATTAAATCTAGTCATTTGCATAACCATTAGATGAGAGAAACTATCATTAGTAAGCCTTACAAGATGGCTGGTAATGTTGGCGTATCAATCATCTGGTGGTTGGAAGGAATACTCGAATCAGCTCTTTTGCAGTCACCTTTTTCCTACAAGTAGGGCACTTGTTCTGGCGAGATATCGCCATTTTTATACATGCCTTGCAGAAAATGTGACCACATTTGGTTGACATCTCCTTAGTAAATGGGCACATACAAATTGGACAAGAAAATTTTGGCTCTTCTGGTGGAGGAGCTGGAGCCTCTGAGCTAGGACACACACTGCACAAAGAAAGAAATAAAGAGGTGAACATCAGCCTAAATAGCGCACCACACATGCTTTCAGAAATTCACGTGTCTCCTACCGGGACATGCTCACAGTCGATGACAGGTTGATTAGGAGGAACCCTTCTGCGTTTGTTACTTATGTTGACAGAATAAATGTCAACATAAGCAGGTTGATTAGGAGGAACCCTTTTTTTAGGGTCTTGATTGTTAAAGCATTAGCATAAATGTTATGTTTTATATTATCCAATCATTATTTGTTAGAAAAGCATTTTGAAAGACATTTACCAAATGTTAATGCTTTCCAAATGCTCCTTGCTTAATACTTGCATGTGAAACTTTTAGTAGAGTATTTACATTTATAATTTCTAAAATTAAAAATATTTGAGTTATTTATTTATTTTATTTAATAATGTCATAAAAAAATTTCTATATCCATAATAAAATTTATATTGTTCAAATAAATTTACAATAAAAGTATTTTTATAAAATAATTAAATTAAATTTATATATATATTACATTATAGTTTATATATTATATATAATTAAATATTTTATATTTATATATTTTAAATTATATTTTATATAAAATTAATTATATTTTATATTATATATATTTAAATACATATATATATATATTTATATATTATTTATAATTAGATTATATTTTACTTAATTAAATTATATTTTATATATAATATATATAATTAAAAAAATATATATATATATTATATTTTATCTATATTTAGTGTATATATATATATTTTATAATTAAATTAAATATTTTAGAATTAAACTATATTTTAAATGAGAAATATAATTTCTCAAAATAACTATTTTAATTGTAAAATTTATTTTTAAAATAAAATTTTGATATAAACATAATTTTATATTATTAAATAAAATTAATTAATTATTTATTTTATTAGTTATATATATCAATTTTTGTAATAATTTTAAATAGCATGTTCATACTGTTCTACCAATCATATTACTTCTATAACATACTGCTAGTGTTTATCATCCGCTCTGCCAATCAAGACCTAGGTCTCTAGAGGAATTTGTAAAAGCATTATGTTCCATATAGAGATTTTGGTAAAGTATTTTTATTTAGAATATATAAAAATTAAAATAATAACTAATAGAATAATTTATTGTATTTTATAACATGAAAAATTATATTTATATTCAAATTTTAAATTAAAATATGAAATTATAATTTTAAAACTTCTTGAAAGAGAATAATATTTCATTTTAGAAGTATAACTTAATTATTATTTTCAACAAAACAAAAATATAAAATTAATATATATTATTTTAAAATAAATAAAGTATATATCATATACTAGTTTTATATGATAATTTTCTATATATATCATTTATTGTTTTATTTATAGTTTTAATAAATACATTAATTAATAAAAGCATACGACTTAACATAAACGCATAATATACTGATTTTTCATCGGGTTTACCAATTAAAGTTCCTACTATTCTTGACCAATTTGGTATTAGTTATATTACAGCTTAATTAACTTATTGTCCGGGGTAAACACTTCTTGAAACATCTGCCAGCTGGAGATTTGCTTTCGTTTCAGATGACGAACTAAGTTTGTCCCACAACATGTATAAGTTAAGTATACAAAGCACATACAAAAATAAAATGTATATTTTGTAAAAAGAAGTAGCCTAATAGTACCGTATAGCTAACTTATTATTGAATATTGAGAGTCGGACACAACATTTCATGTACATTTTTGTTGTTTAAAACACTCACGCATGTACCTTTGAACCTCAACTGTAAATTGTATATTAGCACAAAACACAAGGATATATATATATATATATATATATATATATATATATATATAAACCCAGGTACATTACAAGTTTCATAAAAGCTTCTTAGATATACATAATATAGATATTATATGAAGACAAATCATATGTAGTGTTTGTTATGTACTTATGTTCCGGTTTGCAACGTACTTAGCCTACAACTCATATAACAATAGTAGAGACGAAACTTTGGTGTTATCAATCCAAATAAAAAATAAACACAAAAGAGTACGTAACAGCAAATGAAAATTAATTGTGCAGAAGCAAACAACAAACATGGAATTTGATGAAAAGAACAAACGAATTATGGTCAGCTGATTCACTTTCGGCCCCATGGAGGGAAGCAGCAACTCTGCACAACACATTTTACAATGAACGTCATGTTAGAGATTGCCAAATATTTTACGTATGATGATGAACATGTGGAGATTTTTTTTTGCTGAAATGTATATGAAAATGTTTCAATATGTCTCATATTCGGATCAACCAAATATCATTATTGATATACGGCAGGTAGGTAATTAAAGAGTACAGCCAAGGATAAAAAGCTAGTTTGTGACTGGACAATTGTCTATCAAGTAAATATAATAATTATAGATGAAAAGTAGATTATGATATATACTTCTGATGCATGGATGTACTCTTTAACCAAAGCTTGCATAGTTACTCAAATAATTGTATATATGACAATATAACAATAAATAAACGAATATAAATACCTTGGGACTAGAAGGTAACGGTTGGTGATGTTGGTCGTTGAGTGGTCGACTCGGGGTGGTATGAGCAGATCCATTGTAAGACCTCATATTCCCACTTTGCCTCCTTTCTTCCTTCACTTTGTCAAAGATGAGTGTGTAACTCTGATTCTCAGAACCCGATCCTGGAAACGGCGGAATTGCGACCTTGGGGAAAATAAATTTATTTAGCGATATATTGATGGATTGTGACAAATTTTGTACTAAAAATGGTAAAATGAAATCAAGTTGGAAATGTTCGAAACACTGCCATCTCAAATTATTTGTAGGCCATATTAAAAAAATTATCATCATATTTAAAGAAATAATGATATAGTTTTAAAAATTAATAATTCTATTTATAAATGTTGAACTTTTCTTTTGAAATTATATGCTTATCAATTCAGAAGTATTAGAATTTAACGTCGTATATTCCAATTTATATTTAGTTAAAAAAATTAAAACTTTTTTTAAGAATGAGAGCCGTGTTCGACCGGCTAAAAGTTCATGTTCGATAGGAAACATTCTCAGTTAATTAACAAAAGTGTTACGTACCCTTCCACTGTTCCGACCTCTAAGATTGCGTATCGGCGTAGGTTGCACCCTTGGAGGTTCATGTGGTTGATGACGTCTATTTGGTTCCGGTGGATTTCCATGTGACCTACCTCCACCACCATATGCTTGATGGTTGTACGTTTCTGTTGGAGGAGGAGCTCTGACTCTGCTGTTTCTTTCATTGTGTGCAGGAGATGATTTGAACTCGGTTTCTTCTCGGCTACTGAATCTTTCGTGTCTTACATTGTGGTTTGGTTGATGGTCCTGTCTATGATGATTTGGTGTTTTCGCAGGACTTGGATTCATATCTGGATACCCGTTGGGATCAGACGTGTTTGCATTTTGCTTTGACCTACTGGCTTTATCGAACACCACCGTGAATGGAACATCTTCCTTCCAGTCTCCGAATTTTGGCACGTGTGGACGATTCTGTAGCCACAAGGAACCAAAAGTAAGGTCTTAGAAGAAGACTAGCATTTATATTGCAAGCAAGAGACATGACTACTATTCTTATGAAGTTAGAAATCTCGTATGACTGAGCACCATATTGTATACGAGGGGTTATATATAGACCACTGCATTTCCTAAATGGTCAGAGCTGAATCTAAGGCACAAGAAACATATCTCTATGGATGGTAATCATAATCCCATTAAACATATTCATAATAAGAAAACAAATAAGAATTGTGATGTTCATATACACATACAATATGTAATCGGAGTCAAATCAGAAAATAATTCTTGTAGTCATGCATGTAGATTCTAGAAAACTTAAACATGTCAAAGTTTGCAGATTTAGGGAAAGAAAAAAAACTCTAGTAACGTAGATCTTGGATGCATATTTGATATTAACTATCTATTCACAGAAAGTAAAACCACATAGAAAGATATAAGACCCGTTGACTTACTGCTGCCATGTTCTCAAACTCTAGCAGCCAGAAACGAAGAACTGCTTTCTATGGCTCTGAAACAAAGATAGATTATTGAGAGCGAGAAGCATAAATATAAGAGACGTGTATACACGAAGGCGTTGACGATACAAAAACGTTGACTTGTAATTCTTGTCATTGCTTAACACGATAATGACTCCTTCTACGCTGACTTTACCTGCTCTGCCTTTTGACGAATGATTGATGAATATGTCCAACATAGGACGTGATTCATGGGTGTTTAGGTACATATGTCCAACATCAGACCAACATCCCAAATGGTCTATCCTCACCAACTTCAAAGACTTGGGCAAATCTGCTTTGATTAATATTTACTAGACGAACAAAACATTTTAATTAAAAATATGAAAAAATGTAAAACTCGAAAAATTAATTAAAGCCTTGGCCAGCTGAAGATGGGGAAAGGTCCCACCACTATGAAAACTATAGCTGGGCCCCGGAAACGTGTATGTTATCCTCTTTTCAAATCTCACGAGCATCGTCAAGATTCAGAACAAAGGTGCAAAGCTTGGTACAATGTTTCCCATGGATCAGGTCATTTGGAGAACCCATTTGCTTGAAGCTTCTCAAATGGGTCAGTGTTTCTCTTTTCTTTCTTGCTACTAAGCAGAACTATATGGCTCTGTTAGTGAATGATTCAGTTGATTGTTGCCTTGGGCTTGTAGATTTCGTTTTCAGCTATGGTTTCTGAACAAAAGTTGATATCTTTGCTGGACTTTTTGCTGATTATCTAGCTGTTCAAAATCAAAAGAAAATGTAACCAGGTACAAAGCGGCAATTACCTAGTGGAGGTTTTAAAAAAATATTTGGAAGCAAACGCCGTTTGTGGCAATCGAACCGACGGCCACGGAATTAAAAGTCACGCGCTCTACCACTGAGAAGACGGCTGGTGTTTATTTGTTCTTTATTTGTATTCTAGAGACGAATAGCAATTCTTGACTTGCTAACAACTAACTGTGTGCAGCTTCAGTCATTGTCCCCATTGCTTCTACAAGGCTCATCAAGAGAAGTAATATCCAAAGCTCAAAGCGCTTAATTTCTTTTCTCATTCCAACATTCCTTTTCAATCTTTCAATAGCAGTGGGTTTCTCTGTTTACAACTGTTTTAATCTCAAAACTCTTACCTACTTTTGTCTCTCGAGATACACATATGAGAAAGAAAAGAGACAATGAAAAAGACAAGTGCATGATCTTTCTGACACTCATTCACCCTAAAATCTCAAACAAATCTATCCACGTTTAGATCCCAACCCAAGAAGTATCTTCTTCCTCGGGCCCTGAAAGCAAAACGAGCACACCTTGAGCAAAGGGGTTTGTCAAAAAGAGAAGTCCAATCCAAGCAAGATGATGATGGATGCATATTATCTTATCATTGGTCATTGTGGAATTTACAATTGGTATGAGCAGAGATTTGAGGTCATCATCTGTCATATGAATTAGAGCATTCATATCAACCTAGAAAAATACAGAAAACATAAATAAGAAGAGTAGGCAGAAACTTAATCAAACAGTAAATAGATTCGAAGATGCAGTTTGCAGAGGTGTCTCTGTATCAGTTCGTGAAGTACTACACGAGGTACTACATCGATGTGTCATGAAGATGGGCTTTGGTTGAGTTCGGGTTTTGTGATGTGCGTGGGCTTGCTGAGCTTGGAAAAGGAAAGGGAATATGTGCTTGAAGACAAATGGACATTTTCCATAAAGCAAAATGAGTTTGCTTGAAGATGAAGTTTTCCATTAAGGAAAATGGAAAGTTACCTTAACTGTATTGGAAAGATTTGAAGAGCAAGTGAAAGACTTGGAAAGCGAGTTAAAGACGTGGAGATCAAATTCTGGTCTGCTATATAAGGAGGGACATGCCTTATGAGAAAGACAGACCTCATAGAAGAGAGAGAGAGAGAGAGAGGTTTCTTTGGTGTGTATTACTGCTTGGTGTCGAAGGACATTCTGAAGCATTGTCTGATGGAGTCCGATGTGGACTTAGTTTGGTGCGTTTGAGTTGGCCCTTTGTTTAATGGAGTTAGCCATCGTGTGTAACTCGTGGTGAGCTTTGTGTGTGTGCTTGGGTGATCAAGCCTTTGGTGTCACTGCTCTGCATTAGGTGCTGAGGTAGTTGTTGAAGTACTTCCGTGGAGGTGGAAGATTGAAGCCTAGATTCAGGGGGAGTTTAGCAAAGGCGGTTTCATTGAAGATATCTGTGAAGATTGCAGCTGTAGAAGACAGTATGCTCTGACATATCCGGATGGGATCTGTTTTATTCCTAATCTTTTTAGATTGCTTCTTAGAAAAGAGTGGTAAACACTAGTGTGTGTGTGTTGTACCATATAGCAATTGTAGGTTGCTCCTTGTTCTAAGTCAATGAAATCTGGACAAGATCCCGGGGATGTAGGAAACGAATCCCGTTAACAAACTTTGTGTCTATTTTACTTTATGCACTAGTTTTCGTCGCTCTCACTACATCAACAATTGGTATCAGAGCGGGTCACCTAAGTTACTGGTGTGATCTGGGAGAGTGAGGACATAAACTGGTTCAGGAAGTAGAACAAAGTTTGATTGAAGATAAATGAAGATGTCGTGATGGGTTTTCTTCTTTGGTTTGGAAGGTGCTGATCTTCGAGTTGGTTTTTGACCATGATGTGACTCATAGGTGGACATTGAAGACGTGGTTTTCAAGCTAGTTATGATGAGTGCACATGCATAGTCAAAAAGGGGGAGATTGAAGATGCAGTTTGCAGAGGTGTCTCTGTATCAGTTCGTGAAGTACTATAGGAGGTACTACATCGATGTGTCATGAATATGGGCTTTGGTTGAGTTCGGGTTTTGTGATGTGTGTGGGCTTGCTGGGCTTGGAAAAGGAAAGGGAATATGTGCTTGAAGACAAATGGACGTTTTCCATAAAGCAAAATGAGTTTCCTTGAAGATGAAGTTTTCCATTAAGTAAAATGGAAAGTTACCTTAAGTGTATTGGAGAGACTTGAAGAGCAAGTGGAAGACTTGGAAAGCGAGTTAAAGACGTGGAGATCAAGTTCTGGTCTGCTATATAAGGAGGGACGTGCCTTATGAGAAAGACAGACCTCATAGAAGAGAGAGAGAGAGAGAGAGGTTTCCTTGGTGTGTGTTACTGCTTGGTGTCGAAGGACATTCCGATGCATTGTCTGATGGAGTCTGATGTGGACTTAGTTTGGTGCGTTTGAGTTGGCCCTTCGTTTTAATGGAGTTAGCCATCATGTGTAGCTCGTGGTGAGCTTTGTGTGTGTGCTTGGGTGATCAAGCTTTTGGTGTCACTGCTCTGCATTAGGTGCTGAGGTAGTTGTTGAAGTACTTCCGTGGAGGTGGAAGATTGAAGCCTAGATTCACAGGGAGTTTAGCAAAGGCGGTTTCATTGAAGAGATCTGTGAAAATTGCAGCTATAGAAGACAGTGTGCTCTGGCGTGTCCGAATGGGATCTGTTTTATTCATAATCTTTGTAGATTGCTTCTTAGAAAAGAGTGGTAAACACTATTGTGTGTGTTGTACTATATAGCAATTGTAGGTTGCTTCTTTTTTTAAGTCAATGAAATCTGGACAAGGTCCCGGGGATGTAGGAAACGAACCCCGTTAACAAACTTTGTGTCTATTTTACTTTCTGCAATAGTTTTCGTCGCTCCCACTACATCAACAAGATTTACATACTTGTTCCAGTTGAAACGAGATGCAATATTTTAAGAGACCCAATGATTCCAGGAAGCTAGCAACCGACGTATTAGCCTGAACGAAAAGGTAAAGAGCAGAAAAAAAAAACAAAAAACTGAGAACTAGTGATGCTTTAACAGCCATCCAGTCAAATGCTACGTATAAATGAGAATCATAGTGCCTTTTGTGGTTTCTTCTTTGGTTTCATCTGAAACGTTCTTTATGGCTGGTTTACTAGCCTCCTCTCTTATAGATTTTGGAAGGTTACTAGTGCTCCTTGGCTGTGGATTATTAGTACCAGATAGCTTTTGACGCAGATCCAGCTTGCCTAATCTACCTCCTCCTAGTCGACTTTGCAAGCCATGATGCTTCTTTTGGAGCTTCAAGCGGAGATCTTTAGGGTCAACTCTGTGATCTTGGTTAGTCAATAAACACAGAGTCAGCAACCAAAGAGAGAGAGAGATACTTTTGGTTAACTTAATAAAAAAAGATATCTATAATATTATCTAAGAAATCAGTTTTTTATTTATCGCGTTCACGTTAATTCTCAAGATGGTTGATTACACTAATATCCTCAATGAATTACAAATATTACATTTAAATATTATTATTAAAATTTTTAATTAGTTTCCTCTTTAAAATTTTCCAAATAATATATATATATATAATAAAAAGAAAACATTTATAAAGTTTAAAACGAAAATATATGTATATACAATATGATTTCATTAAAAAATTCACAAAATAGAAATATTCCATTTAAAAATATTTTTCAATAAATAAAATAAACAGTAGTAAAATATTTCTTTATATCTATATTTTCTTAGATGAAAATATATATTTGCATATAATGCAATTTCATAAAATTCAGATAATCTTGATGTTAGAAAAAGAAATATTATTTCTTTTAAAACATAATTTTAAACAATACATATATATATATATATATTCAAAGTAATAGAAATATTTTTTTACATATCTATCTATTTTCGTAGATGATTACATAAAATAATAAATTATCATTAACTGATATATGTTTAATTGACTAAAATAAGTTTATAATTAATATTATTGAAATGTTTATCTATTTTTATATATTTATTTGACTATAATATCTTTCAATTACAATAAAAATCTATAAAGTATATTATAATTATATAATATGATTTTTAAAATATAATCACACAATTCTTCTAAACTGCTTATTTTAAGAGATATTAAAAATAAAAATTAACAATAAACATCTTTTGATCAAATAATTAAAATAAAATAAAATAACATAACACTATATATTTTAACGAGGTAGATATATTATATTTTATCATTATTAAAATTATTTTTTCATAATATTAAATTTTCTTGACAATTTATGTTTTTATGTTTGTGGAACTTAATATGATTATAATTAAAATACCAAAGCAAATCTGAATTCTCATTTTAATATTATTTAAAATAAATTTCAGTTTACCGTTTAATAAATCTAAGGCATAAAATTATTTAGAATTAACAAAATATTTTAATTATTGTAAATACTGATACGTGTTCATGAGCTTCCAAAATTGTATTAGTTACTTATGTATGTGACTTCCTATTGATCTCTCTTTATTTTCTGATGTTTTTTAAAGAGATTAACATATAATTTGGTAAATATTATGAAACTACATGTACATTTAAACGTTAAATAAAATTAATTTAATTTTAATTAATTATAATAAATATAATTATATTCCAGTTTAAATTTGAAAGAATATATGTAACTCAATATACTCACAACATGAGTGACTCGACTAATCAAACTTATATCTAAATCACAGATTTAATTACAATAAAAATATAAATTTTATAATAAAATTTATTTTATAAATGTAAACTATAGGATGAATCAAAACATATTAACAAATAAAACTAAATTAACCAACTGTTATAAACTTATAATTTAGTTCTTTTGTAAACTTTATATATATGCATGAGACTGTAGAATATTATCGTTATACTAATTTACATAATTTGGAATAAGACAACAACCAACGTAAATGCAAAAAAATATCATAATTTTGATATTTTAGAATAAAAATATTATAATTGAATTCAGAGAAATAGATACAATCTAATATACCCAAATGATAACTAAATCAACTGTAAAAACAAAAATCGACTAAATATAATATATCTAAAATCATATATGTATTTAAAGTAATATAGTATTATTATATAATTATGCATACAAATTATAAAATAATTAAAAATAACTAACAATGAATTATTATAGTTTATATATTTTATAAATATTTATAACAGTGCATGAGCACGGGAAAATCACTTATTAATACTTGAAAGCCGAGGGTTGTTGTCACTGAAAAGATCATGCTCCCACTTATCGTCATCATCTTGCCTTCCCGTACAGAATTAATAGATTCATCAGACTACATCCAGAGGCGGATGTACATGGACCAATGGGGTGTCACTTGACACACCATTAATTTAAAATTTAAAATTTTAGTTTATGGTTATGTGTTTTTATAAATCTGAACCCCCTTAAATTTGATAATTGACACCCCATTAATGAAAGCCCACTTCTTTTGTATGGATGAAATATTAAATCCACTAGATTGTCCAATAAATAACCATATTCTCTTTGGCACAAAACTGAAAAATAAAAAATAGGCTTAACTTGTAGAGTCTTGTTATATTTTATAAAGGTATTTAAATATTAACAATTTTAGCTAAGTGACAAAAAAAAATATTAATAATTTTAGCTATCTATTGACACCGGTTAAAAAATTTTCTAGATCCGCCACTGACTACATCAACACAATGGGATAAATGAGATTTAGACCACAGAGAGCTAAACTCTCCTTAAGTAACTACTATAACTTTTTTTTTTGAAATTGCAAACGAGTAGCAAGAAAATCTGCTTAAATTTTAACTAATCAGAGAGAATCACACAAGGAGATTCCAAAAAAACAAAGGATTGATTCAAAGAGCAGCTGCGGAAGAGTTGAGAGAAAGAAGAAACCTCTTCTCGAGAAGAGAAGTCGCCGTTGAGACGGTTCTTTACAGTATTCCTGCTCCAAGTTTCTAAACAAAAAGTCAAAGAAACAAGTGATGAGAGACCTCGAACGAACCCAAGCATGATCTTTCTAATTCCGATTTCGACTTGACACTTATCGGCAGCTCCACGATGGTATCTATCAAACATAGCTAACCGCGCTAAATCGGGTAGGGTCGTCGGTCGATATGATATTCTTATTGGACCTTGGGCTTATTGCACTGAGACATGCCTATAAGTTAATTACTCACTCCTATTAACCCCGTTGGTTAATAACTAAATAACATCAATTTGGTGTTTAACGAACCGGAAACATTTTGTTGTTTGTTAATTCTTTCATCTTGGAATTATATAAAACCATATTCCTGTCATCTTATTTTCTTTTTTCTTTTTTTTTCCCTATCCACAGTATTATATAGCTTACCAACAAACAAAAATTCAAAAAACTTTGTTGTGTACAAAACATCTTGTGTGATTCTTCCACGTACAACAGGTGGATTTGAAGACTCAATCTCAATGGTATAATGGTTTTTTTTTGTATAGTATGTAGCATTACTGGACATAGAATATATTCTTTAAGAGTATCTTCAACCATCCATTTTATTTTAAAGAAGAGACTAACTCAACATAAAGAGCTAAGGGGAATGTTCTCCAGTGGTGGCCCTTAAAATATTTTCTCTAAAAGTTTTACTTATTACTTTAGTTCTCAATATTTTTAATAGTTAACTATAATTACTAAATTTTTATAAAGAAGCAATAACCATACTTTTTTAAATAGATAATCAATAAACATACTCTCATAAATAAATAATAAATAAGATAAGAAAATCCCTATAGTTGGTATACACCATTCAATAGATTTTATGTCTCAACAACTATTAAATTGAATGATTGACATTTTTCCTATCCAACCTCCAGCCATATCCATTAGATAAAATTTATGAACTTAATTTACGTTCATTGATTTGAATTCCTATCTGTTCTTTCTGTGTATAAATAATAAAATTTGCCAAATGAAAAAATTCACACTCATTCATAACTTTTTCTTGTATACACAAATGAAGAGAAGTAGATGCACATCATTCAGTCAACAAGAAGATGAATTGTTATGTCATGTCTATTTAGAGATATCACAAGATCTCATCACTAGCAACAATCAAGCTTTCAAGACATTAAGGGAAAAAATAACAAAAACCCTACAATGCAAAAAAAACCAGAAAGTTGGGAAATTAGAGCAATAGATCTTTAGAAGGTAGGATGGGTACTATTTTGTATGCTGTTAGAAATTTAAAGAGTTGTGTGATCCAAGTGCAAAACATGCATCAAAAAAAAACTTAAATTCTTATTTGATTAACAATGAAATATATAAATAGATGGGTGTAGAAAACATCTCAAAATGTCGACTAATATATTACAATTTAGTGTAATTCTCAAAAAGATCTATAAATCCTATAGCATTACTTTAGATAACTTGAACGTGGTAGTCACAATGTTTCTAGTGATGATGATCTTCTTTGCATGTCGGCTAAAACATTTCTAGTAATTATGATCTTCTCTCAGTATTTAACTGGTGCAAGAATATGGAGCTGTGCTCGGAGCTTCTAGCATTTGAAATCTCTCCTTCCTCTTTGTCTCCAGTTCCTGTTTCATTCCACATTTATTATATCAAACACCATTAATAACAAAACGCCATGAAGTTAAAGATGTTTCCTTATATCTATAAAGACTTATGTTTGCTTTATCTATTACTTCTAAACTAGAGCTTGACCCGCACAACCGTACGGGTGTTTGTTTTTATTTTTATGTATATATTTTAAAAAATTTATACATTTTAATTTGTTATAAATTTTATTAAATAATTATATAAATTCGATTTCGTACAATAAATTTATAATTTGAAATAATCAAATAGATAACACCCTTCAAAATATATATTTTAAATTTTACAGTTTGCATGCAAAATATTTTTTTTTTAAAAATATTTATTATTTTTCTTGTTATCAGCATAAACTTTTTAAAATATTTTTAAAATTTATTTAGTTATAAAATCCAATAGATATTTGCTTAGGATCATTTATATTTCCTTGTTGTGTCTAAAAATATAATTTAGCATCAATAATTTTAGTATATAGGATGATTTTATAAATATATATATTGTTATGCTCAAATAATTCAGACTTATTATTTTGGCAAATTTTGCTACATGGTTTACATTAAACCCATTTTAATAGTGTATCATATTTATAATGAAAGATTTAAAAAAAACAAAATAAATTAATTTATTAATTTAATATATTTTTTTAATATTCAATTCATATACTACTTTTATTTTAGTTAACATATAAATATATTCCTTCTTATATAATAAAATTTTAATTAACATTTATTTGAATAAAATTATACTGCTAATTAGGAAATTAATTAATGAATTATTATATAAAAATATTTAAACTTTTTGTAAGATTTTGTTAGATTTTTTTTCAACATAATTTTAATTATTAAAAATAAAATTAAAACAGTTTTATAGGTGAAGTTGTTATATGTATTGATTATATAAGATGTGATATTTAATGATGTCAGCTTATTAAGTAGAAACAAATGAAACATGAATTTCTAGGAAATGTCCAATTTTAAAAAATCACACATGAATAGAATTTGTGACTTCTCTTTTAATATAATAGATGAACAAAATCAAATATATTCTAGTTGCAAAAGAAGGGGGAAAAGAAGGAAACACATACCTTGATGATGTCATAGTGGTTCTACCTGACTTCAGAAGAAAGATGGCACAACAAGGGGTATTTGTGACCAGCTTGAAGCCTCAACACCCTGAAGCAAAAAAAATATGAGTATAGTACATAAGTATAAAATCTGTGAAAAAAAAAGAAGAGGTGTAAAGGGATAAATTTGAGAGCATCGGGATAAACATCCTCTTGACCTTGTCATATGGTGGAGGTACACCTTCAAAAACCTTCTTTTGAGCAAGTGCAGCAGCTCCACGCTTTGTTTTGTGCGGAATCATACTACATAAATTAAACCACACAAAAAGTTTCACTCAGCTACAAAATCACTTCAGAAAATAAAAATACACACAAACAATCCTACAAAAACAACATACAAAAGTTCAAAAAAAAAAAAAACAACAACATACAACCACACGTTAGCTAAAAAGCACTTCAAATCCCAAAACTTTCACATAAGCAACCTTTCCAAATATATCATACAACCACACATAAACATCCACTCAGCTAAAATCACTTCAGAACCAAAATTCACACAAGCAACCTGTCAAACACATTATACAGCCACACAGAAACTTCAATCAGCTAAAAATCAATTGAAAAACCAAAAATTTCACACAAGTAACATCATGCAATTTATCAAAAAAAAAAAACATCATGCAACAACACATAAACTTTCACTCACTTCAAAAACCAAAACTTTCACATAAACAACGGCAACCCTTCCAAGTACATCACACAACCAAAAAATCATCCAACCAATGATCTATACACGTTCAAGTAAACGCACACAGAGATCAACGGATTGATATATGAACCCGAGAACAGTACGCCGGAAGATTTTGGAAGGAGAACGAAAGCGAATGGGACCGTGTGAGGGCTTTGGTGTTCGTATGTTTACAAAGGAACCTCATGTACTTCAATTTTTGGTGAACAAGTCCACCGGAGAGGCAAATTTCTTCGAACTGCACAATTCCTTATGCCCATTGAGCAGCTCCTTTGGCGACGATCGACACCAAACGTCTCAACATGTGCGACACCATTTTTGTGCATATGCCTGATATCGACACCATTTTTGTGTTTCTTTATGTGTGTTGTCAAATACGGGTTGTGACTCTTCCCTCACGAAACTACACCCGAGGAGTCGACTGAAGTTTTTTTTGGGGGGGTATTTTCGTCTCTTTTGATAATCGGCTGAATAAATAGTTCTCTCTCGCCTAATATATAAAGTCCATTTGTGACTATAAGGATTTATTAAAACTAAAATAAGCCTCATTTTAGTATATCAAATTTGTGCGCAAGTGTTCTTTGAATATGAATAGAGAGATCCTTATGATAAAATGTTTGAAAAAATATTTATTTTGTATTAAAATATGATAAGCTAAAGAGATAAGCTAATCTTCTAGATATTATTTGAGAAGTGATTTTTCAAATTTTGCTCATATGTCATTTCTATAATAATTTTCGTTAAAAAAAGATGACATGACACATTAACAATTACGACAAATCTTATAGCAAATTATGACATTGACATATTTAATGTTGATTTCTATTTTGAAACTTTTTACAATATGGTAATAACTCATATATCACCGTTAAATTAAATATTTTCTAAAAAAATATAAAATAAATAGTATAAAAATAAATATATAACATGATTTTAAATATTTGAAATATTAATAATCTACTTTTACAATCATACAATTTTTTCTAAACGTTCTTCAAAATTTTATGCAATTTAAAAGATATATATATATATATATATTTTATCCTAATACCATTAATTTCTTTTGATATGTACAAACTTTATAAATACTGCTTCGTTTACTTTTTGATAATTATAAAATTTTCTATCAAATTTTTATACAAATTGATTCAATATACAAAATTATAATTTATCTACAAAATGTCAAAATTAATAGTAAAATTTGATAAAATTAATCTAAGAGTGTAAATTTTGATAATATTTCTACACATTAATTTATGGTACTTACATGTTGATTTTCTATCAAACTATACATGATTTTGCATAAAATTATTATTATTTTATAAAGTTCATTTAATATTTTTAACTAAATAAATAGATAAAAATCTATGTAAGGCTATAATTTTAAATATATATATATATATATATCTATTTGTGAATACAAGTTTAATTTTTTTTCTTAAACTTTTTATTTATCTTAATTTTATTATTGCCCTGGAAAACACAGAAAATCAGTAGTAGGTGAAAGAATGGGGCCCATAACAGATTCCATTTCTTCAAATGCCTTTTGAGATTTGATTTGGAATTTTGTTTTGTTTGTTTGATCGGAGAGAGATGGGCGGAGACGGCAAAGTCTACACCTTGGCGGAGGTTTCTCAGCACACGAGCAACCAGGATTGCTGGATCGTCATCGACGGCAAGGTTCCACTACTCCCTATCACTCTCTGTTTTGACTTTGGATTCCCGATCTGGAGTTTTCAATCTCACTATCTGCCCCGTAACGTAGATCTGATCTATCTTTGTTTGCTAGCTCTAAGAAGAAACAGAACTATTTGATTGTGGTGCTTTTATAAATGTGACCAAGTTTACATTCAAAAAAAGAAATATAATTATTGTTGGTGTATAGGTTTATGATGTGACCAAGTTCTTGGACGATCATCCTGGTGGTGACGAGGTCATCTTGACTTCTACAGGTAGGTAACCTTTTACACTTCTTTCTTGGTTTGTTAGTTCATATGTTTCCAAGGAGAAAGGCACCCTTGCGTTTCCTTCTCATGAGTTTTTAGCATATTCATTATTACACAAACAGAATGTGTTTCGTTTTTTTTTTTATTACAGGGAAAGACGCGACGGATGATTTTGAGGATGTGGGACACAGTTCGACTGCAAAAGCTATGCTAGATGAGTACTATGTTGGTGATATTGACTCAGCCACTGTCCCAACCAAAACCAAGTTTGTTCCTCCTCCTCCAAACCAGACCGAGTCTAACCAGAACAAGACCTCGGATTTTGTCATTAAAATCCTTCAGTTCCTTGTTCCTCTACTTATCTTAGGCTTGGCTCTCGGTATCCGTTCTTACACCAAGACCCCTTCTTCTTCTTCTTGAGGACTCAATTGGGTTGTGTCTTTGAGTGTTTTGCCTGGGTCTGTACTACGTGGTTACACTCTTTGCCCTCTTTGTATCTCTCTGCCTGTCTTGTAAAGACTTCAAATATTATATTCTCTTTTGCAATCATGTGGATCAGCTACATTTGTTTGTCTCTTATTACAAGGTTGAACTTGAGTATCACTCACTCGCAAGCTATTTTCAAGCATTGTCTTAAGACTCACTTCAAAAACAGCAACAGGTAAGAGAAGAGAAGAAAGAAGCTTGAAACTGAGCTAGTCAGTGCTTGCACAAGTTCTCTCCATGACCTTTTGACTCTCACCTGTTCTGAAAGACTGCTTTCATGGAGAGCTTGTCCCTCTTGAAGAACTATGCCCAAATAAGCCAAGTTTCCCCATTTTCTTTGAGAAAACCGCTCATCAATTTGCACAAATGAGACCTCTGCATATCTCTCTTCATACAGACCTCTGCATATTCTCTTCTGATTCTTCCACTTTTAGAGACAAAAGGGAACTGCGAAGTGGAGCACCAAACATTGGTAAGAAGAGAGAAAGAATAGTTATGTTTCTTACTTCTAAGTATGAGCATACCTTAAGCAGAGCAAAGTTTCCTCCGTTTATTTCTATGGTTATATTACTTGGAACGTCTCAGAAAGATCCTGAAGAGTTGCAGGAAAGAACATTGTTTATGTGTGTGCCATAGAAACTGAAGGATTTTAATTGATAACAAAAATGATCAACTGAGTAACGGCAGTGTCAACATAACAAATAGAACTGAACATACCATCCACTGCAGCTTTGTCTCGAAGAATTAGCAAGAGAGAGCTTCTAGTGATGGTGGAGATGTTGATGATGTTATAGCATAAAATGCTGATGATGTTATAGCATAAAGTGCTGATGATGTTATAGCATAAAATGCTGATGATGTTATAGCATAAGAGGCTGATGATGCTTGTACATGAATAATAATCATGTTCAAGAACCAAAGATGCAAAAGAATACGAGTAAGTTTGGTGATAGCTAGTTTTCCTCTGGAAATTTCCAAAACCAGAGATTTAGAATGATGGTAATAGTAATATTGAATGAACACTAATCATATCATTTGGTGATGTTTGTTCAAATGTTCATTCACTTAGATTCTCAAGAGGTCTCCTCACCCAAACTGATATGTATCTGATCTACAAACCTGTAGTGTAGTTGAACCCTGTTATGAGCTCGAATCATTTCGTAGTGCAAAACAAAGCGACTGTCCACCAAATATACACTACAAGGTTACCTCACAAGAAAAGTAGAGAAACCAAACCGTCTCATCAAAAGGATTATCGTCTGGTTTTGCTATCAATCTATCATCTCAGATGTGAAATCATTAACCTATTCTTTTTTGGTCAAACTACGATTTCATTGCTTAAAATAAAGCTTATCCTCTATTATGGGAAGAGGAGTTTATAGAGACGAGAATGATTTTGCCACTGAATCAGATGGTCAAAAAAAAATTTGACCAAATTAAAAGAAAAAAAAAATGTAACATCCCGAGTTGTGATATATGGAAATGCTTAAGAGGATTGATTTGGCTATCTATGTCACCAAAGTTGACTTACCTTTTCCGGAGCACATCCAGAAAGAACTCCAGAGTTAAGCGTGCTTGAGCTGGAGTAGTGGAAGGATGGGTGACCTATCGGGAAGTGATTCGCGATAACGTGCGAGTGAGGTCAAAGCACGGGAAAAGGTCGGGTGGTGATTGCAGGGTCAGTAAACAATGATTTCGAGCCTTTCGGAAATTTAACGACCGACCGTCGGATGGGATGGGGCCACGGGCGAGAAGGCGTGGGTGGCCCATTAGCCATGGGCGGGTCGGGCGTTATAAGTGGTATCGAGCTGGTTAGCCGTCGGTTCTGACTGGGAGGCGTCTTGAGACTGTGGGGCAACGAGGGCGTTGCGTTCTTTGAGAGGGGGTGAATTGTAACATCCCGAGTTGTGATATATGGAAATGCTTAAGAGGATTGATTTGGCTACCTATGTCACCAAAGTTGACTTACCTTTTCCGGAGCACATCCAGAAAGAACTCCAGAGTTAAGCGTGCTTGAGCTGGAGTAGTGGAAGGATGGGTGACCTATCGGGAAGTGATTCGCGATAACGTGCGAGTGAGGTCAAAGCACGGGAAAAGGTCGGGTGGTGATTGCAGGGTCAGTAAACAATGATTTCGAGCCTTTCGGAAATTTAACGACCGACCGTCGGATGGGATGGGGCCCACGGGCCGAGAGAGCGGACGTGGGTGGCCCATTAGCCATGGGCGGGTCGGGGCGTTATAAAAAATACATTGGAGACATTTGTTTTCATCAGTCGAGTTATATGTTAATGAACTTTTTTGTAAACTGTAAAGAAACAGATGATCACAGCTCTCAATCTCTAACGTAAGTTTCAAGTTTTTACACTCATATGTTTATTGTTTCCATATACTTTTCTTAACGTAGTAGCTTTTTTTTTTCACATGCTCAAATAACTCGTTCCCTTATTTCTAATCTTTTCAGCACATAGTTCAAGACATAAATCTCTTCTTTACTAGTATATCTAAATCATTATTCATAAATTTAATATTGCAAATAGACTTACTATTTAAGTCGCCGTCGTTCTCTTATATTCCAGACGTTCTCTTATATTCCAGACAAATCTAGGGATTGTTGTTTGGATTGGGTTGCGTCCTGCGTGTGATGTCGATTAGTGTTATTGCTTGAATCAAGTAGAGCCCTAATCACATTCTTCGTTACTTCTTTCACGTTAACATGCTTATTAGATCGAAAATACATTTTTCGGTATGCATAATGCAAATCGCATAGAGATGCTCATGTGATAGGTATTTATTTTACCTTTTTCGTTTGTGATTAGTGCTTATAGATAACCAAAAGCATTATCATTTTACTATACCAATAGGTCATAACTTTCTTAGACCCACTTGTTTGTGTTTTTCTATATTTGGTAACTCGACCCTGCGAAAGCTTAATCAATATTCACTTTTGCGTTTGTTTTGTGTGCTCGTTTAAAAACTTATAACTGAATCTTTAGTTACTCGGTTAGTATTCTTATGTTTATTTCTTTTTCATAATTTGGATTTTAACATATAGAAGTTTGCATCATTTACTTAATTAGGTGTAAAACTAAACTTGCATTTAACCCTCTTCTTTACCGTAATTGTCACTCCCGCGGAATACTAGTACTACTGTTGTCTACATACTATGCAAACATATAGCACAGCCCGTCAGCATTTGTCAAAATATGTGTTTAAAATGTAATGTAAGCATTGTATGGTTGCATTTACATGAGAAAGAATAATTCACATTTAAATATATATTTTTGTAAAATATGGACGCGACACCGAACAAGAACAAAAAGTTTTGTTTCGTAAATGAATGCATCATCTGTCTGCCTGCACACGCTTTGGTTGCTTTCGCGTATTAAACGCTTCGATTGTTTTTATTGTTGTATGGTTTCCTCTCCTAAAGAAAAAATGTTTTTTCTTTTTCTTTTGTGGGCTAACCATACCATACAAACAAGCATCCTATGCAACACATATTTTGATCTTCTATATAGATTGAAGTCATGCCAGACATCTCAGTTGGACCAGTCTTATTCTCAAAGCTCAGAGCTTAGCCCGACCCATTGATTTTTTTTTACCTTGTATTTTGAAATATAGCTCGGAGTAGTCCGAATGAAATTGGCAAATTCGAATTGGCTCTTAAATCATCTAATAAAGATTTTCAAAACTATCTATTTGATTTTTCGCTAGGAAGGATCTGCTCTCCTAAACAAAGTTATTTTAAAAGGGTTTAGACTTACACTTCACTATAGGAGGATGTACATGCCTTCTGACCTAGAATCTCTTAACCACTCGGGAAAAAACGAATAAAACTTGATAATTTGGAAAATGCTAGTTGAACAAATTATAAGGTCCTTGACTCACATTGATATGCATATGTATTATGGCCTGCGAGTTCTCAAAAGGATGAAGCATGAGAGCGAACAAGAGTTTGATGTAAAAAAAAAAAACTAAATGTCAAAAGGCTTTCGTAGTCAGTGTGGTCCTTCTTTTGGCATTTTTATTGTACCAAATAGTACTAAAGGGTCAAACAAAACATTGAACAAGCTGAATACAGATACCCCTAAATGTGCATTGGTTAAAGAGATGACGTACGCGAATCTAAGTGTCCCAAAACGTAATAGTCAGAGAGCCCGTGATCAAACAACACCCCGTGTGTGTGTACATCACCATACGTGCATGTATCTCTACGCAGTTATCTATTATGTTAACTTTTGGTGCACTCACCTTCAACCCCATTCACTTTTTTTTTCACTTCAAGTGATTAAAGTAAACAAAGAACAATGATTGGCTTCGAGATAAGATTTCACAGTTTCATCACATGGAGCTGCCCCAATTTTCGAGAGACGTTAAAAAGGTTAAAACAACACTACAACAGAGATCTTCTCAATGAACACTGTAATGTCTCATGTGGTTGTCTGTTCTTACGCTTTTCATAATTCAAAAACCAAGATATACAAACTATTAATATATGCCTTAAACTATTCTTTCACACACAAACACATTCACGTGTTGTAGATCATGCGTCAGAATCATGTCATGAGAAAAAGAGTGGAGGGACCAATCTGTGTGTAGTTGAATGAAGAGTATATATTTTAGATTTCAAGAGCAAGGACTCAGCTAACAAGTTCACACGTGAACCCTCCTATAGGTTTCTTGTGCCATTAAAAGTCCACATTTGAATCATTTTCTCACACTATATGCCTAAGTCTCAACATGCTTACACACATCACCATGACACCATCGTCACTATATATGCATAACTTTGGATAAAAAAACATGATACAAAAAGACCTAACAGAAAAAGACGAGCAAACAAATTCACTAAGCATCTAAATCCCCAAAAGAGATTAGTACAAATGGTGGGAGGTTCATGTCCCTAAACTACTTTCCAGCTTGTTCTCTAACCACATTATTACTTTTAAGATTACACTCCTGTTTAAAGGATTTTGATGTTCGGTTAGTCTGTTAAATTCATTACATTCTTACATCACACCATATCACTGGAGCTTGCTTCCTTGTGAACTTCATGGACTGACTTGTACCCACTCGTAGCGTCCAGTTAGTGGCACATTGTTCACAATATCGAAGTTGTACCTGAAGATTTTTTTTGAAACTCATGAGTATTCTCCCTCTGGTAATGCAGCAAAACAAAACAAACACAATAAAAAAAACATCATTACTTCTCCATGAATAGCCTCTGCTGTTGCTGCTCTGCATAGGCAAAGAACTCCTCCAGTTCAATAGAAGTTGGAACCATGCTATCTCGGTCCATGGTGTAATCTCTGATTGCTGTATGCATCGACCTTGTGCTAGACCCTGGTGTAACAATGATCTCCAGATCCTCAACAAAGTTACAAGGCGTGCTCTCCCTTGTGCTGAAAAAAAAAATCATTAGAAAAATTCAATTAACATTCAGAGAAATAAAAGAGTCTTGATTCAAGTAAAAAAAAAAAAAGCTAGACTTTGCTGAGAGTATATGGTCCCATGGGGATTACACAATGCAATAAATAACAAAGAGAAGGAAAGCGCACATTGTCTTCTACTGAGAGAAGTTTTCCCCCAAAAAACAGAGAATCCTACAAAAGTATTCCCCAAGTTTGCAAAAAAAGAACCCACTAGGTCCCATGAACATGACACCACATTACAGTACTTGCACTACACTTATGAGGAAAGCGTCAATTTTTCATATGATCTTACATATTAAAGCTTCTGACATTTATACAACGACCACTTTTGTAAAAAACATGTTCAAAAACTACAGTGAAATGTGAATGTTCAAAGGGCCAACTTCCAGAATTGTATCCCTGGCTAAACCATAATGCAGATCACTTCCAATGTCATTAGCCCAATTAACGAGAGGACTCAAACTAATATGCACAAAAGAGGTTCATAATTTCACCAACTTAGCAAAACCTGAGCCAAATTAGTTATATTATGACTCATAAACGTTAAAAGTTTTACCAACTTAGCAAAAATCTGAGCCGAATTGGTTATATTATGACACATACAAATATATGAAAAGAAAATAGATTTGTTACATTGATAACCTCTGCAATGAGGTACACATGGGACAAGACAACAATAACTCTGAAAGATCTAGTCTTTACACCAAAAGAAACCGATACTGAGCAGTAACAACAACATCAGAACAGAGTAAAGCCGTAAACAAAACAAAACCAAACCAAACCAATTATTAGATATTAAAAAAAAGACTTAAACTTTTAGTTGTACTAAAGCTAACAAAGTTTCAGACAGGACTAGCGCTCTTCACGTACTGGGTAAAAAGAAGCTTAACTATAGTTAATCTCATTCATCTGCACTAGACTCAAACTAACTTTTTTGTTCATAAGACACAAGAAAGGAAGTAACTTTCATCTAATTGGCATTAAGAAGAAGAAAGCTAGGGCACAAAAAGACCAAACCTTTGTCTGGCCTCAAACTCGACGTTGTTCTCTCCACAAGAGCACTCATCTCCGTTACACCTCTGAGCTACAGGAACAGAACCCGAACCGGGTGCGTTCGAGTTAACCGAGTCAATTTTCGAACCAGACTCTTTAATTCCCGATTTGTGATGTCTCGGCGACTGCTTCGGTTCGGACAGCGACGGGGGTTTCTCGAGACGGCGGCTACGGAGCTGAAGATAGGAAGAAGAGTCGGAGGCGGAGGAATTAAGCCTCTTCAAGGCTAGGGTTTTAGCGGCTCTGGTGCGAACACCGAAAGAAGTTGGCTCAGTGGCCTCCGTATCGCCGCTAATCTTCGATTTCTTCATGTATTTGCCCATCTTGAGACACCCGAGAGAGGAGAAGCTAGCTCGAAAGCGGGAAGAGAAAATGGGAGGGAAAGTCTTCGAGGAGGGAAGAGAGAACAATGGAGAAGCTTTTCGAGTTTTGTGGGGTAATAATTTAAAGAAAATTAAATGAGAAAAGGTTTCGCCTTTTTGTTTAATTTGTTATTAATTTATTAATAGCCCAAGCCCACATTCATCCGGCCAATAATTTATTAGAGTTTTTGTTGTTATATTTTGCTCAAAATAACAATTTGGTATTAACCATTGTTCTAAAACGCGTCCGCACAGGCGAGGACTCGGCCGGAGAAGCGCTCGGCGGTGATGAAGCGTCGCGATTTCAACATAGGCGGCCACTAAATCGGAGTCACTAATATTATTCACGTTTTTGAGGTTTGAAAGCTTGAAATCGGATGATACATGTTAAATCTACAAATTTATTTCATACCAAGCAAGAAAAACACAAAAATAATGGAAGAAATCTGAGAAAGAAAGCATGGCGGCTCTGTAAAAATGTTTGCGTTACCCTAAAAAATATTGAGGAAGATGATGATTAATTTACAGTTATGCCATTAATGAAAAAATAAAAAAAAGAGCAAAAAACGCTTCTTGGTAATCGAACTCCTCACCTGGCAGACTCAATGACAGTCACTTTCCACTAGGCTACATCAGCAACTGATATCTTTAACGTAAATAAATTGATAATATATGCACTTATTAAAAAATTTGAAAAACAGTGTTTAAAACTAATCCCCGCGTATACCCCGCTTACTCCCCGATTTTTTGGTAACTCGCTAGGCCCGTGATCGCCGCCCGACTAACGCCTAGCGTAGTTCCGAACAGGGGGTATTCCTTAGACATATTTTGAGAATTAAAATACCTAATCAATTATACACGATATAAGCTTACACACTGTATGTTGGGTTTTGTGATTGAGGTCAAAGAAGAAGGTTTATTGTTTTTAACACAAAAAAGAAAAGATAACATTTTACCATCCAAATAGAACCTTAAGCTTCTTTATTCGTTTAACGGGCAATGAGAACCTGTGTTTGAAGAATGTAGAGGTCAAAATGATCCTCGTAAATCGATACAATTGCTTTCATGTTCTGATGCATCCATAGGTATAAGCCTACCTACCGAGTAGAAATGAAACTTTTATCCATGAGGGATGAAATGTAAGGTGGAACTAAAGACAAAGTTAATGTTTTTTTCTTTTACCTCATTACGTAGTTTTTGGAGTACTCTACTAGAAAGGTTACATATATCTATTAGAGCTGATGAAGCTCGAGATCAAGCTCGATGAAAGATGGCGATGAGATATAGTGAGAGAGAGTTTGTTATCGAAAATGTAAAATGTATTATCTCACTTAACTGTATCCGGATACAATGTATGTATTTATATGTACAAGTAATACCGGTTTAATCATATATACAAAACCCGGTATAATAACTCTAATACCCCCCCCCAAGATGGAATGAATAGCTTGTGAATGCTCATCTTGGACATGAGAGTCTTGAAGGCATTTGGCTGAACTGGTTTTATAAACAAGTCAGCGAGTTGATACTCAGATTTCACTTGCATAGTCTTCAAGAAGCCACTTAGTAGTCTTTCCGAAACCACATGACAATCGTTCTCAATGTGTTTCGTTTGCTCGTGGAATGGCTTGAAGCGATGTGTAACGCTGACTGGTTGTCACAGAACAACGTTGCAGGACCAGATGGAGAGATGTGAAGAGATTGAAGCAGAGATGTTAATCATATGAGCTCGCAAGTCGCATCTGCAATGACACGGTATTGTGCTTTAGAGCCGCTCCGAGATACTGTTGGCTGCTTCTTTGATCGCCAAGAGATCAAAGAGTTTCCTAAGAACATACAGTATCCAGTGATTGATCTTCGAGAATCTGGACATGTCGCCCAATCTGCATCACTAAAGGCACTCAAGTGAAGATCAGACTGAGATGGATAAGATAATCCTTGAGTAGGATCATTCTTCAGATAACGAAGCACCCGGTAAGCTGCATTGAGATGATCAGATCGAGGAACAGCCATAAAATGACTCAGCTTATGCACCGCATAAGTGATATCTGGTCTGGTATGAGTCAAATATAGAAGCTTGCCAACGATCTTTCGATAAACAGACGCATCAGGAAGGATAGTACCAGTGGACTCAGACAGCTTAAGATTTGGTTCCATAGGTACGGTGGCTCGTTTGCATCCCAAATATCATGCATCTTGTAGAAGCTCCAAAGTGTACTTCCTTTGGTTGATAGAAATACCAGTTGAATTCCGAGCTATTTCAAATCCCATAACATACTT
Source organism: Brassica nigra (assembly GCA_016432835.1). NCBI lineage: Eukaryota > Viridiplantae > Streptophyta > Magnoliopsida > Brassicales > Brassicaceae > Brassica > Brassica nigra. Next base: position 13,878,458 of record CM028249.1, on the reverse strand, counting down.
CGCAGGACCAAGGACCCGAAGCTTAAATGCAGATTGAAGAGTATCTTTGAAAGCAGATATAGAAGCTTCATCATTACCCACCAGTAGTATATCATCTACATAGATCACCGCAGCAAGAAACAATGTTGATGTGCTCTTAACAATAGAGAATGATCGGCAGTGACTGAATGAATCCTTCACAGAAAAACACTCCTGACAATTTATGATTCCATTGTCTGGACGCCTGTTTAAGGTCATAAAGAGACTTGAGAAGTCTGCATACAGATCCATGAGGTACAATCTTGCCAGTAAGCTCTTGATAACCATGTGGAATTGTCATGTATATCTCCTCATTCAAGTCACCGTTGAGAAAATCATTGCTTATATCCAAAGGCAGAGTAAACCAATTCTTCGCAGAAACGAGGCTGAGAAGAACCTGAATGTACCCAATTTTGCTACGGGTGAGAACGTATCAAGATAATCCAGAGTATAACCTTTAGCCACCAAGCGAGATTTTGGACGTTCTACCGTTCCATCAGGATTATACTTATACGTATTCACCCACTTACAACCAACCAGGTGTTTTCCCTCAGGCAGATTACATACAATCCAAGTACCAGAATATTTTAGGGAAGTTTTCATCGCACTTTAAACTCACCAGAAAGGAAAACCTCGTGAAAAGTCTTAGGAGCAAAGGAAGTAGTAATGTTCAACAAGAATTGTTTGTGATGATCAGAAATGTTGTCATAAGACAAAAATGCAGAGATAGGATATGACATGGTATGAATGGGATGAGAAGGAAAGTGTGTTTTATTGAGAAGATAACAGTGATACTGGTCGAGATGTGCTGGAGTTTTGGTTTGACGTTTGTTCTGAGAAGTTGGTAACACATCAGAAGAGCGATTAGATGAAGAGTAAGCACCAGATGAAGGAGCCGTCGTAGTAGAAGGAATAGCTTCATGTTCAACAGCATTAAAGAACGTTGAATCAGAAGGAACTAGAAGATTCAAGATCAAAGAACGCAGGAAAGGGAGAGTCAGGAATAGGAAGAGGTAAAACATGTTGACCAAAGATATCAGAATCAGATGAAAAAGGAAAGTTTTTGAAAAAAGGAAAAGTAGTTTCATGAAAAACGATATTGCGTGAAATAGAAATAGTGTTAGTGTGAAGATCAAGAACTTTGTAACCCTAGTAGCCTTGAGGATAGCCTAAAAAGACGCAAGGAGAAGCACATGGAGAATATTTGTTTCGATCCTTTAATAATGTGGAAGTGAAGCGCAAACATCCAAAAACTCGAAGATGACCATATTGAGGAACTTTGGAAGTGAGAATCTTATAAGGAGATTTGTTTCGAAGAACATAAGAAGGTGTCCTAATTATAAGATACACAGCTGTTTGAACGCAATCTCCCCAATGAATAAGAGGAACGTTAGATTGAAACATGAGAGAGCGAGCAACATTGAGAATGTGCTGATGCTTCTTTTCAACCACTGGATTTTGTTGAGCGGTATAAGCACAAGAGAAATAGTGTATAATGCTATGAGTTTTGAGTCAAGAAGTGGAAGACAACTCAGGGGCATTATCAGATCTTATTGACTTGACTTTGGAACCGTGTTGAGTCTCAACATACTTCAAGAAGTCAGGAAAAAAATTTTGAACAGAAGATTTTGTTTTCAAGAGATAAAGCCACGTGACACGGGTGCAATCATCCGCAATGGTAAAGAAATAATTGTATTCATCAATAGTTGGTACATGAAAAGGCCCCCATACATCAAGGTGAAGCAAATAAAAAACGACTTGAGAAAGACTATTTTGAAGAAAAAAAAAGACGCTTCTGTTTTGCTAAAGGACAGATTTTACAAATGTGATCATGTGGAATCTTCAAGTGAGAAAGCTCTAAGTTCTTAGCTAATTGTTGAATCTTGTTGTACGAGGGATGTCCTAATCTTTGATGCCAAACTTCAGATGAAACGTGAGAAATGGTGTAAGTGTGAGCAACCGTGTTGAGAGCAGAAGCAGAGGACTCCAAGACATAAAGATTGTGGTGAAGATTACCCTTCCCAATCATGGAGTTCCGAGTATGCTCCTGTAAGAGAGGAAGAGGATTAAAATGAAATATGTGACTTGAATCCGAAGAAAACAAAACCGAGATATTTGTGTTAGCAGTTAGAGCGCTGATGCTCAAAAGATTGAATTTGAAGTTCGTGAAAAAAAGCACCGAATGAAGGATCAAATGATCAGAAAGAATCACTGTATCGGAAATGGTAACAGCAATGTTCGTGCCATCAGGCAAAGTGACAGATGAATTAGTTATCAAACGAGTGTTAGTGAACCTATCTAGATCAGAACAAACGTGACAACTAGCAACAGTGTCTATAACCCAAGTCGGAACAGGTAAAGTAAGGCTGTTATTGATTCCCGCAGAAGAGATAAAATGAGTAGAAGAGAACGTGGTACCTTGCTCAAAGGTGTTTGGAGATGTATGTGGAATGATATGCGGTTGAGGCTTAATCACAGAGACTGATCCATCTGAGAGTGTAAGTGTACTACCTGCAACATGAGAAAGATTGTCCGCAACAGGTTTAGTGTTGAAAACACTTAGAAGACGCTAGACTTGTTCTGATGTAACCGTTCCAAGATGAACACCGTTGTGATCATGCATAGAGATACGACCAGTGTCCTGAGAAATGATATTAGACAAATTTTCTTTCTTGGATGGCCAAGATTGCAGAGATGTTGATGGAGTTGTCATCTACTGGTTCTGCTAAGACTTGTTAGATTGTGGGGGTTTGTAACCAGGAGGGTAACTGTGGAGCTTATAACAGCGGTTCACCGTGTGTCTGTGGGAACCGAAATTTGCACTGTCGATTTTAATGAATAAAAATGGAGGAAAGCCAAGTTAACCCGACTTTCCCTTAAGGTCCGGATTCTCTGCGACAGCCAACGACAAGTGACCGAATAAATGCGGAAAGGGTTTTGTTAAGATTTGGGACTGGACCTTAAGAAAGGCTGACTACGTACCCTTTTCGAGGATCAAGTCGAACGTAGTTCAGTTAGAAAGAATTGAACAAGAGATCGAACCGTTTGGGCGGGTTCGTCTAGTATGAGCGTTGGTTATAGAAACGGGCATGTCGAAGATAATGCCTAGGGTTTCTATGTGCGGAACTCTGAGTAAAGAATTTTTAGATCCTTCCGAGAGGAACATGGGTCTGCGGAGAAGATAAAACTAGAACAAGAGGCGGCCAGACGTTCTAAGTCCTACCTCGCTGGCCTAACCACCTAACTTCTAAGTTCTCTAAGCTAGCAGGAGTTCTCTAAGTCTAGATTCTAGGATTTTCGGATCCCCTTCTCCTCTGCTCTTGCTCCCCTTATATACTCACTTCTAGGTCGGTTTGCCTTAGGATGATGGATTTCGCCTTTGGGCCCAAGTTTATCTCTTCAGAAAATATTCCAATTTTGTCGATCTTCGTAATTATCCTCGAGTCTTCCCCTATTTTTCGGTGACTTTGATGTTTATCCGATGTTCGGAAATGGATAAACCGTCATAATCTGATTGGGCCTGAATTCTTAAAATCGTAAGTAAGTCCGTGGACTTGTCTTAAGTCGTTGAAAGTTTTATACGATTTCTCGGAAAGACTATCTTTCTCGTAAAATAAACCGTATAGCCTAAAGGATCGATGTTCGAGTTAATCGATCTTGTTTTACACGATATCCTCTACGAGAAATCCAACCTTTCTAATTTTTGTCGTAAAACATCGAGGATGATTCCAATCGAGTCGAATCGAGATGTTAATTCCGTAGCCGTGATCGTATCAAACCCACGAGGATTGATCCAAGCAAGCCAAGACGGGATCAGACCGAGCACGATGGGACCGAGACCAGGGCGAGGACCGAGACCAGGGCGAGGACCGTCGGGCGCCGGGGACCTGCCGTCGGCGCCAGGCGGCTGCGTCGCGTCTGCCGCCGCCAGGCGCTCGTCGCTTGCCGCCGGCGCCAGGCGGCTCCGTCTCGCCGCCGCCAGGATTCTCTGCCCGTGGGTTCTCCGTCGCCGATCCTTCCTCCGTTGACCGTTCGTGCGGGAAATCTTTGAGTTTGGAAAGATCTTTAGCCGTTGATTTCGAGATAACCGTTTTTGACCCCAACAGTTAGCCCCCCAGCTCGTAAGATCGGAGACGATTTTGCGAGCGAATGATTCGAGTTTTCTGAAAATCGAAATTTTCGGCTAAGGATTTTTTTCCGCAGGAAATCTACGTCATCATCCCCCTTTTTTTATGATGATACTTACCCCTTCTTTTGCGGATAGTTTGTGTTGCTGATTGACGGAATTCTTGGCGAATGCGGGTCGGAAGTCATTCGTCTATCAAAGGAGTTGGAGTCGTCGCAGGAAGCGCTGAAGCGTACTGAGGCTGCACTGCAGACCATCGAGGACACCCATGCTGCCCAAACGTCCCAGCTTGAGGTTCGTATCAGCGACCTTGAGCGTGACCTTGGGAAGACCGCGAGTTCACTACTCAAGGTGAAGAAGGAGAAGAAGAGCAAATCCTCGGAAGTCCGCCGCCTTCAGCAGAAGACCCAGACTCATGAGGAGATGGACGCCCACAGATCCTCGGAGGTTGCCGATGCTCGTGACGACTTCTTTGGACGTATGACAAGGATGGCCATCCTGTTTGAGTTCTTGATAGCTGTCCGCAAGAGGGACTTGGCTTTAGCGGGGATCGAGGGGAGTCTGAGCGAGCTCGAGTTGCTTCGGGGTAACGAGGCCCGTCTTTGGATTCGAGGAAGCCGACTATCGCTCAGAAAGGAGAGTGGGCGACCTCCGAGGGAGACTTCGATTCGATCCTTGCCGGCCTGCAGCTTGAATGCACCCTCGCGCCGACCTCCGAGGACTCAGAAGATCAGAGCGCGGGAGAGGATTCGCGAAGCTGGCGCGGACGAGGCAGGTAGTGGTGCGACCGAGGGAGGCGACGGCGAGGCTGTCCCTATCGCTGGTGAGTTTGAGGATGAAGGTGACGCTCCGGGCGTCTAGGTTTATCAATCCTTTCGAGATTTTGTTTTATATGTGTTTCAGCCGTTAAGAGTCCATGATGTATTTACGGGACTGGCCGTTGGTGGCTTCAATCCCTGCCCCTTTTGGGGCTTTGTTTGAACTTTGCGGTCTCAATCTATGAAACGTTTTTCGATTATTTATAAACTTCAGTTTTTCAAGTATGAGAAAGAGGGTGTGAGTTGTCGCCTCATTCCTAGTTCCCGATGATCACCGCATCTATTGTTTGCATAAAGCGAGATTTTCCGCCCGATTTACGCGAAAAGTTCGTGAAACGAATAGGCTTAAGTGAAGAGACAAATTTTGATCTCGTATACCATACTATGTATGTGAGATGTCAAGATCCAGCGTGGCTGGGTTTAGGGCAAGACCTAGGTTTACTCTCGGACTGAGGCTTTGCGATGACAAATCGGCTTTCGTTTTGCATGTTTTCGATTTTAACCTGACTCGTACCGTTTAAAATCCGCGAATTGTTGTCGGCTTATATGATTTGTCTGGGCGTGAGTCGAGCTACTTCCTTTACGAAGAGTTACACCAAAATTAGGATTTCTTGTATAGCGCGCTATGTTTATCCTTGTCGGATGCAAGAGCGCCTACCCCTTGAAGGGCGGCTATTTGTCTGTTTAGGACGTTAGAGTTCGTTTGTTGTGATCAACAACAACAAAATGATGCCAGTTTAGAGGCATGTTATACCGTTTAGAGGTGTGTTTGTATGTTTTGAGTTCTAGAGACGAGGATTTCGACGCGTTTTGAGGAAAAATGTTATTCGGCGTTACGCGCGCTGAAGGTCGATTTTTCCTTGTGCCGCATTTCGTGGTTGAAATGTTCGCGGACTTTGGAGATGTTTTGCGAATGTTCGCAGCCAGAAACTGTTGTTTCGGTTTGGACGCAGGACCAAGGGGTCAAGTGAGTTTGACCCAGGGAGAAGCGTCTACATTCACAGTGCTTCGTGAAGTGTTGGCCTTTCGGTTTGTTTGTATATATTAAGGATGACTCGTATAACTCTTGGAGCCTTGTCACGAGTGTTTCTTTTCATGCCGTGTTTACGGGGCGTATAGAACTTAATCGATTGACGATAAGTTTAAATCTTCCGTTAACCATATGGTTGTTAGGACTGAGTTTTGGTATGAAGAGTTTATCGTATGATTTTCCGATTCTGGGTTATACGACAAATTGCTTGCGTAATAGTCACTTGGCGTTCTATGAACAAATCGTGAATTGTTGTTTTAGCCGTTAAGCGATTGGAGCAGTGGTCGCTCAGTAGTTTTGGATCGGCATGGAGGCTAGATTCAGCCGTATAGCCAATGAAGTTGTTGGTAAACGATCAGACCATGACCCTTATTAAGGTCATGATGGTTTACGATTGTCCTTAATGGGGATGCTGAATCCAGGTCCGGGCTTTACGGAAATGCGTAGTTGGCCGAGGGACAAATAGCGTTTGCCGAGATAGACATGCCAAGCATAGCGGAGTTTTCTGAGTTATGGCTGATGGCTTTTAGAAACGATATTCCACTTTAGGTCTCAGTTATACGATGAATGGTTCGTATAAATTTGTTTTTGTTGCATGAAAATCGTTTCATTTTATCCGAGGGGGACAAAGTTTAAGGGATCGACGCAGGACACGTGCGGGTTCGCCTGCGTGATTATTTCCTGCTCGGACGTAACTGCGGGGAGTGAAAGCAGGAGCCAGAAACTGTCTATGACAGTTACCCGTTGGACCCATTATGTTTATTTTACGAAAGTTGCTTTGTATGAATTGACTGGACCATACAGAGGATTTTTCGTAAAAGTGATGTAAGAGGGGGTTTTCGCAAAGGTAACGAGAGAGTGTTTCTCACAAATTACTTGCGATATTCGTGACCACAAATTATGTTTTCCTCATTCACTTTTGCGTACTGCGAAATCGTTTTGCATGAGACCGATCATGTTTATTCCATAGGCTGTTTTGTTTTAAAATGTTCTTGTTATACGAAAGTAATGGATGACTAGTTTCATGGAGATAGAAAATCGTGGATTGTTAAAGTAGCGATGTTTCCGCGGATTACACGAAGTTGTTTCGCTATGATTTCGACCTTTGACTAAAGCTGCTGAACTACTCATGGAGTTTTACCGAAGGTTATTTTGTTATTTTCGTAGTTCACCGTCGTGCTATTAGTCTGACGTTGGTACACGTTTCTAGTCGCGAGTTTGTGACGAGAGGCGACGTAGAGTTTTCAGGACTATGTTTGTAACGGTTGGGCTATGCCGCTAGCGTTTTTTAGACGAATCTTATTGCTGCGAGAGTTTGCTTTGTCAAAAGCGTTGTCTTGATGCTGAAGCAAAAGTTTTCAAGATGGGATTATACGGGTATAGTATACGTACCTACTTCCCTTTTCTTTTACGAAAGAAAACGGGTTAGCCGTTCTTTCGAAGGCTTGTGTACGTTTTTTCTTTCTTTTAGGAAGCGGGATGAGTATGATTTTGAACGCTGTGCGATCGTTTCTCGGTTTTTCGAGAGACTAGATCGGTTTGCATGTTCTGCCTGGACAATCAAGGAACGATGGAACAAGACTGGAAATTTTGCCTAAGACTTAGCTTGCTAGACTATCCACCTAGGTCCTAAGTTCCCTAAATTCTACGGCAGTTTTCAAGACGTTTTTGTTCCTGTCCTACGAAGAATTAAAACCTTTACAAAATTTTATAAGTCGGACATACCTTAGTCTCATCGATGATTCGAGATTGCCCCTTCTTCCTCCTTCTTCTTCTTTTGTCTTCTGAACTGTGTTTCACCGTCCGTAGTGATAGTTTTTGCGAGAAGGAATGTGTATTTCCATCGAAGGTTTTCTTAGGCGTTTCAGAATGGCCACTTTTGATTCTACGTCAAAGGACTTCGAAAAGTCTGATACTGAATTTCGTATGAATTGATTTTCGATGAAATCCTGATGAGAATATCGGAGCGAACGAGAGATATCAACGTCTAAGCTCATGTCTCCGTTTCTTCGCACTTCCCTAAATTGACAAGTGCGCTTTGTATATTGTTAAAAAGTCTATCAAGCGTTATGAATAGATGTTTCCGACTCAATGTGGCAGAATCAGATTGTGTTTTATGTACCGAAGGGATTTTACGAAATAGTTGAAACAAAAGAAGGAGAAGCAGGCTAAGAGGGAGCAATGGACAGGATGTCATTCGGGTGAGGTTCTTAGTTCGTCAAGCCATGAGCGAACTGGTCAAGTCTCAGACCTTGTTGTTTGATATGATTTTGTTTGACTTTACGAATGATGTTTCGTAAAATATTTCCGAGTTTGATCTTACGGAAGTTGTTTCCGTAAGATGTTACCGAATTTTAATATTTTACGACACTCTCGCTGTGGAGAGCTGTAATTTTGTTCTTAAAATTAATCAGAAATTCTCTCGTTTCCGTAGGATTGATCCAAAGGAGTTTTGAGTAGTTTTTTGAAAGTAAGCTTAGCGGATAAAAGTCGAGAGTTCGCAATGGCGTGAAAATTTTTAGATTTCAGAAAACGTCTTAGTTAATCGGTTTAGGTTTTGAGTAGGTTTATAGAAATCAACTCTGTTCTTCTCAAACTGGTCAAGAAGGACCAAGCTGGCCATATTGCAAATTGGTCGAGAGAGACCGAGCTTGTCGTACGGCGAGCTGGTCGAGACAGACCGAACTTGTCGTATGGCTAACCGGTCGGGACAGTCGGAGTTTTGGCCTCCCTTGGGTGGTTCGGACGGTTGGGAAGCATTGGTAAGCTCTTTTCCCGTTTCGTCGTTTGCTTCCCCAGAGTTATTCGGAAGAAGTACGGCAGTGGGAATTGGTGACCCGATTTGCCGTGCTTCTATTCCGCGAGTAATCTAGGGTTTCCCCAAGGTTTCGAGGAGAATAAGTTTTATTTTTCCGAGAGGTTCTCGAAAGAAATGTTTTTGTAGAAACCTTGCTCATTGCGATTTCTCTAACTTGGTGATAAGACGAATTTTTGGGGTTTGATAGATTTTATCGTTGCCCTTTCTGTTTAGATAGAGAAATTGCGAGTTCGTTTTCGTGCTCTTATGTGGCGGGAAGCCGCAGCTAGGTTTTTGATTTGCTCGAGCACCGTGGTGTTTGCGTAAGCGTTGGCCGTAGGAACAGTCGCTGCTGGAGTTGTTTTACCATCGTTGACGCAAACTGCAAGTTTTTCTTTCACATTTTCGGACATCGGTTCGATCAAGCGCTTTGCGGCCGTATGAGTAAGAGTAATCCGTCCCCTCCTTCTAGCCAAACTGTGGGAACCGAAATTTGCACTGTCGATTTTAATGAATAAAAATGGAGGAAAGCCAAGTTAACCCGACTTTCCCTGAAGGTCCGGATTCTCTGCAACAGCCAACGACAAGTGACCGAATAAATGCGGAAAGGGTTTTGTTAAGATTTGGGACTGGACCTTAAGAAAGGCTGCCTACGCACCCTTTCGGGATCAAGTCGAATGTAGTTCAGTTAGAAAGAATTGAACAAGAGATCGAACCGTCTGGGCGGGTTCGTCTAGTATGAGCGTTGGTTATAGAAACGGGCATGTCGAAGATAAAGCCTAGGGTTTCTATGTGCGGAGCTCTGAGTAAAATAATTGTTAGATCCTTCCGAGAGGAACATGGGTCTGCGGAGAAGATAAAACTAGAACAAGAGGCGGCCAGACGTTCTAAGTCCTACCTCGCTGGCCTAACCACCTAACTTCTAAGTTCTCTAAGCTAGCAGGAGTTCTCTAAGTCTAGATTCTAGGATTTTCGGATCCCCTTCTCCTCTGCTCTTGCTCTCCTTATATGCTCACTTCTAGGTCGGTTTGCCTTAGGATGATGAATTTCACCTTTGGGCCCAAATTTATCTCTTCGGGAAATATTCCATTTTCGTCGATCTTCGTAATTATCCTCGAGTCTTCCCCTATTTTTCGGTGACTTTGATGTTTATCCGATGTTCGGGAAATTGGATAAACCGTCATAATCTGATTGGGCCTGAATTCTTAAAATCGTAAGTAAGTCCGTGGACTTGTCTTAAGTCGTTGAACGTTTTATACGATTTCTCGGAAAGACAATCTTTCTCGTAAAATAAACCGTATAGCCTAAAGGATCGATGTTCGAGTTAATCGATCTTGTTTTCCACGATATCCTCTACGAGAAATCCAACCTTTCTAATTTTTGTCGTAAAACATTGAGGATGATTCCAATCGAGTCGAATCGAGAGATGTTAATTCCGTAGCCGTGATCGTATCAAACCCACGAGGATTGATCCAAGCAAGCCAAGACGGGATCAGACCGAGCACGATGGGACCGAGACCAGGACGAGGACCGAGACCAGGACGAGGACTGTCGACCGGCGCCAGGGAACCTGCCGCGGGGCAGGCCGCGTCGCGCTTGCCGGGCCAGGGCTTGCCGCCGCCAGTCGGCTGCGTCGCGTCTGCCGCCGGCTGAGGCTTGCCGCCGGCGCCAGGCCGGTTCCGTCTCGCCTGCCGCCGGCGCCAAGGATTTTCTGCCGCCCGTGGGTTCTCCGTCGCCCGATCCTTCCTCCGTTGACCGTTCGTGCGGGAAATCTTTGAGTTTGGAAAGATCTTTAGCCGTTGATTTCGAGATAACCGTTTTCGACCCCAACAGTGTCCAAGAAGCCAACAATGGTAACAAATAGGAAGAGATTTTGGTTTATGATAACCTCCTGAATATGCAGCTACAACCGAGTATGTTGGAGTAGTATCTTGAGAATCTTGGAAAACCACATTGCTCGTTGACTTCATAGAGCGTTGACGTTCTTCTTGAGAACAAAGATTGAAGATCTTTAAGATTGTTGGCTTTGGTTCCATCATCAAGATCTGTCCACGCATAGTAGTAAACGAATCATTTAAGCCCATAAGAAACTTCAAGACTCGATCTTGTTCATCATGTTGTGCAATCCTCTTACTGCTAGCACACTCCGGAACACCACAGCAACAAGTATATGGACTCTCATGGTTCTTCAATTCTTCCTAAAGCTGCTTGAGTCTTGTATAGTAATCACTGACGCTTTGTGACCCCTGTATCTCAGCATAGATTTACTGCTTAATATCCGCCGTACGAGGACCATCACTTTACTTGAATTGATCGTGAATATCAAGCCACATCTGTCTCGCGGTGTTCAGATACATGATACTTTTAGAAATTGGCTTGTCAACAACATTAACTATCCAAGTACACAGAATGTTGTTACAGCAGGACAAAGAACCATAATCAGAATGATTCCCTATCAAGCTCAGGATACATTCCATCAACAAAGACTGCCTTATTCCTAGCACCTAAGGCCATGAGCATCGATCTACACCAGATATTGAAATTACCAAGACCACTAAGCTTCTCAGAGACAAGATATATACCAGCATGATCCGCGCTATGAACATACAATGGATTCGCATGTGGATCTGAGAGCGACGGTGAAGCGATAACAGAAGGCGGAATCGGCGGCGATTCTGCATTCACCATGATGCAAGGATTATGAATAAAGGATTGTGGCAAAGAGAATGCAAATCCAAGGTCAATAAAGAGAAAAGAACAAAGAAAGAAAGACGATCCGAGCTGCAATCTGAAAGAAAACGACGATCAGAGAGAAAAGACGATCGATGAGATAAAAAATCCTCGGATTGAACGCGAAACTCATCACCAAGATGAAGCGAGTAAAGACAAAGCGGAAGAAATGAGATCAGATTGCCTTTGATACCATATTAGTGATGAGCCTATCTTACACCCAAAAGCTAGCTCATGAGTGGAAGATTGCCCATACACATATATATTGCCCAAGGAACTATATCACCAACGATGTGGGATATATTTAATATCCCTTCTCGAGATGTGGAGGGGAAACGGTCCATTGGAAACAGCCCAATCCCAACATCTCGGAAATACCACAGCAAGATGGGACATTTTTACAGCCTACATAGATATGAACTATTTATATGGGAAATCATCTGCTGGCTTAACCATGGGCTATGATACCATATTAGAGCTGATGAAGCTCGAGATCAAGTTCGATGAAAGATAGTGAGAGAGAGAATTTGTTATCGAAAATGTAAAATATATTATCTCACTTAACCGTATCCGTATACAATGTATGCATTTATATGTACAAGTAATACCGGTTTAATTATATATACAAAATCCGGTATAATAACTCTAATAATATCTAATCCCACACTGTTTATTTCATTTGAAAATTTGTTATCTACAGAAATAAGCTCTAGATAGATGCTAGCTGACCTCTTCTTCGAGTTTCTGGAAACATGACAAGAGATAGTGCACCAACTGAGTCCCTTCAGATATGCCATACAAGCTCAGCGGAGGCTTCCCTTGGGGCAGGTTGGCATTCAAGACTCTGCTTCCAAGTCTACTCTCACGCTTCATAGCGTCTTAGAATCTAAAAGCTTTCCTTTGACCACATTCCACACAGACTTTAAATCATCCTTAGAATCTGTGTCCCTAAAGTCAGAGTTTAGAAGAAAGACACTGTGTAAATACACAAGTTTGTTCAACTGATGATACCATAGAGGCAAAGTGAAATGGAACAAAGGAGAGATGGTTGGCATCTCCTCTAACCGAGACGTGTTCGACTTTCGGGTCTTGAACACATCCGGTTAAGACTCCACTTTTAGGTGGATCTAACCCAATTTTTTGGGTTTTATTTTTAAACTTTTAGGCCTTTTATTCCTCAATATACTTGTCTAATTTTTCCTCTCTTATTTGGTTGATTTTCTTGTGTTCTTCCATAAAATATGTTTTCTTACTTAGGAAGCAATGCTGAATTTCTGAGGTATAGCATCAGTACTCATAATCTATCCAAAAAAACATTGATGGGTTTCTCAAAAACAATAAGAATTAATATGTGTTAGTGTTGTGATAATCTATCTAATTTGCCAAAATAACTTCTACCAATATAAATATGTGATATGGTGATCTAGCTTCTTGTTGTTTTTGAAAAAACATCAATTTTTTGGATAAAGCATAGTGTGTTAATAGTATATTTGTCATTGTCATGTCTTTCAAAAATATCTTTATAATATTATTTGAAAATTCATTTTCCTAAATGTCGAGTTCACTTTAATTCTTACAGCGGTTAATTATATATGTACCTTTAATAAATCAAAATATTACATCTAAATACCATTACTAAATTTTCTTTTGGTATTTTCTGTTAATTAGATTTTAAATTTAATTTTCTTTTTATTTTCAAATATATATAAATATATATATGTATATATATATATATATAAATTTTAAAAATTAAAACGAAATATATATATATATATGTATATATATATATATGTATATATATATATATGTATATGATTTCATAAAAAGGAAAGTTCAGAAAATAATTCTAATATTAAGAAAATAAATAATATTCCCTTTAAAACATAATTTTAAGCAACATACAAATAAAACATATTTTCAAAGTAATAAAATATACTATTTATATTTATTTCTTTTCTTAGATAAAACGAAAATATATTTATATATAAAGGTATTTCATAAAAAGGTCACAAAACTAATTTAAATATTAAGAAAAAATATTATAAAATAATTTTAAGAAACAAAAAAATATTTTTCATGTATAGAAATATTTTGTTTGTATCCATCTATTTTCTTAGATGATTACATAAAATAACTAAATAACATAAACAGAGATATCTTTAGTTGACTAATTAAAAATAACTTAAACTTAGTATTACTGATATGTTTTAATTATTTTTGCATAATTTTAGCTGATTATAAATATATATATATATATAATTATAACAAAGATGAAATATCTATGAAATGATTTACTTATATAATATGATATTTCAAAACAATCACAATAAAATTTGATATTTATTTTTAACTGTCTTAATAGAAAGACTAGGAGATGGCCTTACACAACCACTAGCGTCGGCCATCAAGCAATTCACGAGTGAGACCCACCCCCACGACATTATTATTGTTGTTGTATACAAAAGAACATAATACGCATTTTCCAACCCATCAAACCTACGAAAAGGAAAGCTGTATACATACTTAGCAAACTATTTGATTTCTAAATGAGGAGATCTGTTCGAAAATTGGCAGTCTTTTAGACCTAAAACTAGTGGCTGTCTTCTGTTTAAACCCAAGAACTAAGTCATCGTCCAACATATTTCCCAAAAAGTCCTCCATCTCAGCATCTCGCCCACGTGGCAGTGAAGCTTCTAGCTCACTCAGAAGCTCACCAGCTCGTTGCCTTGTTCTACAATCATCTGCACCCAGAACCCTAGACTCTAGAACATTGTCAAGAACCAATCTTCCCTCCTCAAACCTGCCTTGTTTGATAAGACACATTGCTAGATTGCAAGATTTGTTAGCGTCTGGCTCCACAATCTGTGCTTTTCTGTATACCGCTTCTGCCGACAAGTACTTGGCTTCTTGCATATACGCCCACCCCAAGTTTCCCTGTTTATTTATTCAAATTAAAATCGATCTCCATCGGTCGTGAAAAAAGAAACGTAACATAAACTAGCGTAGACACTAATCATTTTGGAGCATTAATCACCAGTAATCTTGAGATTTCTTGTTGAACGGTCACTTGAATTTTTTTGCCGTGTGATCGAGCGGTCTTGGTGGGTTTACCATTGAAAGCTACTCCTTGATAGATACGTCTTAGTTTCCTCTTCAACAACTCAACTTGCTCCTCCATCCTCCCACATTTCTATTCATTATAAGAAATCATGTGAAGTGAGAGCCACCAGACTACTTAATCCGATTTTGAAATGTTTTCCCACTATTGTATATGAAGTAGCCGAATCCAGACTACTTAACCCGATTTTGAAATGTTTTCCCACTATTGTATATGAAGTAGGCAGATCGTTTGTTAAAGAACTACCAAATAACTGTATGGCATATTAATGTCATTTGAGTGCTATGATAACATATTCTTTTTGATGATTAGATCATAATTTAAATCACGTCATGTGAGTGCTATGATAACATATGAGTTGATTCATGGACTAGGATCACATAGCGACGACCACCAGACTATATAATTGCATGTTATATTAGAGTCCCAGGAAGTATATAAATGCATGGTTATAGTAAGACCTTGTATAAGTCGATGAGGACATTATCGAGGGAATCTTGGGAGGTCTTAGAACAACGAGGACGAAAGGACTTGATAGCTTCAATGGCTTCTTCGGGACGGTCAAGTTGGTTCATTACAACAGCCATGTCCTTGAGAGCACTGTCTACCCTGTCTCCTGTGTTAATGGCTTTCCAGAACCACACTATTGCCATCTCCGGGTTCTTCTCTATCAACTGCAACCATTACCAGTAATGTTTCATACTCATTATTAATAATCTAACTTCACTCTTCTCACTGGAGTATACATTAATAATGTATATGAGCAATTGTGATGATGATGTACTCTTATAAAAAAATTGAAAATATGTACCTGAGCATGTTTGGCTTTGACATAGGGAGTTTCTCCACAAGGAACATTGTGTACCACATGAAACAATTCATTGTCTTTCATCATATTGCTTCTTGTTGAGTTGATATTATTTTTCTTCATTTTATTCAAGCTTCTCTCCATCTCTTTCTCTCCCTGAATATTTAAGTATACAAATGTCTCTGGACTGGCTGGGAGAGACAACCTCCGAACTATCTTATATATGCGTACGTTTGTAAGCGTGACAAATGAATTAAGACTCTATTTCGTCTCTGTTACCTGCCACGACACATGGACACTTCAAGTTCCCCAGGTAGGTATCAGAGCAAAACGTGTCTTTTTACCATTGCCATTGTCTGTTTTTCTACATTTTTGATATCTTTATTGATTTATATTATAATCTCCACAAGACTCTTTATCTCTCGATGGTCTTATCCTTGTCAATCACTGTTCACTCAAACATTTTTAGCTAAACTTGTCGATTTACTCCTTTTTTGTAACACTTCAAGTAATTTAGAGGAGCATTTTGGTTTACAACAATAGCTTTTTCCAATGCCTTTCCTCAAAAAAAAAAGACAATGGCTTTTTCCAAAAAAAGGCTTTTTTCTCATCCATTTCAAAACAAGTGGCTTCTTTTCTTTCTAAACCGTTTACAAAACAATACTATAAAATTATTAGTTTGAATTATATGTGTGTTTGTTGGTTCTGGAAATGATTGAAATTTTTTGTACCAGTAAAATGCCATATTTGTTAAGCTGGAATATTACTCGTATAAGATTGCCATCTGAGAGTTGGATATGGATGTGGATGACACTTCTGCGGAACAATACTTTTTAAGATTAGAAAAAGTGTCTTTTTTGACAAAATAGAAAAAGTGTCTTTACAGAAACCTTTTCTAAAAATAAAAAATGTCGGGTTTTGAGGTTATATATAAATACGAATATAAAGAATTGTAAATTATACATTTACATAATCAATATATAAACTTTAGTTGTGTTTTTCTCTAAATGTTCTAACTCTTTTTCGTGTTAGATTTGCGTTTGTTCACGTAGTGTTTGTAACAATACTATCACGTGTTATTATGATATGCTACTTCATATCAAAAAATTTTATTTTATAAATTGACCAAATCTCGTAACACTAGCTACAATAACTTACCCAGATCCAAATATAGATGCGCATACTAAGTTTTCGATTTTAAAGTGTTTTATATGACTGATACATGTCTAATCGTTTTTATATAATTAAGGTTAACTAATTTGGTTTCATAATTAAGTTTCTTAGCTAAATTATAATTCATGTTCCAAATTAGAAAAATCAGTACGTTTATGTACGTTCTTATTTCTAATTGTTTATACGAAATACCAATTGAAATATGTCGAAAGGTTAAGGTACTGTAACAGCATAGCACATTATAAGCAGATTATATACCAAGTGGTGCATGACATATTCAATCTTCATTTCAAAAAAGAAAAAAAAAACATTATCTAATTTCAGTGACCTATCGTTAATTTTTGAACTTTAGATCAGTTTTAGTGGATAAGTGAATAAAATTCCTAAGTGGTTACCACATCAATAATGAAGCATATGTACCATAATCACCGATTCACCCCATAAGTTTTGTGTCGAAGCGCAGCCCCAATGAATCTAGACTACGCCTGAGGCAGTATTCACTAAAAGGAATCGCTCATCACACTGATGACATGGGACCACGAACGTACGATATGGCAACACCACTTTGCATTTTGTGAAATATCACAAGAATAAGTCAAAATTTCACCATCCTCTCCCCAGAATGCAACAATATATAATCAGTTACTGTCAAAAGTGTTATATTGTAGGTTCTTAGGAGGACTCAGACCTGAGAAATTGCTTGAAATACAATAAGTTAGATACCACTTTTTTAAAAATATAATAAATCAAAAATACTCTTAACATTGGGGTTTATAGTGTAATGAATAGATATTGTTTAGAGTTCAGTATTTAGAGGGTGATGTTGTGTTTATAAACTTTTATAAATTACTCTTAAACATTTATAAATGACTTAGAAGTGTTAATTTTGTTTTTTCATAATAAACTAAGTTATTTATGAAAATAATTATTATTTAAAAGTAAATTTAAAAAGAAATATAAAATTTGAGGAAAAGTTAGAATTCTCCATACTTTTGCATTTTCTTTTCTTTTTTTTTTTTAATTTTCAAAACATTGACACAGTTTAGACCTTAGAACAATAATACTAAGGAATTGAGATGTAGCTATTAGTCAAATCTATTCGATTGTGGGTGAGATCATATGACTCTAGACGGTTCTTTTAGCAAGATTCAAGATTGCTTAGGTTGCTCTTATCTATTCAAGTTCTCTGCATACTTAGCTTCTTAGTTAACTTTATCCCTTTTTATTAAAAACACTGATTCATCTTAGAGTGTGGATGCTTGCATTTTAATATTTAAAAGTTATTTGTTTCCTTCAAAGCATTTTTTCACATTTTGTTTCCCAAACTAGGATAAAACATTCGTTTTAACCTCCATATTTTACATGCTTAATACATATGGATCACCGGCTTTCAAACTATCCAAAATATATATCATCCAATTTTTATACCGTGATTGTTTCATGCCCCATAAATTTTAGGGCCGATCCTATATATAAATCATACCAATTTCATTCAGTACTAAAATCTTCGAACAAGCCATAAGAAAAAAAAAATCGGAAAGATGCGTTGGAGGTGTTTCAAGAGATGCATGGAAGATGTGTCAAACCTGATGGGTTTACAATGGTGAGTTTGTTGAATGCTTGTGCTTGCCTCAGAGTAAGCTAGCAAGGGAGATGGATACATGAATATATAGTGAGGAATAGATTTGATTTGAATAGTATAGTATAGTTATTACAGCACTCCTAGATTAGCACTACAAGGTTGTTAAAAAAAAAGATATGCACTACAAGAGCAGATGTATGGAAGAAGGTTTGTAGGTGTTTGAGAATTCTTCGAAGAAGCAATTATCATGCTGGAACTCGATGATTTTTGGTCTAGCTTATAATGGATACGAAGATAGAGGCATTGATTTGTCTTTGGAATCTGAGAGTTTTGGTTTGGAGTCAGATTCAGTCAGCTTCATAGGTGTATTCAGTCAGTACGAAAATGTTCTGAAGCTTTAAGTTATGACCACGGTATGTCAACAGGCGTTGCGTCGATTGACACAACATCGGCATCGACCGACAAAAGCCCCATAAAAAAAAAAAAATTTGAAATTTCAACCCCAAATTCTCGCCAAGATTCACAAGCAAATAAGAGATGAGATATAGTCTCAAGTGGACCATTTTAAAGCACTCATGCGACATTAGAGTGCATATTCCAAAACAACATTCTATCGCCTGTTGAAAGCGGTTTCGAATTGCTAACTGATGCACCCCATACAATTAAGATAATTATGAATTATTTATATTTGTTTATATTAAGATAAATATGTATTATTTATATTTTATTTAATAATTTTCTTGTTTTACTTAAATTAGCTTTAGAGGATTTAGAATTTCTTATAAAAGGCATCTTAAGCTTATTATTTTATTCAGTTTTTGATATTGATTAACAAATAAGAGATTTTAACGAGCTTTTGTCAAAGCCTTGAAAGGAGGGCTCTCAAATCCTAGCTTCCGTTCCATCATTAACCATGCCATAAAAGAAAACTTCGTCCAACTACACTTTGGATTAGGATGCCGGGATAAATTAGTTAGGTCGATTGAATATTTATAAGTGGTTTGATGGCATATCAACATGAACTGCTTGAGGGGATAAACAAGAATTCTAAAGGAAATGCCCCCTAAAGGTTACAATCATCATTTGGGGGGGGGGGAGAGAAGGAAAAATTACTAATCAGATTTTAATTTATAAACAGTCCCTAAAATTATTTGAGAAGCGAATATTTAGGTGTTTTCGCCACAATCATTCTAAGAAAAAAATGATGACATTGCCTATTAAAAATGATGACATTGATCTTATCAAATTACGACACAGCTGGATGTCAAAAAATAAATAAATTATGACACAGCTTAACATAATTATGGAAAAATTCAGTTATAGAAATTCAAATATAAACCAATAAGTATATGGTAATTACCACAATTAAAAATTATAAGCAAAATAATTTACATCTTAGATAAAATTTATTATACATTTACACACTAAACAAGTTGATAAAAATAAGTTAAAATAATATTCTATTAGTATTTTACATATTTTCAATGTTTCTAATGAAAAATCATCCATGAGTAGTAAAATTGCAAGAAAATATTTCATTTTTATACTTATATTTTCATCATTAAATTGTTCTAAATACTATTTATGTTTTTGTTTTTTTTTCAAAATCATACTATTAATTGAGAACACACTAAGGTGAAAACGTTATAATTTGATTGGCTGATTAGTTTAATTTGGTGAATCATCTAAATTTTTTTGTTTGTTTAGGATTTAGGATGTCGAGCCATACATGACTCATCGATACACCTAGGATTAGACTGCTGATTAAACAAAAGGTATGATTTAGAAATAAACATATAAAAATATTACTTATGTGAACCTATTTTGTAGAAAAACAAATAAATTGCTCAAATACCATAGAATAGTCAAATCAGTAGACAATTATTATATTGAAATCTAATCATTATTATTATAACATTTTTAATAAACAATTTTATGCCAATATAGAAATTTATTATAAGATTAAATATATATCATGAATATTTTAAATTTATAATACATATATAGTTATGTCAAAGATATAAGTGTATATATGATAAATCTCATCATATTATCAAGTATATGATAAATATATCAAATTTATATAACTATATACGTTTATGTTAAATTATATAATTTGTAAATTTTACTATTATTATTTTATAAATATTCATTATATACTTAATCCTATTTTAAATTGTATATACGATTTATAGATTATATTCATACGCTATAGTTCTTAGAAATTTTAATAAATGTATTATAAATTTATAATATGATATTTGTAAAATGTATTATATATTTTTGTTAATTCGAAATTACGAGTTTAATATTTAAATATTTTAGTGAGATTTTTCAATAAAAAACTGTTGCAATCTACTCCCAAGATTTTTGATTTACCTATTATCTATATTTAATACTTAAAAATATATAATAAGATTTGTCAATAAAAAGTCAGTTGTAATTATCTCACGAGATATCTTATTTTCTAATATCATGCAGTCAATATTTAAAGATTATAGAAAGATTTGATCAACATTATGGTACAAGCTACTCCCGAAATATTTTATTTTTATTATTTAGATTCACCTATGCTAACAAAATATTACAAAATAATAGTTCCTTAAAAACAGAATATTTTTAATTTATTAGAGAATATCTTATCTATACTATTATTTATGAAGTGATTTAGCTTACTTGTCATGTTCTCTATAAATTTAGGTAGTTTTGCTTATTTGTCATTAATTATTGCTTATTTATCATTTTTTCCATATATTTTGCCTATTTATTGTGTTGTTAATAATTTTGATTTTGCTTATTTGTCATATTCTTAATAATTTAGATTATTTTTTTATTTGTCGTTTTCTTAATAACTAGGTGATTTGCCAGCACTTGCGAGCCTATTTTTTATGAATATTTATTAGTTAATGTTTTACTAATTCAAAACCCAGTATGATATTATTTATATTTTACATAAAATTAAATTAAATATCAAATTATTTATATATGACAAAGTTTTATTTATACATGACAAGATTTTCCGTTAAAATATATTTGCTTATTATTGTGTTAAAAATTGTTCACGTATTAAAAATATTTTAGAAAACATCTTTATGCAAATATTTTTGATTAATATTTAATCATAAATTGATTTATATCTTAATTTTAACTTTTCTAATAGAAAATATTATTTTAAGACAACAACACAAAATATAAGAATTATCTTATCTTTAAATTTAATATTATTAATAAAAAAATCGTTTTAATTATATATAAAATTCATTAAAGGTATATACGATATTAGCCAATTTAACTTTTAATGTGAGAACTCCGTTGCAGAAAATCACTTTGCAAATAATAGTATAGATTATAATTGGCACTTTCATTTATTTTTCATATTTTAATAATAATTTTGTTGTAATTTTAGTTATGATTACTTGTCATGTTCTCAATGATTTATCTTATTTTGCTTATTAGTAATGTTTAATTATTTTAGAAGATTATTTGTCATATTCCATGATTTAGGTTGAATCATTAGTTTTAATAAATAATATTTGAATTAGTTTTAAACATTTTAGTGATTTTAATAAATATTTTCACTATATTCAGAGATAATTATTATAAACAAGTATTATCAAATTTTAGAAATAATTTTATAGTTTTGTTCATCTTATAATTACCTTGATAATATTAAATTGTTTAATGTTTTATTTATTTATTTTAAAAGAAAAATTAATTCTCTTCTATGTCACCAAATTATCTTACCAATAAAAAATGAGTCTAAAGAATACAATCTCTCACTGTTAAAAATTAAAAAAATATAGCTTTTACTAAACATATATAATTATTAGTTTTAGTTTATAAATTTTAGTTATATAGAAATATGCTTTATTAATTGTACATTTTGTTAATATGTGTTATTATGAACTCGATGAAGAGAAAAGTCACATAAAAGGCAATTAAGATTTTGATGAAGAGGAGATTGATTTCATACGCTTTGTAGATTTATTTTTATGTAATTTTAAGTATTAATAAAATTTTATTAAGTTAATATAATGATGATACTTTTACATTTGTGGTTTGGTGATAGAATAAATAAAAACATTTTAAGTACAAACCATTATATATTTGTTGTAATAAAAAGTGAATTATATTTTTTTGATTAATTTAATATTTTAAACTAATTAAATAAATTAGATTAAAATTATAAATTACGTTAAAATTTTGAATTAATTGAATATATTAGTCCGCACAAGTGTGCGGGCCATCATCTAGTTTCATAGCTTATTATGGAAGCCAAATCATTTAGAAACGTCCACCATTTACTATATAAATAAAACTTTCACAATAAAAAACAAAGTCATCGAAATTTTGTGTGCTATGAACATTTTGGTTGCTTTTGATTTAATAGATTTAAATAATATTTTAGACTGTTAAGCATTTTTATATACATATATTTTAGTTTGCTGATTTTTATTTTGTTTTATATGCAGATGAACTATTATGAGTTTGAATCCTCTTTCAAAGCATATATGATTTGACCGCATTTCATGTTCTTCAAAAATTTTGATTTAGACCGTTGCATCCTCTATGAATCTCAAGTAAATTAACCATCTTCATATTACATGATTGATTTTGAAGTTCGGCCTAAATGTGATTAGTTTAATGTTTTTTTCTTTTTGTTAACAATGATTAGTTTAATGTTAAAGGGTAATTTTAATGGAATCGCTATTGGACGAGGGAGAATCATGATTAAACTATCAAAAAACTACAATACCATGATGAACGTTCATGGTGACCGAGATCTGGTTGTTTATTTAAAAAATAAACGAGAATAAGATTTTTGACAGAATATATCTATCTATCTATATTATTATAAAGTTCACTTTCCTTCCTCCTAAGCTATGCCACATATGTATCCATATCACAAATTCACTCTTCCTGCGACGGACACGTGTCATATTAAATGAAACGCAGCATCTTTAGTCGTGTGTTCCGTCTGGGCTTAGTGTTGGGCTTGGTGGCACGCTCTGTTTTACGCCCAGCAACCACCTAACTAGACAGAAACCCTAATCAATGGCGGACAAACTGACAAACGAGCAGATCGCCCAGTTCAAGGAAGCCTTTTGCCTCTTCGACAAAGACGGCGATGGTTCAATTATCTTTCTCAGTTTCTCTGATCCGTAGAATTTTACATTTTCTAAATCTCGCTTTGATCGATGTATTACACATGATAGAACGAGGAATATGTGTCTCTGAGTAATTAATCGCTTCAGATTCGGCTTATTCTGGTATGCTGTGTTTGATTTTTGTTTTTTTCTTCAGTGACTGTTGTTTTGTTTGGTTGATTTGTTCGCTTGGATCTGGATTTTTTTTTTCGTTTCGTGCATTTTGGTCTTTGAATCTTTATTCGATCTGTTGAAGCGTCAATGTGTTTGCGTGATCAAATGAGACAGAGATCTCTGTGATCTATCTTGTGTATCTGTCACGGTTTCTAAAATGTATTGCTCTCTTGATTGTGGTTTCTACAGGTTGCTCACTACCAAAGAGCTGGGAACTGTTATGCGTTCTCTAGGACAAAACCCAACAGAGGCCGAGCTACAATATATGTGATCAACGAGGTCGACGCATATGGAAACGGCACCATCGACTTTCCCGAGTTCCTGAACCTGATGGCTAAGAAGATGAAGGACACTGACTCAGAGGAGGAGCTGAAAGAAGCATTCAGTGTTTTCAACAAAGACCAGAACGGTGTCATCTCCGCTGCTGAGCTGCGCCATGTGATGACTAATCTTTGTGAGAAGCTAACTGATGAGGAAGTGGAAGAGATGATCCGTGAAGCTGATGTTAATGGAGATGGTCAGATAAACTATGAAGAGTTTGTCAAGATTATGATGGCTAAGTGATGGATGATGACCTTTTATTATCTACTTACTGCTTCTAGGATTTTAACCAAGATACACTTTGCATGATTGGTCTAGAAATGGGTTTTAAAAAGCCTGAGATTATGAGACAGTATTTGCGTTATGGTTTATGATTTTCTGGTTCCGTGCGTAATGTTCCGCAATCATATGCTTTAGACATACCTTACCATAGACATTTACTTACTCCATTAAGCCTTCATTCTTAAGTCTGATCCTTTATGTGTTTCTAGGTCTTCTATGCATCACGCAATATTCATGAACACGACGTACATGAAGAGAAGAGAATGCAGGAAAAAATGTCTTTTATGCAGCAAGATTCCATTGGCGCAAATAAGGAACTGTGTGACTACTTAAAGAAAGCGAGAACAGAGTTCACAGAACACACAATAGCTTCAGCAGAGTCTATCACAGTCATGGACCATTACCTTGGCTTGAAGATTGGTACATATTCCATCTTCCTACTAATACTTTCGTTCGCAATATAGCTTCTCATACCAACACTGTCTGCATTTCAGCTTGGGAAGGGCCATTGAGTCTTAAAACATGTGGGAGACCACTGAAACAGGCGTAAAGAATCTTAACACGAAGTACCAACAAGAACTTAATGTCACAATGGGGTAACATGTTTCGTTATGTATCTGCAACTTCTTTCTATGTTTCTTCCACATCACTTCATTGAAAAAGAAATCTTCCTAATGTATAGGGACATGGCGAAAGAAAATGACAAGCTGCAGGATGAATTTTCATCTACATTCTCCACATTGGATGCTAACTTTGTCACTAGGACTAATGAACTTCACTCAGCTGTCAATGGTAACCACGCTAAAACCCTTGTCCCTTTCTTACTCAAAAACTGAGAAAAAACGTACTCCCTGGTTTTACAGACTCCCTGATGCAAGACCGTGAGAACAAAGAAGCAACGGATGCTATATTGGAGACTTCAATGAAGCAGGTCACGTTATTGCAAGAGAAGCATGGACAAGCTGTATCAAAAATTAGAGACAAAGCAGAACAGTCTCTCACAAAAGACTATCAGATACAGAACACTAAAAATTGTAGAGTGTCATATCTATGACTAGATATATAACAGTTAAGTTCTGTAATACGTTGTCCAGGTTGATCAGCGCGAGAACGAGACGCCGAAGAAACTAGCTATAATCGTGCCGAGCTTGCGTCGATTGAGGAGATGAGGACTTTGTTTCCGAAGAATATTCTCAGTGAAGATGCCTCAAGCATGGAGAAAAGATCAACTAAACAGAGACAAGACGAAGGTAACAACAGAACTCCATTCTTGGAAGTAAACATATGATTGATTAGATAAAAAAGTTGCCCGCTCTGGCAGCTGAGTTCATCAACTGGATGAGTCTAGCAGAGTACGTACGAGAGTGTAAAGGTGACATGACTGTAGTACGCAAGCTTATTTTGTTCTGAATTAGTTTGTTGCCTATGGACCAGTTAAATTTGGTTAATCTTCTCATTTGAGGAAACCCAATATGAAGAAGAAAAGTTAGCAGAGAGACGAACAAAAATAAAAACAGCCGAAACTTTGTTTACTCCTCAAGAAAACATAATAAAGTCAAAGTAAACACATCTATGAGAACTACCACTTACTTTGCTTTGATGTGCTCATCGTTGACTTTGAATAATCATCATTCATCACAATAACATCCTAGCCATTGACCCTATGGAATCGTTCTTACTGATATTATCTTGACCTAATATGACCAATGACAATATAATATGGCCTAACGTACGTAGTAACAATAGTTATATCTATCTTTTATTTTATTTTATTTTTTACAATAGTTATATCTTATTATTCACAGCCATGAAATAAAGCATCTAGACTCTACACAAGCTCCACCCAAGAACCATATACCATGTCATGGACTATGAAGACATGGAAGGTTAAATATTTATGTTTATTTATATGAAAAAGGAAAAACAGGAAACAATGTCTAGAGTGATTAACCCACAACTTAATTAGGTAGATATGTTTATTTTTAAATAATACAAAATTATATTAAATACTTACTTTAACTATTTAACTGTTTATATTTATATCTATTATTATAAAAATGAATATGCTTTCTCCTCACTGTGACACGTTGGATGCCATGTCATAAACTCGAGCGTCGATAGCGTGACACGTGTCTGTCTCATCTATATGCACCGTATCATTTAATTGATTGCATCATGGGTTTTGTTCGCTTATTGTGAGATTATCCGGCCCGAAACAAAAAAAATGACTCAAATCTCAGTTGGAAGCTGTAGTCTCTTGCTAATCGATTAGAGTTCTTTCCCGGGAAATTGGCACCGTTACAAAAATGGTTGCATTCAAACGTTGTCATTAAAGCTCAAATTTATAACAATTTTCCACTCTTCACACGATGTATCATTCAATTCATGTTCTCATTTCTTCCATTGTTTCAAATCTCTAGCTATAAATATGTGAGTTTTACCCCATAAAATTCATTAACTCATTCCTCTCAAAACAAAACTCTATGATAATAGAATCAGAGATCCGATCTGAAAGAAAAAAATACCTTGATGTAGAACATTTCTTAATTTGAGCCTCCATAGCGGTGGGCTAACGCCGAGCACATCGTAATACTCTGATCGCCATCTCTTTTGCCAACCCCCAGATCACAATAATGAAGATAGCGAAAACACAACACACGCGTGGCGTTGCCGAGTACGCGCTAGGCATTTCAACTTAACCACTCCTTTGCTTCTTTTAGATTTTTTAATTTATTTGTTTCTCTTTTCTTCTTTTCGTAAGCAATAGCAGTAGATTAGTATATTATTCATGAATATATAAAACTTTACTTTTCATACTTTTTAAATCAGTGATGCAAAAAATAAAGTAAAGTTAATATATTTTCATATTTTTGATAAATACTTTTTTAGATACTACCTAAACAATAGGTCTTACAATTATAAAATCACATTAAATAATATCAACAACTAAGCAAAAAAAAAACCTGAATATGATCATTATATATTATTTAGAAACAATACAAAATCTTAGAAATGACATTAAAAATTTAATATGCAGTTAGAAAATATATTCATATTTTTTCTTAAATCCAAAGATCTCAAAATGAATAAAATGAAAAATATTTTCATATTTACTTTGATTATTATTTAACATGTATTTAAATTACTTTATCAAAATAGTATAAATAAATAATATCAAATAACATTTATAAAAAACATTAAAATACTCACGCCAAAGGTTTCTAAATAATCTCATATAAAATATTCATATACTATACATGAATATATTTAAATTTAGCTAGCTTTCAATAATCTCAAAATCAGTGATGAAGGAAGTGTAATAAAATTAATATATTTTGTATTTTTGATAAATATTTTTCCCCTAAACCATGTATTCAGATTATTTTATCGAAAAGGATTTTGTGGTGAGTGAATATTGGTTTCAAAAAAGTTGTATCCAATATGATGTGTAAGAGAGCTGAAATGTTCACTGCTATATTCCATTTATTCCATTTGACACAACTTCAATAAAACTTCACTCAAATTGATGAGCATTTCAATTCAACCACTCCTTTTTCTTTTTTAAATTTAATTGTTTCTCTTTTCTTCTTCTTTTCTTAAGTGACTTTATTTGAATCGCAGTAGATTAATAATATATTATTCATGAATATATAAAACTTTACTTTTCATAATTTTAAAATCAGTGATGCAAAAAAGAAAGTAAAATAATTTATTTTCATATTTTTGATAAATGTTTTTTTAAGATACTACCTTAACAATTGCTCTTACAATTATAAAATTACATTAAATAGATATCAATAACTAAACAAAAAATTGAATATGATCATTATATATTATTTAGAAGCAATAAAAATATTAGAAATGACATAAAAATTTAATATGCAGTTAGAAAATATATTAATATTTTTCAAAACCAATATTTTTCAAAAACAAATATATAAGAATGAAAAATAATTCATAAATTATGTATTGAACTTCAACTGTAGTGACGAGTATTTTTAATTACTTACTTTTATAATAAAAGTATAGCAAATGCTAAAAATGTAAAATAATTACATTAATGGAAAAATATAAACTTTTATTAATTTACCAAACCTTTGATATCTAATAACAACAACAGAAACAATAGCAAAAATTAAAATTATTTTAGCTTAGATTAAATTACATATTTTTACCCGTATATGAATATAAAATATATCTCTTAATTGATTTTCACTTTCTTAACAAAGATTAATATAGAGAAAGATAAGTGTTTCAAATTGATATCATTTGTTTTTCTGATAGTATTTATCTGATGTAATATGACCTTTTTTGTAGTGTATCTCTTAAAAAATGCAAACTTAAAATACAAACCACAAAATCACACAAAAAATAATAACCTAGATCACAAGTAAAATACATCCGTAGGGCGACCAATCTAGTTTATTTAAATAATAAAGTTGTTCAGCCATATTTTTCAGCCATAATGTCACGATGAACTATCATGGTAACAATTCTTTTCTTCATAGGGAGAAAATTAATTTTATTTTGATATAATAAAATATATATTATTTAAAAAAAACTTTAAGAGATTCTAAAATATTTTTGATAAATTTATACCCATATATATACCAAATAAAAGTCCAGTTCAAACGGCGTTTTAGTTATTAGTCAGTTTTTTTCTTCGTTTCGAACACCTTTAGTTGCAAAATACGTACATATATATATATATATATATTTGGTATAGTTTAAGTTTGCTTTGGTTTATGCCAAATAATTAATAGCTGGTTTATGTTTACGAACGAAGAATGAAACCATTTAAACCAAATAAAAGGCAGGTTCAAGCAACGGTTTGGTTTACAGATGGATATGATTTCTTCATCACGATTCCTTAATTGACTATGACTATTATATTTTTAAAAATTAACTAGATCTCGATCCGCACAACCGTGGGGATGATTCTTTTCATTTTTATACATGTAGCTACTTGATTTACATAATTAGTGGTATATAGTTTTAATATTTATCATATATTAATAGTTTATTATATATTTTCAAACACAACAGTTTTATAGTTTGCATGCATATATTTATTTTTTTGTTTCAAATTGTTAGTGATATCTTTCTTATCTATACTATTATTTATGAAGTGATTTGGCTTATGTGTCAGTTTCTCTATGATTTTAGAATAAATTATTAGTTTAATTAATTTTATTTTTAATTTTTTTATTTTAATATATAATTTAGATAATTATGAATTTGCTTATTTATCATATCTATATTCTATACTATTATTTGAGAAGTGAATTTTCTGATTTGTCGTGCTCCTCTTAATTTTAGGTTTATTCATATTTTATAATCAAATATTAATCTTAATAAATAATTAAAAGTTTTGAATGATAATATCATAGTTAAAATATTTACTTTAGTAATATTAAAATATTAAATATTAAATATATATTTATATTATATTTCGTTTAGTAATATTAAACCAATTATATATATATATATCACATAATATATAATTAACCATAAATTTAAAACGAATTTCATTAAATTTTATAATCATGATTATCTAAAATATTCTATATTATTTTATTCAAAACTATTTTACATTATAATATTTTAAAATAAATATAAATCTATGTATAGTTTATGTAAATATGAGTGTGTTTAAATTTATTTTACGTAATAAAAGGTATTTTAGTAAAATATAAAATTTATTATATATAAATTTTAATATTTAATTAATTATTAATGTCATGTTCCCCATAGGTTTAGTCATATTTTATCATCAATTATCAATCTGAATAAATAATTTCATCAATTTAGCTGATAATTTATCATTATCTTGAGAATAATCAAAAACATTAATGATAATATCATAGTTAAAATATTTACTTTAGTAATATTAAAACAATATATATTTGTTTCTATTGTATTTGGTTTAGTAATATTAAACCAATTCTATTTTAATATATATTTCTCATAATATATAATTATCCATAAATTTAAAATAAATTTCATTAATTTTATAATCATCATTATCTAAAAAGAGTCTATATTATGTTACCCAAAATATTTTACATCATAGTATTTTAAAAATAAATACAAATCCCTATATATAGTTCTATGTGTTATTAAAATTTTCAAGTTTATTTTACGTACAAAAGATATTTTATAAGAAAATATTTAGTTAATTAATAAATATTTAAAAACATAAAATAATTTATTATAATGGTTTTGAATTGATAATATATCTATTTATAATTTTTTGTAAAATATTAAGTCCGCAAGTGCAGGCAAAACACCTAGTTAATACATGAACACTAATTAAAAGCTTACATTATGTGATATTTATGACAAATTCCATTCAACTTACTATTAACTTAGATATTAATTTCCCTTATACTTTTATTTTAGGTTTTGATCGTACATATATGTTAATCGAATTATATGTATGAACACAAATTAAAAGCTTACATTATATGATATTTACGACAAATTCCATTCAACTTACTATTAACTTAGATATTAATTTCCCTTATACTTTTATTTTAGGTTTTTATCGTACATATATGTTAATCGAATTATATGTATGATTTAAATCTTTGACTGAACAACCTATATTAAGTGTAATTAATATCAACCTACATTAAAATATTATATTAAATTAATATCACAAATTTAATACAAAATTATACATGATTTTAATATAATTAAAACTAATTAGATACTTAAAAGGTTTATTTTAGTAAAATGAAATATACATGTATATTATAAATAATTACGAAATTAATTAAATATTTAAAAGGTTTGTTTATGTGAAAACAAAATATACATTTATATTTTAAATAAATATGAATGTATATTTATATTGTAAATAAAAGATTTGAAAAGATTTTATTGGGATGTAATTAAGAGAAAATCTGGGAATATCTATTTGATTTGTTTGTTTAGAATAATTCAAATATGTATACAAAATATCATTTAAGTAGTTTTTTAAAAGGTGGTCAAAATAAAAAAAAATACACATGAAATAAGTCATGATTTCTGTTTTAATATATAAGATAATATTATACAAATGGTTTATAATAGTTAATAATAGGATCATAATTTTTTAAATATTTTTCTGTTTAGCCTCAGGCCCCCATTACCTTCGCACGGCACTGAGAGAACCTCTAACTGAAGCTTATTTTCTTCTGTAGTTCTACCTGCAACATTGAAATAAAGAAACACTAAAATGAAGACCACGCTTGTCATAAATTTGAACAAACACATGCAAAGGCCTTAACTACGTCTCCGACCAATGATATAAATACATGCAAAAAAGTTCAAGAACAAGCAACATCATCAAATATTTACATTCGCCAGTTTCTCCATTTCTCTTTCTAGACCAAAAAAAAATCAAGAATTTTTCAGAAAACAAAATGAACAAGATAATTATGATTGTTTTTGCGCTTATTTCAATAGCAGGAATAGCGAAAGCCACGAGTAGAATTACTGCACAGCACAACACAAGCGGCATACCTACATACTCACTCTGGTGCGTGGCGAATCCATATGTGTCCTTTAGTAGAGTACATTTGGAACGACGATGGGCTTGTGCCAATGGTGCTAATTGCTCAGCGATAGAAACGGGTGGCCATTGTCAGGACCTCTACTATGACAGAAGGGGAGCTTCTTTTGCCTTCAATGACTATTACCAGAAGAATCCTATACCAAAGAATTGCGCTTTCAATGGCGCTGCTATACTTACGATTCAAGACCCAAGTAAATTCCCCAAAAAACACTTCACCTTCAAAAGAAAATCCAAACCAAACCAAACCTTTAGTCAAAATCATTTTCAATTCATGATTGTTTTTCTATATATCTTTGAAACTTTGGTTTTGCAGGTACTCCAACGTGTAAGTTCCCATCTAACAGGTGAGCACAAACTTCATTTTTTCTTAGCTTTATCAAAGAGAAACACAGTTGATAATCTAATAAATCAATTTCAGTACTGGTCCATTCCCATTGACTTCTTCAGTATCAAGGACATCAACTCCAAACCTAGGGAACTTCTTGTGGGGTCTTGGATTCACATACTTGCTTACATTGCTGCGCATATAGCTTAACCACTAAATAAACCTGTCAAATATGTATCATATGTAGTTTTTAAAGGAAGAAATCTTTTCTATGATTAACATCAATACGATAAGCTATCGAAATACATAAACTAATCTTCGGATACATTCTCTGAACTATATAGCTGCTATTTCTCTGTTAAGCCCATTTAATTTGTAGCCCCAAACTGAGCAGTACCAAACTTCTGATACTACATTTGAATTAGATGGAAAAGGTTTGATATACAAATTTCTATAATTAAAAGTCCATATCGCAAAAACAGATAGTTTGTGGGTTTTCTTGCAAATTCTCTCGAAAGTAAAAACAATGTTCTATACGATTAAAAGTACCCTAAAAATCGAAACACTTGTTCAACTTTGCCGCAGGTGCTCATCGTAATGGCGAGCAACAATCCGTCGCAGCTTCTTCCATCAGGTATCTACTCTTTTTCCTTCAACATCTCTCATGAAGCAACAATCCGTCGCAGCTTCATGAAGAACATGAAGAACAAGAGAGAGAAATTTAAAAGTAAGAGAAAGAGAATGAGAGAATAAATTTTCCTTAGATCTCAAAAGTATCATTACAATAGATTATTAAGAGGAAGAAACAGAATAGAATATACTTAATCTAGAAACCAAACACCCTTGGCTTACTAGGAAAGATACAACAAAAATATCTATCTGTTTTTACTGTAGCACGCGGGTACTGTTCATTCTTCTTCATCTCAACACTCCCCCTCAAGCTTGACTTTGGAACTAGTCAAGCTTGGAATCATGAAAAACTTCCCTCATCAAAACCTTAATGGGCAAAACCCAGTGGGACAAAAACACATCAAGGAAAAAGAGTATTAGTCTCCATGATAGGACAGTCAGTGAGATGTGAGATCTATGAGTCCAAGCTTTGAATGGATGACCTCACAGACTTTAGTGCTTGATGCCTTTGTGAAAATGTCAGCTAACTGGTCTTCACTTCTGGTATATCAAGGTAGGATGATTTGTTGCTCCACTACTTGTCTCACTTTGTGGCAGTCTACTTCAATATGCTTTGTCCTCTCATGGAACACAGAGTTTGACGCTATGTGTATAGCCGCCTGGTTATCACAGTGCATGGTGATAGGAGTTGTAGTCTCTATACCCGTCTCTTAGCAGGTTCCTGATCCAAATGAGCTCACTAGTAAGCTTCCTCATTGCTCTATACTCTGCCTCAACACTTGAGCATGATACAATTTTCTGCTTCTTTCTCTTCCAAGTGACTAAGTTGCCTCCAATAAAGGTGCCATACCCAGTAGTTGATCTCCTATCAATCCTATCTCCTGGCCAATCTGCATCACAATATCCAGTGATCTCAGTGCTTCCATTGCATCTCATCCAAACTCCTTGGCCTTGTGTTTGTCTTAGGTACCTCAAGATCCTTTCCACCATATTCCAGTGATGCATCTTAGGTTTTTGCATGTGCTGACTAACTTGATTGACTGCAAAACACACATCTGGTCTGGTTATGGTGAGGTCGATCAGCTTCCCAACCATTCTCCTGTAGTGTCTGACATCTTCATAGGGTTTATCTTCAAACTCCCCCTCACGCAACACTTTATAGCCATCTTCAAGTGGAGTCTTTGCTACTCTTGCTCCAAGATCACCTGCCTCACTCAACAAATCAAGTGTATATTTCCTTTGGGATAAAAACAGCCCTTCTTTGGATCGGCACATCTCAATCCCTAAGAAGTACTTTAATTCTCCCAAGTCCTTGATATCAAAAGATGTCTTAAGGAAAGCTTTAGTCAAGATGATACCTTTCTTGTCACTGCCAGTGATGATAATATCATCCACATAGATCAGTATCACCACAATTCCTTGCTTGCTTGTGAGAGTGAAGAGAGTATGATCAGCTTCTGATTTTATAAACCCTCTTCCATTAAGAGTTGTACTCAATTTATGATACCAAGCTGTTGGTGACTGTTTTAATCCATAGATTGCTTTCTTCAATCTTAGGACATTCCCTGGCTTGACCATATCTTTCATACCCGAAGGTGGCCTCATGTAAACCTCATCCTCCAGCTCTCCTTGAAGAAAAGCATTCTTGACATCCATCTGCCATAAATCCCATTCCAGGTTCACTGCCAAGGAGAGTAGAATCCTTATGGTGTGAAGTTTAGCTACTGGTGCAAAGGTATCCAGATAGTCTTCTCCATAGACTTGAGTGTATCCTCTTGCAACCAGCCTTGTCTTCTTCCTTTATGGTTTTCCATTGGCAAGATACTTGATGGTGAAGAACAGGCGGCTTGTAACAGCTTTCTTTCCTTTGGGAAGCTCAGTTTCATACCATGTATCATTTTTGATCATGGCACCAACTTCGTCTCCAACTGACTCTCTCCACTCTTCATGCTCCATGGCTTCTTCATAAGTCTTTGAAACATACTCTTGATCCAGATTTCTGATGAAGACTACATGCTCTTGAGGATAACTCGCAAACGAACAGGTTGCTTGGATAGGATGAACCACTGCATTGCTGTTGAAGTACACTTTAGTGTCGACCCACTTAGATGGTTTTTTCTCTCTTGTACTCCTTCTCAATGGTTGAATTTGTTGATCTTCTACCACTGTCTCTTCCTGTCCTTGATCTCTATTAAACTGATCTTCACTTGGCTGATCAGATTCAGTTCCATCTTGATCATGTGTGCTTGCTGAATCATTTCCTTCTTGCGGCTGTGATTCAGTTTCATTGCCCCCCCCCAGGATTAAGATGGACTGTTTCAACAACTGGTGATGTTTCTTCATTGTTTCCAGCAGCTGGTGGTGAGGGAGAAGTCTTTGGCACCTCACTGCTCTGAGGCTGGCTGATGCCTAGACTCTCCAGAATGATTCTCAAGTTGTTTGCCCTATCTGAAGGTCCTTGTGAGAGATCTTGAAGGCTTTCCCAACTCTTCTCCTCATAGTACCCCTTAGATTCCACAAACTTAACATCCCTTGAGATTAAAACTCTTCTTGATACTGGATCATAGCACTTATACCCTTTTTGCGTTGGAGAATAGCCAATGAACATAGCCTTTGAGCTTTTAGCATCAAGCTTGTTCTTCTGCTGTCCTGGTATCAACACAAAGCAGAGACACCCAAACACACGTAAGTGGTCCAAATGTGGCTTGGTCTGATTAAGAACCTCAAATGGAGACATTTCATTAAGGACTTTAGTTGGAGTCCTATTGATCAGATAGCTAGCACACACCACAACATCACTCCAAAACCTTTTTGGAACATTGGTGTGAAACATCATTGATCTTGCTATTTCCATCAAGTGTCTATTCTTCCTTTCAGCAACTCCAGTCTGTTGAGGAGTGTAAGGACAGCTTGTCTGGTGAATAATCCCATGTTGAGCAAGGTATTGCTTAAATACCAGAATTGATCTTGTGTACTCTCCACCATTGTCTGACCTGAGAATTTTCACCTTGGCATTAAAGTGAGTGGAGACATGGGCCTGAAAATTCTTGAAAGCCTGTAACACCCTGTCTTTAGACGGAATCAGTGTCACCCAAGTGTATTTGGACTTCTCATCAATGAAGGTGACAAAGTATTTGTGATTCTCCCTCGATACACATGGAGCAGTCCATACATCAGAGTGAACCAGGTCAAAACATTTCTCATAGATGGTGTCAGACTTTGGAAATACAGTCCTACAATGCTTCCCCAATATACAAGCTTCACAATCATCATTCATGAACATCACACCAGGGAGCATCAGATTTAAGGCTCTAGTATGAGGATGTCCCAGTCTAGCATGCCATATGGTGCTCTCAGTCCCATTAGATGTACTGGCCAGACACTGAGAAGGAGAACCAACGGAGATGTTCCGGACACCTCTGTCTTCTGAAGGTGATAGAGTTCATTGTGAGTGTGCCCTTTTCCAATCACCTGACCTGTCTTTAAGTCTTGAAATTCAACTTCATATGGTCTGAAGACAACCTGACAACTAAGATCAACAGTAGCCTTCCTCACAGATAACATATTAGATGTAAACTGAGGCATATACAAAGTTGTTGATTCCCTATCAAACAACCTAAGGTTCCCTATCCCTTCTATCTTAACCTTATCACCATTTGCTATACAAACATTCCCAGAGGCAGGCTGGACATCACTAATCAAGTTCCTATCACTAATCATGTTCCTATCACTAATCATGTGATGGCTTGCTCCTGAATCTATAATGATAGGTTTAGAGTCAAGAGAGTGTGTACCAGCCTTCTTGGATGATATAAAGGCTTCGATAAAGGAATGAAGGTCACTCATGGTCGCTGGACCATCGGTTTTGGCTGCACTATCCTCACTGGAATTGCCATTGAAAGATGAATACATGGTTTTTCCTTGAATCGCTGGATGCGCAAACTCCTTAAGCTTAAATATATTTGACTGGCTTCTTAGGGAACAAACATCCTCTAAATCTGGAATTTTTCATTTTCTAAGGAAATAATTTATCAGATTGTTGTAGGGTGAATCCAGTTTTATGAGAAAGCTGAAAAACTTGTCTTGCTCATAAACCATTTGAAGACTCTCCCATAATTTCCCATAAACCGTTTGAAGATTCTGCCATAGATTATTAGCAGTATCAAAGTGGGAAAAAGCCGCCAAGATTGGTTTTGACAGAGAGTTATGTATGATTCCAAGAGCTTGCTGGTCTTCTTGAAACCACTTGTCTTCATTCTTCAGGCAAGTAGCATGACTATCCTCTTGAGCCATCATCTTTGAAGCTTCAGCCTTCATGATATGGCTGTCCCAAAGTCCATGACTTCCCAAGGTAATTCTGGCCACTCTTGACCATAAAAGATAGTTTAGACCCTTAAGGGTCACTGGAATAAGTCTCTCCTTCTCCAGATCCATGG
This sequence comes from Brassica nigra, assembly GCA_016432835.1. Lineage (NCBI taxonomy): Eukaryota > Viridiplantae > Streptophyta > Magnoliopsida > Brassicales > Brassicaceae > Brassica > Brassica nigra. Next base: position 13,841,382 of record CM028249.1, on the reverse strand, counting down.
TTGAAAATCTTTTACCCAATGGATAAGGGTAAAGAAAACAGAAACTTAAAGGAAATAAACAGAGATTGCGGAATGAAAGGAGCTTAAGGCTCTGATACCATGTGAGAAAATGAAAAGTAGTAGAGGTTTAGTTTCTGGAGAATGAAGAACATGAAGAACAAGAGAGAGAGAGATTTAAAAGTAAGAGAAAGAGAAAGAGAGAATAAATTTTCCTTAGATCTCAAATGTATCATTACAATGGATTATTAAGAGGAAGAAACAGAATAAAACATACTTAATCTGGAAACCAAACACCCTTGACTTACTAGAAAAAATACAATAAAAATATCTATTTGTTTTTACTCTAGCACGCGGGTACTGTTCATTCTTCTTCATCTCAACACTTGGTTCTCTGTTTCTTGCGTGCAGAGCTAATAGACAGGTGCATAGGGTCAAAGATATGGGTGATAATGAAAGGAGACAAGGAACTCGTGGGGGTTCTCAAAGGCTTTGACGTTTACGTCAACATGGTTCTTGAGGATGTCACTGAGTAGTAAGTCTCCTCGTTTTTTGATATTATGCCTCTCCTCCTGCTTTTGCTTGATCGGTTTACTCCTGGTTTAGGATATGAAAGCACAGAACTTGAACCATATCAGATGCTTTAATGAGTTACCTTGCAGCTTGCTTTGGAGATATGTACTCATCGATTCCTGACTGCAACATTTTACCTAATTAATTATAACCAGCGAGCGTGTGTCTCTATTCTAAATTAATCGCCATCGTGCAGTGAGATTACAGCAGTAGGAAGACGTGTCACAAAGCTTGATCAGATTCTACTCGATGGCCACAACATCGCCATTGTATGTCTTTTTTTTTCCTTGGCCAATTCTAAGAGTAGCCACTCCTTTTTTTGTATATAACTTCCATGTGATTTATGATTAATTGATTATGAACACTTAAACCATTTGAATCGTCAAAAAGCTAAGAAACCTGTATTGAAAAATGTTGTGTATGCAGTTGGTGCCAGGTGGAGCTCCAGAAGACGCAGAATGAGATTTGATTGGTAATGGTTAAGACTCACTCGTCTGTGAGGATGTAACTTTGGTTTTTAATCTAACTCTTTGTTCACAAGACAAAGTACTGGTTGATAATTTTTTAACTTCAGTGACAAATTGTGAAGCTTCAAACCAGCCGGCATTGAAAAACTACTTTTGATTTTCAATTATTCTAGTTCAATGCAACCATATTTGGTTTTCGATTTAAGGTTATGAGTTCGAACTTATATCCAAGTATGTCTCCAAAGTTGATTATAATGGAATGAACCCAAACCTTACACAACCACCAGCGTCAGGCATCAAGCAATTACGAGTGACCCACCCACAAGACATTATTATTGTCGTATATACATAGTTACATAAGAGAGAGAACATAGTCCTTATTATCCAATCCACCAAACCTACGAACGGGAAAGCTATTTACATACTTAGCAAACTAATTGGTTTCTAAACGACGAGATCTGTTCAAAAATTGGCAGTCTCTTAGACCTAAAACTAGTGGCTGTCCACTCTTCAGACCCAAGAACAAAGTCATCGTCCAACATATTTCCCAAGACATCCTCCATCTCAGCATCTCGCCCACGTGGCAGTGAAGCCTCTAGCTCACTCAGAAGCTCAACAGCTCGTTGCCTTGTTTTACAATCATCCGAACCCAAAACCCTAGACTCAAGAACATCCTCAAGAACCGCTCTTCCCTCTTCAAACCTGCTTTGTTTGATAAGGCACATCGCGAGGTTGCATGATTTGTTAGCGTCTGGCTCCACAATCTGTGCTTTTCTGTAGACAGCTTCTGCTGACAAGTACTTGGCTTGTTGCATATATGCCCACCCCAAGTTTGCCTGTTTATTCATACCCATTAAATCGACCAGTTCATCGTGGAAAAAGAAACCAAAAATAAATTAGACACAATTTTTTTAATGACTAAGGGTTCTGGATTTGTATGTCTTCAGACTTTTTCTATTGGATTTGAACATATGATTTTTAGACACCTACTAGATAATTTAAGAGTTTTAGCCATTATGCAAACTCCTTGTTGGTGACACAAATCATAGTTGGAGCTTAAGTTACCAGTAATCTTGAGATTTCTTGTTGAACGGTCACTTGGAACTTTTTGCCGTGTGATCTAGCGGTCTTGGTGGGTTTACCGTTGAAAGCTACTCCTTGATAGATCTGTCTTAGTTTCCTCTTCAACAATTCAACTTGCTCCTCCATCCTCCCGCATTTCTATTCATTATAAGTTATCATGTAATGTGAGTGCTACGATAACATATTCTTTTGATGATTAGTTCATAGTTTTATACCATCTAATGTGAGTGTTATGATAACATATGTGTTGATTCATGGCCTTGGATCACATAGCAATGGCCACTAGAGTTTTTTTTTTTTGGCCACTAGACTATATATAGTTGGATGTTATGTATTAGAGTGCAAGGAAGTATATGAATGTATGGTTATACTAAGACCTTGTATAAGTCGATGAGGACATTGTCGAGTGAATCTTGAGAGTTCCTGGAACAACGAGGACGAAATGATTTGATAGCTTCGATGGCTTCTTCCGAACGGTCAAGTTGTTTCATTACAACAGCCATGTCCTTTAGAGCACTATCTACTCTATCTCCTGTGTTAATGGCTTTCCAAAACCACACTATTGCCATCTCCGGGTTCTTCTCTATCAACTGCAAACCAACAATATTATATACTCTGTGTTATTAATAATCTGAATTCACTCTTCCATCCGAATATACATTAATGTATATGAGCAAGTGTGATAATGATGTACTCTTATAAAAAGGATGTACTCTTATAAAAAGAAAAAAAAAGCTTGAAAATATGTACCTGAGCATGTTTGGCTTTGACATATGGAGTATCTCCACAAGGAACTTTGTGAATCACATGAAAGAATTCATTGTCTTTCATCATATTGCTCCTTGTTGAGTTGATGTTATTATTCTTCATTTTATTCAAGCTTCTCTCCATCACTTTCTCTCCCTAAATATTTAAGTATCCAGATGTCTTTAGACAGGCTGGGAGAGACAACCTCTGAACTAAATCTTATAGTGCTTACGTTTGTAATTGTAACAAATGAACTAAGACTTTATTTCGTCTCCGTTCATGGGACCTGCCACAAACATGGAGACGTCATGCCACTTTTGTGTCAGAGCAAAACGTGTCTTTTTACCATTGCGATTTTTTTTTCTACATTTTTGGTGTCTTAATTTTATCCCTTCATATTATAAGTTTCAAAAACTCTCCATTTTTGTTGCTCGCATATACCAGCTCTTACGGTGTACCAAAATATATATTTGTTGTTCTTATCCCTATCAGCCCGGCTACTCAGTCAAATAGCTAGACTTATCTATTCACTTTAGACACTGCCTTTTGCGTTTGCATGTTGTCGCGCTTCCTTCCAATAATTTGCAGGAGCATTTTGTTTTGCAACAATGAATTTTTTTCTCACCACTTCACAAAAAGTAACATTTTCTTTCTCAACCGTTTTCAAAACAATAGTACAAAATTACTGTTTGAAGTAACATGTGTGTTTGTAACAGTGCATTTGTTACTTCATATCAAATTCTTTTTATTAGAAAATTGACCAATTCTAATAGCACTAGCTACAATATGCTTACAAGAACCAAATATAGATGCACATATTAAGTTTCTAAGTTTTAAAGTGTTTTTATATAACTGATACATGTCTAGTCTTTTTATATAGTTAAGGTTAGTCAAATTTGAGTCACAATTAAGTTTACCTAACATTTTAAAGATTTTATGTAATTGTTTCCATCATTTCAACATTTAGTTTGCTTTCAGTAATATATTCTGATTTGTTCGGCTACATATAACCTAAATTTTACAATCATCTAAATATTAGAAAATAGTTTTGGATTTATGTTTTTCACTGTTTAGTTTAGGTACTGACATTCTATTTTCTTAGCTAGCTAAATCACAATTCATGTTCCAAATTAAAAAAAAAAAAAATCAATACGTTAATGTATGCTCTTATTTCTAATTGTTTATACGAGATACAACTTAAAAGATGTCGAAGGATACTGCAATAGCATAGCCCGGTATAAGCAGATTACCAAGTGGTGCATGACATATTCAATCTTCCCTTCAAAATATAGAAAAAATATCCCAAAAATTCATTATCTAATTTCAATATCTATCGTCATTTTTAACCTTTGAATCAATAGTAGTGGATAAGTTAAAATACCCAAGTGGTTACCACATCAATAATGAGGTATCTATAATCATAGTCACCCCAGACGTTTTGTGTAGAAGCGCAGCCCCAATGAATCTAGACTACGCCTGAGGCAGTATTCACTAAAAAGGAATCGCTCATCACTGCACTGATGACATGGGACCACGAACGTACAATAAGGCAATACCATTTTGGATTTTGTGAAATACAACACGAATAAGGCAAAATTTAACTCTCCACTCCCCAAAATGGAACAATATGTAATCAGTTACTGTCAAAAAGTTATATTGTAGGTCTCTAGTAGAGCTTAATGATACTTTTTGCATTTTCTCCTCCTTGTTAATGGATTATATATCTATATGTTATATTTATTGTGACGTCGATTATAGAAAGTCTTGTTCACCAAGATTTATTTGTACTTGGTCTCCAAGCTAAACCTTCATATTGTATCCCTATATAAGGAGTTCGTTATTCATAGAATAAGACACACCAATTTTTCTCTTCTTTTCTCTTTTCTTCTTTAGTCAAAACAAGTTATCAGCATGAAGCTCTAGCGATCTTAAGCTAATAGGTATAGATTTTTATTTTGTTATATTTTTTATAGTCTATATCCAATCCTTCTTCGAACCATGTTTATTATCAATTCATGGTTTGTAAGAATGGATTTATACACAATATGAGCTTAAGAGCTTTAGTCGACAACTGATTTAGCCTTGTTGCAAAGAAATAAAATCATTTGATCAATGATTCTGTCGATATTTATAAGCTGATGCTCAGTATATTAGATATGATATTTGATTGATTTTATATCATTTGTTTCACATGCCATCACGTTAAAGCTGCAAAGCGTTTTTCATTCATTAACATGTTAGTATTGATTATTAACCCACTATAACATACGGTTGTGCATACTACTGTTTCATACGGCTGCATATTGTATTCAAGTTGTGTATAGTTACAATCACTAATTATTTTAAATATATTTCACTGAATACGGCTGTATATTCATGGTTTATTATTGAACATGTGAATTATCAGCATCGCTTATACACATTGGTCTTATTTCTTATGCATGCTATTTTATTTTCTCACATGTATTATTGCTTAAATATATTAGCTAGTCAACATATGTTCTTAAACGATTGTTTTCTTACTGAATATTTTATTATTTGTTTATAGCAAGTAAATTTATACGTTTATCTTAGGCCTCGATTGGTACAGCAGATGAAGAAGCGTAGCGATGTAGAAGCAGATGTTGAATGTATGCTCTCATTAAATTTTTTAATAAAGTGATTGGTAGAAGCAGATATACAATTTTAAAATTGTCATAAAATTTAATATATAATATAATTATTTTAAAATAATATATATTAAATTATAATATATATTAATAATATATGTTTTACTAAAAATAATGAATCTTATTTAATTATAAAATTTAATTAAATTTTAAATATAAAATATTATTTTAAAATAGAAATTTATTTTGGATATAAAAGAATTTTTATATTATTAAATAAAATAAACTTAGTATATCTATAATTTATATATAAATTATCATTATTTATCTATTGGTAGAGCAGAAATGATTCATATAATATTATCAGAAAAATTAATATATGACATATAATTTATTTTTTATAAATAATATAGATATGTTTAATTTCTAATATATAATATATAGATTTATATTATTTTATTTTATTTATTAAAATAATGAATGATATGTGTAATTATATAAGTTATATTATATTTCAAATGTGAAATATTGTTCTTTTAAAAATTTAAAATAATTAATCATAACTTTTATTTCTTTAAATGTAAATTTATTTTTTATTATGAACATAATTTTTATATTATTAAATAAAATATCTTAATTATATATAATTATTTTAAATTTTTATATATTCTAACTGCAAATGCTCTACCAAAAGCTCCGTATGAGAGCATTGGGTAAAGAGCATTTGGAGAGCATTAGCATCTTGTAAATGCTTTTGTAAATGCTTTTGTGATAAATGTTGATTGGATAATGACGAGCATAATGCTTATGCTAATGCTCTGCCAATCATACCCTTATTTACTTAGCATCTTTAAATACGTTAAATTGGTAGCTTTATTTGACATATTGCTAACTTGTAGCATAACACGCATATAATATTTTAATCACGTCCGCAATCGAATTTGACATAGAATATCCCGTTAAGTTGAATTATTTATGTGTCTTCGTAAGTGCCTCAATTCATTTAGTATTATAATAATGTTAACTAGATTTTGATCCGCGCTTCGATAGCGCGGATATTTTTGAATATAATTAAAGTTTAATATGAATATTTTGAAATTGTTATATATTTATATATGTTACAAAATCGTATTCTCTCTGTTTTTTATGTAGGTAGTTTTAATTGAATGCACAAATATTAAGAAAGTTATTAATTTTTTTTTAAAGTGCATTTGATATACAAATTAGGTGTTGTTAAACCAATCATAAATAAGTATATGTTATTTAATTAGTCACACTATACCCAATAAAAGTAAAAGTTACATACAATTATGAAAACTACTTATATTTTGAAAACAAACAAATTTTGCTTAAACTACTTACAATAAAAAACAGAGGGAGTATTATATTAAAAAGTGAATATGTTTAAAACTATATCATTTATGAATTATTTATTTAAGATTTTTATACGTATACTCTTATGTAACTATTTTTAGGCCTGTCATATTATACGGACCTGGGAAACCAAACCAAAATTGACTTAAAAATACAGGTGTGGTTCGGATCCAGGACCAAGGTAAAATACCTATTGATTATTTTTTTGGACCCTCGGATCTTGGTTCGAGTCTGGGTCGGATCACAATTTGAATATGGGTCGGATCTCGGTTTGAGTCTGGGTCCTATTCGAGATCCAATTGGGTACCTAAAATACCTAGAATATTTTGTATATAATATATTTTGGATATTTCTATATGTTTTATGCATTACAAATACATTTTATAGTTTCGGATTGGTTTTAGATATAGTTTTGGATTTTGGATAAAATTTCAAATTTTAAAAATATATTATTGGTATTCAGGTTTTGAGTGTGTTTTTTTGTTCCTCCGTCGGATTTTGGGTAATTTGTTGTGGGGAGGGGTTTTCGTATTTGAATATTTTTAGATTTCGTTTGGCTTTAAATGTCTAGGACCTAAAAGATTGGAGCCGAAAGGAACCAACCCGTACTCGACCCAAAGACATGAATACACATGTCTACTCTCTCATTATATTTTGTTTGAATTTTATAAGAGTTATCTTTGTTGAGTTGGTGAGACTTAAGATTTATCTAGCTGATTTTTGGCTGATTTAATAGTATAAATTTATATGATTTTTAATAGTTTTTAAAATTTTCTTAAATATCAAATATTTTTATTGTAAATAATCTTTCTAAAAATCAATTTAAATATTTAGATAGGAAGTATATCACATGAAATGAGGAGTAATATAATTCAGTTAAAAGTATTTATAATATTATATAGTTAAATTAATTAATGATTTGACCAAAAAATAATTATACATGTATCGAACAATATATATGTGATATAGCGTGGAAGTCTATATGTATAATAATATTGGTGATTAATTAAATAACAAAGAAAATTTATAATTAATTTGAATGATTATAAATTAGTTTGTTAGATACCTAAATTGTATGAGTAAATATTAAGAAAGATTATGTTTTTATTAATATTAATATTCTTTTAATGATTAAGATAAATATAAATTTCTAGTAAAAGTGTCCAACAACCTTTCATAAGTAAATTTTTTAAAACTTCTTTTTTAATAGTATAGTCTAGATTTGATCCACGAACCGGGTATTTGTTTTCATTTATTTTTATATAAACATTTTGTTTTCAATTCTAAATTGGTATATATTATATATGGGGTGTGTATATCAATTTTTAAAACATAATTTTACCGTATAATTTTTTTTTCATTGAATAGATTATTTCAAACTTTCACATGTATATGTATCTTCTTCTATATATATTTTTAGATTATTATTTCATTATTGAACTCGTAAATATATGTAAAGATTGGTAAAATATTTTTTTATTGTCATCTCCAAAGATAATGTAACATTTAACAAATTTAGAAAGTTTAACAAAATTTAGATAATTAAAAATTTAGTTTTTGTTTATTTTTCAAAATAAACTATATAATTTCAAAATTGCCTTCATTGGTTTAAAAGGTGGTATAGATTAATCATTGTTAGATAATGATGATTTTTGTTACTTAAAAAAACTTTAAAAATTTTAAAAGTTAACATCGACAAATATTTAAATAATTAACATATGGAGGTATACTATTACAACATTAAATTATATCTATTTCATCTATACTATCTATAAATTCAATGGATCATCTATTGTTTACGGCAACAATAAATATGTGAGCTTGATCTCCAAGCTTTGAAATAAATACTTAGAATATCCTATAATTTATTACACATTCAAAAATTATTTTATATTTAAAAGTAGATATTGCTTTCATTAGTTATAACCGAATATCATTTAATCTTTAATTAATTTGAATTTTAATAGAATAGATGTAGATATTATTGTTGCAACTGAATGATGGTTTCTAATCTTGCGGTTGAAATTTTTTTAATGATGTTAAATAATATGTAAATATTATTGTTGCAACTGAATGAGATTCAAATTCTAAAAGACGTTAACAATGCACCAACTTCATCTTCTCCAAATGCTCAATGTGTTCAGTAAATTATTAACAAATGTTCAGAGCTTACAATCAAATAATCTTTAGTAAATGATAGGACAACTAAATCAACGTAATTGTATTAAGCGGCCATAATATAAATATTGTCTTCTGCTTTTATTGACTGCAAAAACAACATTACAAAAACACAATAGTCATATAATTTGGGAAGACGTCTATAACCATCAAAATCGACATGAACTTCATATTCATTACGAATCAGAAACTGTAAAGATGATATTAGTTTAACACTTTCGAGACGTGAATGAGTTATAGACGTTTATGTCTTTGACTGAAAAACAAAAGTAATCTTGTTTTTTTCATTAGAATGAATTATAGACGTGAATGAATTTACAGTCTCTTTTTGCTAGTTATACAATCTGTGAATGTAATATTAGTTCATTTGGTTTTAGAGTAGTATAGAGTAGATGTCAGATGTGTATTTAATAATGTCTTTTATTTAATATCCAGATGATAAATGATTGAAAAATGTAATGCGATCAATTCTAGTAGATAGTCCATTTTTTAAAAAAAATCACACATGAAAGGAAGTCATGACTTCTCTTTTAATATAATAGATATGGAGTCTGTTGAGTGCATGTAATATTACGTGTGAGTGCATATTTGTTAAAATATATGGTTGGCTATTGAAATAATAGGTTAAGAATTATTTGTATCTACGGCTGTAATCTATCAATTCATAATTGTTAAATTTTCCGCAAATATATTATTTCCAAAGTTTATATTTCTATATATAATTTGCTCGTTTTGTATTTTCCTTATTTCACTTATGGAAAATTGATTATTATTTTATTGTTTCAGTGAACTATCTCGAATTTTACTAGTCTTGAATTTGAAGTTCTTGATATCACCAGAAACAACTATTTGGCTTGGGCATTAGATGCCGAGTTTTCCTTTAGTGCAAAGGGACTTGAAGGTACAATCCTAGAGGGAAATTAAGCCCAAAGTCAAGATAAAGAAAAGGCTATGATATTCCTACGTCATCACCTCCATGGAGGTCTCAAGAATGAGTACTTGCCGGTGAAAGATCCATAAATCCTTTGGAACAACTTAAAAGAAAGGTACGATCACCAGAAAACTGTGATTTTACCTAAAGCTCGTTATGAATGGACACATCAGAGATTACAAGTCTTAAACTCAGCCTTGTTCAAAATTACTTCTAAGTTGGAGTTATGTGGAGAGAAAATCACGGAAGCTGATAAGCTAGAGAAGTCATTTTCTGTTTTTCATGCAAATAATATTGTCCTGCAGACACAGTATCGTGAAAAGGGATTCCAGAAGTATTCCCAACTTATATCTTGTCTCCTTGTGTCTGAGCAAAACAATGAGCTTGTGATGAAAATTCATGGACTACGTCCAATTGGTTCTGCTCCATTCCTTGAAGCGAATGTGACTGAACAGAACAACACTGGCCGTAGAAATAGCTACACTCGTGGTCACGGTCGTGGTCGTGGACATGGTCGTGGAGATACATATGGACGCGGATGTGGTCAAGTTCGAGTCCGAGAGTTTATTTTAAGAACTCTAACTCTCACAAGAAGTGGAAAAACAAAGATGGTAACAAACAAGCAACTGAATGTTACCGATGTGGAAGTAAAGACCATTGGGCTCGTATGTGCCGTACACCAAAGCATCTTGTTGATCTATATCAACGATCAGTAAAACAAAAGGTAAAGAATGTGGAAACAAATATGTTGTACGAAAGGTGGAGAGGATGACTTTGATTTTGGTGATGCCACTCACCTTGACCTTTCCGATTTTCTCATTGACGAAAAGAATGAGCAATAACTATTTAAGAGATGCTCTGTTTAAATTTATTTATTGGCTTTTAGCTATTGGCTTTTGATTTTTATTTATTATGATGTTGTTTCTTTTGCATTAATGAATTTAATCTATTTTATTATTTTATATGAGATTATAATTTATACTATTTATTTATTTGAATAGAAATGGATGGTGGAGATTTATGCTTGGCAGACAGTGCAACTAGTCACACAATTATGAAAAATAAGAAATATTTCTCTCATTTAATAAATAGAGAAGCAAAGTGTGAGCACTATAACAGGTAGTGCAAAGATAGTTGAAGGCTCTGGAAGAGCAAATATAATACTTCCTATTGGAGCACAACTTGAATACTTGATATTGTTGATGCATTGTATTCCCCTAAGTCTCAAAGAAACTTATTGAGTTTTAAAGATATTCGCAATTTCGCAGAAATGGATATCATATTGAGAAAATGAATGAATGAAATATTGAATTTCTTCATATTACAAGTATTATTCATTGCTCCAAGAAAGTAGTAGAAAGACTACCAGCATTCTCCATTGGATTGTATTGCACTAAGACTAATACAATTGAGGCAAATGCAATAGTAAACCGGAAGTTTACTGAAAACATTACTGTTTGGCATGACCAGTTAGGCAATTCCGGTTCAACAATGATGCGAAAAATAATCACAAATTCATGTGGGCACCCACTGAAGAACCAGAAGATTCTTCCAAATGATTATTCATTTGCTGCTTGTTAACAAGGAAAATTGATCATAAGGCCTTCACCAGCCAAGGTAATTCATGAATCAATCAACTTTCTGGAAAGTATTCAAGGAGACATTTGTGGGCCGATTCACCCACCATATGGAACCTTTAGATATTTTATGGTTCTAATTGAGGCATCAACAAGATGGTCATATGTTTCTTTGTTATCAACTCGCAACCTGGAGTTTGCAAGACTGCTTGCTCAATTGATCAAATTCCGAGCACATTTTCCAGATTTTCCTTTGAAGGCAATTCGCCTAGACAATGCCGGTGAATTCATATCTCAGGATTTTAATGATTATTGCATGTCTATTGGGATAAGTGTTGAACATCCTGTGGCACATGTTCACACACAAAATGGTTTAGCTGATTCATTAATCAAACGTCTTCAGTTAATTGCTAGACAATTGCTTATGAAATCAAAACTCACAATCTCTGCATGGAGGCATGCTAGATTACACGCAGCAGCATTGATTCGCATAAGGCCAACGAATAATCATCAGTTCTCTCCATCACAATTGATTATGGGTCAGGAGTCAAATATTTCCCATCTTAAGATATTTCGAAGTGCAGTATATGTTCCGATTGCTCCACCACAACGATCTAAAATGGGACCTCAAAGGAGGTTAGGAATATATCTTGGATATGATTCAACATCAATAATTAATTATTTAGACCCATCCACAAGGGTAGGGGTGGGAAAAAAACCCAAACCGAACCGAACTGACCCAAACCAAACCGTGTTCTTTACATAACCCAATTCGTTTATGTTTAACTCAACCCGAATGGTTTGGTTTGGTTTGGGTTTAAACCGAACCAACCGATAATTCAATATATTTTTTCTATATATATATATATATATATATATTGTAAATTTTAGTTAAGGATTCGCTTTCTATTTTTTCTTAACTTCCATATATTTTTTTTAAAAAAAATCCAGATATGATTCAAATAATACTATTATATATATTCTCTAATCCTAATACCTAAAGATTGTACTAAAAATAAAACCTAAAAACTATAAGCATCTAAATCGTAGCCGTCTCGTCTCGTCTCGTCTCGTTCATCACCAATTTTCGTTGTTTAAAGGTAAAATTATGTAACAAAGTTATTATATGAATTTTTTAGCTATCAAAGTTTATAACTTTATATTCCCACTCTATCTTTTATAAGTTGATTATTTTTTAATAAAACTGATGCCATCATATTTTATAACCAACCCGAACTACACCGCACCAAACTAAACCATAATAAAGTAAACCGAACTAAATCAAAACCAAACCAAACCAAACCAAACCCAAACCAAAGCTACTTTGGTTTTAATTGGGTTGAGTTTTATAAAACCCAAATTAACCAAACCAAACCGAACCCAAAACTAAATCGATATGCCCACCCCTACACAAGGGATTTATTTAAGGACCAATTCGCAGATTGTCATTTTAATGTGTCTATTTTTCCAACATTGAAGGAAGAGAACAAACAGTTGGGAAAAGATACTAACTGGAATGTTCATTATCTTATCTTGATCCTCGAATTAAAGAATGTGACTTAGAAGTCCAAAAGATAATTCATTTACAAAGCTTAACAAACCAGTTGCCAGATGCATTTACTGACCCGAAAAGAGTGTTTGTATCACATATCCCACCTATAAATTCTCCAGTTAGAATGAATATCCAAGAAGGGCAAAATCAACCTGCTAATGAGTCTAAGACACGCCTAAAACGTGGTAGATCTGTCGGTTCAAAAGATAAAAATACTCGAAAAAGAAAAGGAGCAGAAATTGGCAATAATGAAACCGAGGTAATAACTCCAAATGAAAAATCTCTAGAAGAGAACATGACACAAAAAGAAATTCAGGTACCTGATAAAGATGAGATCTCAACTAATTATGTCTGGAAGAAAATGGAACAGAAAGCAAATCGACGTCGATGATATTTTTGCATACAAAATAGCGGTTGATCTTATGGATGAGGATCATGAACCAAAATCTATTGAAGAGTGTACACAAAGAAGTGATTGGCCTAAAATGGAAAGAAGCAATAGATGCTTAATTCAAATCTCTTGCAAAGAGAGTAGTGTTTGGACTTGTAATCCGTACACCTAAAGGTGTAAAGTCAGTGGGCTACAAATGGGTTTTTGTGCGAAAGAGAAATGAAAATGGTGAGACTGTGAGATACAAAACACGTTTAGTTGCTCAAGGATTTTCACAAATACCCGGAATTGATTATGAAGAGACATACTCTATGTGGTGGATGCTACTACATTCAGGTTCCTTATCAGTCTGGCGATAAAGGAAGGACTTGATTTATGCCTAATGGATGTAGTCACAGCTTACTTAAATGGCCCACTGGATAGTAATATTTACATGAAAGTCCCAGAAGGATTTAAACTGCCAGAAGCAGCAAATTCTTATTCTCGAGAAAGTTATAGCATAAAGTTAAATCGATCTCTTTATGGACTGAAACAATCAGGCCATATGTGGTATAATCGCCTAAGTGAGTACTTGTTGAAAGAAGGCAATAAAAACGATCCTATCAGCCCATGAATCTTTATAAAGAGATTTGAGAAAGGATATGTTATAATTGCAGTGTATGTTGATGATTTGAACATCATTGGAAGGATAAAGGAAGGACTTGATTTACGCTCAATGGATGTAGTCACAACTTACTTAAATGGCCCACTGGATAGTAATATTTACATGAAAGTCCCAGAAGGATTTAAACTACCAGAAGCAGCAAATTCTTATTCTCGAGAAAGTTATAGCATAAAGTTAAATTGATCTCTTTATGGACTGAAACAATCAGGCCGTATGTGGTATAATCGCCTAAGTGAGTACTTGTTGAAAGAAGGCAATAAAAACGATCCTATCAGCCCATGAATCTTTTTAAAGAGATTTGAGAAAGCATATGTTATAATTGCAGTGTATGTTGATGATTTGAACATCATTGGAACTCTTGAAAAGATTTCACATACAATGGAATACTTGAAGAAAGAATTTGAGATAAAATATCTAGGAAAAACAAGGTTTTGTTTGGGACTACAAATTGAGCACCTCAAGAATGGAATCTTCGTGCATCATGAAACTTACACATAAAAGGTAGCTAAACGATTTTCTATGGATCAAGCACATCCTTTGAGTAGTCCAATGGTTGTAAGATCATTCGATGTGAATAGAGATCCCTTCCATTCTAGAGATGAAAATGAAGAAGTTCTTGGTCCTGAAGTACCATACTTGAGTGCAATAGGAGCATTAATGTACCTTGCCAGTCATACAAGACTTGATATAGCATTTGCAGTGAATCTATTGGAAGGGTTTAGCTCATGCCCAACTCGTAGGCATTGGAATGGGATAAAACATATACTTCGTTACCTTCAAGGTACAAAAGACATGGGTATATTCTTTCCTAACCCATCCACAGAAAATTTGATTGGTTTTGCAGATGCTGGGTACATGTCTGATCCCCACAATGTTAGATCACAAACAAGGCTATCTGTTTACTTGTGGTGGAACTGCTATCTCTTGGCGTTCGATGAAGCAAACCATTGCAGCTACTTCTTCCAACCATATAGAGATTTTAGCCATTCATGAAGCTAGTCGTGAGTGTGTATGGTTAAGATCTGTCATTCAACATATGCAAGAAGATTGTGGTCTATCTACAGGGAAAGAAGCCCCAACAGTCATGTATGAAGACAATGTTGCATGTATCGCTCAACTCAAAGATGGATACATCAAAGGAGACAGGACAAAGCACATTCTACCGAAATTCTTTTTCATCCATGATCTATATTGCACCGGGACATATACGGGGACAGGGGCGGGGACGGGAAACGGCTAAACTTAAATTTATGGATACGGGTACGGCATGTGTACGTCTATAAA
Organism: Brassica nigra; assembly: GCA_016432835.1. NCBI lineage: Eukaryota > Viridiplantae > Streptophyta > Magnoliopsida > Brassicales > Brassicaceae > Brassica > Brassica nigra. The sequence goes on along the minus strand of CM028249.1, from coordinate 13,825,955 downwards.
ATATATATGTATATATATATATATATATATATATCAAATCATAATTTAAAAACCAAATCCTAATTCTCCTATAAAATAAAAACATTAGAAACTTGTATATAGACAAAAAAAAATACGTATTACAAAACATAAAACTCAAAATAAAAGATATATGTAACATAATTCGTGTGTAACTTGAGAAGCATGGAACGTGAAAAGCATATATAAACTAATCAACACACATACATAAGAATTGATAAACACAAAACAGAGTTTGTAATAATACTTACTCTATTTTCTTTAGACGTGAGAAATGACAATTGACGAAGAAGGTGAAAGAGAATAAGAGTTTGCTTAAGATTAGAAGATTGATTAAAATTTTGTAACCCTAATCCTTTATATAAGGACGTGTTTACTTGTTTTTCAATTGTTTTCCAAAACTATGACATAATAAATGTAAAGATCGATACTGGATTAACATCAGAAACGTTTCCGAAACGTTTCCAAAACCTAGCTACACGTCCCCAAAAATCTGTGATGTCTCCACTGTCTCTGAAACGTTTCGGAAACGTCCCCAAGCCGTCCCCACCACGTCCCCATCCCAGAAGCGCAGCTGGTACGTGAGACGGCAGTGAATTACCGTCCCCGTGCTTCATAGCCCATGATCTACAGAAGAATGGCGAAGTTCATGTCGTTCAAGTTCGTTCAAGTGACAATCTGGCTGACTTATTCACCAAGATGCTACCCACTGCTACTTTCAAGAAGTTGGTTCATTTTAACGGATTACGTCATCTCAAGGATCTTAAAGCTTGTACACATGAGGAGAAGTAATTACGCGATGCACTCTTTTTCCCTTAACCATGGTTTTTCCCATTGGGTTTTCCTGGTAAGGTTTTTAACGAGGCAGCATCTTAGGCGTTAATAGACATCAAGGGAAGTGTTTTATTTATTGTGATATTGCTTATAGAAAGTCTTGTTCACCAAGATTTACTTGTACTTGGTCTCCAAGTTAAACCCTCTTATTATATCCCTATATAAGGAGTTCATTATTCTTGGAATAAGGCACACCAATTCCTCTCTTCTTTTCTTTTTTCTTCTTTAGTCAAAACACTATACTATTAAAAGAGAAATACTATAAAAGAAAATCTATTTATACAAGGTTATTGCAACCTTTCATTAGACTACTAATATTTTGGTCTTACCTTAAATTTATACTAACAATATACTACCATATATTTCTCTAACAATATTTGCCTTAATCAGTAATAAATATATCATTATAAATAGAATATAATATTTCATATTATTTACTCCTACAGTTTCGATATCTAACAAAATAATTTTGTAATCAATCAAAATCATTATAAATTTTTCTCTCTTATTTAATTAATCATCAACTATCATTTTACATAGATAGATTTCCACGCCATCTCACATAAATTGTTCGATCCATGCATAATTATTTTTGGTCATATTATTAATTAATTTAACTATATAATATTTTAAATACTTTTAACTGAATTATATTATTACTCCTTATTTCATGTGATATACTCTTTCTCTAAATATTTTAAATTTATTTTATAAAGCGTATTTCTAATAAAAATTTGTTATTTAAGAAATTTTTTAAAACTATTAAAAACAAAAAAAAATTGTATACTATTAGATTAGCCAAAACTTTTCTAAATAAATATTAAGTCTCACCAACTACACAAATATAAATCTTATAAAAGTCACATAAAATTTAATGAGGGAGAGTATACATGTGCATTTGGATCTCGGGGTTGAATACGAATTGGTTTCTATCTGGCCTAGATCTTTTAGCTCCTAAACATTTAAACCCAACTAGGTATTTCAAAATTTTCAAGTACGTAATGGATCCGGATATTTAAAACTCCAAAAATATTCCAAATATCTGAAAATTCAAAAATACTTGAAACCCAAACAAATACCCGGAAATATTCAAATACCAAACTCTCCTTCCCCACCTATTTTACTTAAATTTGACACAGGAACCAAAAAACACACTCAAAATTTTACCCCAGTACCCAAAATATATTTTTAAAATTTTATTCAAAACCCGAAACTATACCTAAAACCAAACCAAAAACTTTAAAAATTACTTGTAGTACAGAAAACATATTCAAAATATCCAATATACCTAATATACACAAAATATTTTAGGTATTTTAGGTATCCGCGGGTCAAGTCTCGAGCAGAACCTAGACTCGAACCGAGACCCAACACACACTCAAACCGAGACCAGCGTCCAAAAAGTACTAAATAGGTATTTTCCTGGATCTGGATTCGAACCGAATCTGTACTTTCAAATCAATTTTGGTTTGGTTTATCTGGTCAGGATAATATATCAGGTCTAAAAATAATTACATAAGAGTGTACATATTTTGTATTCTTTAATAAAATATTTCATATATAGTTTAAACATATTTTCTTTTCAATATAATATGACTTTGTAACATAAATATATAACAATTTCAAAATATTTAGTCATATTAGACTTTGTTTATATATATTCGAAAAAATTCGCGCTTTCGAAGCGTGGATCAAAATATAGTAAATTCTTAAAACATTGACACAGTTAGAGATCTAACAATAATAATACTACGGTGCTGAGAAGTAGCTATTAGTCAATTCTATCCGATAGTGGAGGAGATCACATGACTCTGGACGGTTTTTCAGCAAGATTCAAGATTATTTGGTTGGTACGGTCTAGTCAAGTTCTCTGCATACTTAGCTATTAGTTAACTTTATCTCTTTATTAAGAAACATTGATTCATTCGTAGTGTGTGGATGCTTGTATTTTTATATTTACAACTAGATTAGGACCCGCGCCTTGCGCGGGATAAGAGCTATAAGAAATTATTCATACATTTGATTTTATAATTTTATTTTACATATTGGTTTAAATTGTAGTCAAAAGGTTGAGTACATATGGTATTGTGCAAGACGGCATTGAAATTTCGTTATATAAGTAAACTGTTTTCGATATGCAAAGACAAAGTATAACAATTTTCGTTATATAAGTAAGTTACTGTGATTAAAGCATTCAGGTAATTGGCCAAGAAAAAATTTATAGATGTGATCTTGTAATCAATATAATTTATATGACCTACCATATTTATCAAATTATATTGGATATAGAAGAAAGTACACGTTTGAGTTTTTGGCGTCTTCATTATGACTATAAATCGAATCGTAAAATTTAATTGTCTTTATCAAATAGATCATGAAGTATATATGTCCCCCTTGTGATTAAATAGATCGACAGTTAATGGAAATAGTCGCTTTCTAAAATTTGATTTTTATTATAATAGATTTTTATAGATTACCTTGACTATTTATTATAATGATAAATGCGGTAGCTGTCAATTACTAAAAAGATTAGACTAAGTTTTTTATTTCAAAAAAATAAAAAAAAAAACATTGGGGAAAGCATATAAAAAAACATAGCATATGAATTGCAAGTAAAAACCAAAAGTATTACTTGATAAATATGACATGAATATTTCTTCTAATCATGGCATAGGACTTCAAAATGGTGACGGCGGAATCCTGAGTACATAAAATCACGACGTCTTTAAACTGGCAACTAATTAGATGTTCAACAAAAACTATAGTTTAGATGAACAATGGGGATGTTAGTACCTCATTCGGAATGACCTGATTTCAGGAATGTCAGGCTCAATCACTATTTTTGACATCCCTTCGATGTTTGTTACATTCTTGAAGCTACCTATATTATAAAACCCATTTATTATTAACTGAAACTGAAAGTGAGTAGAAAAAAGAAACATTCCTTTGGGGAAAATAAATCTTCTAAGTTACCTTCCTCCCGTTCAATACGCCAAAAACTCAAAACACATAGAACAACAGAACTAACTGTAGAGTTCCATAAATGATAAAACTTTATAGCCATGTCCCCATAGACAACACACTTAATTTCATCTAACCTGTAAGCGAGGGTCTAAAATAAATATTCCGAAACCCATAACGATTCATTATTATATTTTTGAAAATATGTTTTTATGTTTAAACGCGGATACTCACCCGAGGTTGATCAATGAGAAATTTATTTTATGCCGCATCTCACAATAAATTTCATCATGATAAGGCTGGAGCTCCCCAATCCCAACTAAAGCTCCATAAAGATCTAAGACATTAAAAACACATGTTGCAATATTAATACATAGCTGATAATTTTATAATTTAAAAGTCCATTCAACTAAGACTATGTAATGTAATTAGATCCGAATACCTATACAGTACATTGGATGGGCAAGACCACGTGCAATGTCAAGAAACTTTACAAAACAATAGTAGTTGCTACATGTTTTTGGTTGAATTTGCACGACCACAGTAGAATTTGACATAATAATGTGGTATCGATTCTTGGTCAAACGTATCAAACCTGAAAAATGCATTACTTTGAAATTTCTAATATCAAACCAATCACCTTCATTCATAGTGATATGGTTTAAAGATTCCAGCTCTTCGTATAGAGTTGCTTCTATCTTTGACCCCTTATTCAGAAAAATAAACAAAAATATTAATAAAATAAAAAAAACTTTAATAAAAAGGACTTTCGTTTGGCCCTGCAGGACATGAACGAACTGTCCGACTTCATCCTTTTTCACGGTCCCATGTATCTTATCACCCTAGCAAATATGAACATAATCAAGTAAGAAACAAATGTATCTTAACCTAATATAGAAACAAAGATAGAACTTACTCTAAAATCCACGAAAACCATTTCAATGGTCTCACCACTCGCTGAATACTGCTTCCACAACCGGATTATCTTAACCCTCACCTTCCACATTGACTTGAAAGGCTTCAAATCAGAAACGTTGTTCATCGCCATTTCTTAACTTTTATTCGCTTTTCTTGCTTTTGATGAGTGAATGCCTACTTCAAAGGGATTTATATATTAGTATTATTTGCCACATATAAATCGGCTCGATGCACAATCTTAGGCAGTAAATAACAAATTGCTGCCTAAGATTATACGTATAGATATGATTTAATATTTATTTGTATGAATATGCATTTAGATGATTGGCTTGATCGATCTAGTGATTTATTACTACTTTACTTAATAATAATCCATAACGTATATTATCCGTTACCATGTTAATTTAGAATTTTCTCTTCTACATATATATAATTTGATTCGCAATCTTAGGCTCAATGCGCAATCTTAGGCTCAATGCGCAATCTTAGGCAGTAAATAACAAATTGCTGAATTGTCAATCAATGTTTAATACATTATAGGCACGAATTTAGTAGTCAAATACGTCAATCATAAAAACATGGACGTACATTTATGTTTTGCATTAATATATACGCATTGACCTATAAATAGGAAAGTCGAGGATCAAAATTTGCATAATTTATGAATATGCGATGAGATTATGATATTATTCGATTTAGTCATGCAATTATAACAATACAAAATGGTGAAATCATAATGGCAAGTCAGATTATAGCAATCTGATTCATAGCATTATTCTCGATCATCTTATACCATGATTTTTTATTGATTCATAGCATTTCATAGATTATGATTTTATTCGATTTAGTCATGATTTTTTTATTGATTCATAGAATTATTCTCGATTCATAGCATTTCTTTTTCTGTCCTTTCTCTTTTTCAATGACTTAATATCTCCAAACATTATATATTATACGATAGAAAAAGAAAAAGAGAAAGGACAGAAAAAATTATAATGTTTTAATATCTTCAAACATTATATATAATATTGATGGATATATTAAAACATTATTTTCGATCATGTAAGCTACAAAAATAATATTTACTCAATATATCCAAACATTCTATATTTGTAATAATACGATAGAAAAATAAAAAGAGAAAGGAAAGAAAAATTTATAATGTTTTAATATCTTCATACCATATAGTTATATATCATACGATAGAATAAATTCTAGGCTTATATGAAACTGTTGGTATTTAAACGGATTGGTATGGAGTTAAGTTTTAATCAACTATCAATCATTGTGGATCTATATATGGTAAAATTTGACGATTTTAGATTCCATAGTCGATTACATAATCAATTACTATGACGATTTTATATATGGAAATACTCGACATTAAGAATATGACATAAGTTGATTATGAATGTGAAACCACAATGGCATTTGCATGTAATTTCTCTAGTAAATTAAGGGTGATTCAATATGTAGGCTGAGAGTGAGTGTGGTGCTGCCACGTATGCATGGCACACATGTAAATAACATACAACTTTAAGGTTACTCTCCCAAATTGCTCCTTGATTAATAAGAAAGGGATTTGTTTGATTCCTTCGAAACATGTTATTCACTTTTTAGTTGATTAATTCCATGACATAAATCCGGACTAGACATTCGCTTTAACCCTCAACTTTTAGATGTTTAAGTATATATACATATCCAGTTTTTATACCGTGATAGTTTCAGCGAAAGAAGTTCACGTGGTGCACTAATTAAACATGTCCCAATATCACTCACCGAGAACGAGCTTGTACATGCTTATGTTATGTAAGACTATTTCCAATACAAAATTCTATTTCAAATTTATTTAACTTTATAATAGAATAGAATTTTGTTAAATCATTTAAAATGAAAATTGAAGTAATGAACAAAACAAATACACTACTCTATTTATAAAATATATAAAATCTATTTTTAATCCATTATAGAACATAAAAATATAGTAGGTTGAAATTCTTTTAACTTTGAACTCTATTTTAAAATAAGAAATAAAGTGAAATCGGAAATGCTTCTAGTTAGTTCTTTATCTCATAGAGCAGTAGCATACTAGCATATGTAATAGTTACATAATATCATTATGCAATGCTTTCCTTGGTCAAGTTTCTGCTTCCATATTTTAGTTAGCCCTATTTTAGTTGAATGTCTGTTAGCATTTGAGGTTACTTGTTTCTTTCCTCTTGTCGTTGCTTTAGATTTTCATTTCATTCTGCTACTGGTTACCTATGTACTTATGTCAAAAATTTAAAAGTGTTGGTATAAAATTTTACATTTACACACAAAAATCATTATGCAATAATCAAAGGGTTTCTATATATTTCTTCTTACTTTTACATTACATTAATTGATACTCGGTGGTTCTGAAGTTCGATACATTTTAATTAGATGAAAGGTTTAATGCAGAGATTTTTAAAGTTGAAAGTACATCTTGCAGAAAAACAAATAGTTGGAGGGTTTTCTTGCCAAGTTCTCGAAAGCAAAAGCACTACTGAACTACGATTGTCGTCGACTAAAATTACCCTAAGAATCGAAACGCTTCTACGATTGTTGCTTCTTCAAAGTTTAAGCAAAAAAAAAAAAAACTTTGCCGCAGTGCTCATTGTAATGGCAAGCAACAATCCGTCGCAGCTTCTTCCATCAGGTATCTACTCTTCTTCCTTCAACATCTCCCACTTCTTTGTCTTTTATACAGAACTGGATCTGAAAAAAAACTTAGTCTCTACTTCTTTCGTGCAGAGCTAATAGACAGATGCGTAGGATCGAAGATAAGGGTGATAATTGTTGAGATAAGCTTGAAGATAGCTTGAGAGTCAAGCAACCTATTCCTAGTTAGTTTGTGATCTTCTAATTAAAAGGAAACGTGTGTGTGTTTACAATTAGGAATAGGAAAATATAATACCTATATAAGCAATGTTGGGTGTAATGACATTAGCTATGAGTTGTGTGATTGAAGCTTAGTTTTGAGTTATTTTCTAAGCATTGAGTTTGAGATTAATAAGAAAGAGTGTTTCTTATATTGGTTATTGAGTTCGATATTTGGTATCAGAGCTCTGGTTCGAAACAAATCAATTGATATAAAGTTTGTGAGAATCAACGAACAACAATGGCGGAAGTGAAGAATGAAGACGAAACAACCACCAAAGAGACCGGACCGTCTTCCATAAAGTTTCCGATGCTGAGCTCCTCTAACTACACAGTATGGGCCATGAGAATGAAGATTGCTCTTAAGGTTAACGAAGTCTGGGAGACTATTGATCCAGGAATCAAACATGAGAAGAAAAATAATTTGGCTATTGCCTTAATCTTTCAATCTATACCGGAGGCGTTGACACTACAAGTAGGAGATCTTGATACCGCCAAAGCAATCTGGGAAGCTATCAAAGCTCGACATGTTGGAGCAGAGAGAGTAAGAGAAGCACGGCTGCAGACGTTAATGGCAGACTTCGATAGGTTGAAGATGAAGGAGAGTGATACAATTGATTCCTTTATCAGCAAGCTATCTGAGATTACGTCACAGGCTGCATCCCTTGGAGAAACTATTGATGAACCTAAAATCGTCAAGAAGTTTCTCAAGACTTTACCGAGAAAAGTATATTCACATCGTTGCCTCTCTCGAACAAGTGTTGGACCTAAAGATAACGAGCTTTGAAGACATCGTTGGGAGATTAAAAGCCTATGAAGAAAGAATATGTGAAGAAGACGAGGAAGAAAATCATGATGATCAAGAGAAACTCATGTATACGAACATGGAGTCACAACGAGACAGCTACGGAGGTAACAGAGGTCGTGGCAGAGGCGGACGATCGAATTGGAGAGGAAGAGGTCGAGGTCGTACTGGAGGATTCTATGCACAGAGAGACGCATATAAACAGGGTCAGGATCGTGATACATCACATATTACCTGTTTTCGTTGCGACAAGCTCGGGCATTATGCAGCTGATTGTCCTGATAGATTGCTTAAACTACAAGAAACTGTTGAGAAGAGGGAAGATAACACTCAAGAAGCCGATAACTTGATGATGCACGAGGTAGTTTACCTAAACGAGAAAAAGGTACAACCAAGCATATTTGAAACAGAACAAGGTATGGAGAACCTATGGTATCTTGACAATGGAGCATCGAATCACATGAGTGGGAACCGCCTATTCTTCTTCAAGCTTGATGAAGAGATTACCGGGAAGGTTAGATTTGGAGATGACTCTCGAATCGATATCAAAGGAAAAGGTTCAGTAAGATTTATCTTAACAGGCGGCGAAAAGAAGATACTAAATAATGTGTATTACATACCTGGTCTTAAGAGCAACATTGTGAGTTTGGGTCAGGCTACCGAAGCTGGGTGTGAAGTAAGAATGAGAGGTGATCAGTTGATGCTCTTTGACCGATCGGGACAGTTGATGATTAATACTACAAGATCAAAGAACCGGTTGTATAAGGTGATACTGCAGGCCGACATAATCCAATGCCTATTAACGACAGCTTCTAGTGAGTCTTCTAAGTGGCATGCACGACTTGGTCATGTCAACATGGAAACAATGAAGTTGATGATAAACAGAGAACTCGTCGTCGGCCTGCCAAAACTAAGTGTCGAGAAAGAAACGTGCGTATCGTGCCTACTCGGCAAGCAAACAAGACGGTCTTTCCCACAATCAACAGACTACAGAGCAAGCTATCCACTTGAACTTATCCATGGAGACTTATGCGGCCCTATCACTCCAGCGACACCAGGACACAAGCGGTATGTGTTCGTACTGATAGATGATAATACGCGCTATATGTGGACGGTTTTGCTTAAGGAAAAGAGTGAAGCCTTTGAAAAATTCAAAGCTTTCAAAAGACTTGCAGAACAAGAGACCAAAGCAGTAGTAAAAACGTTTCGGACTGATAGAGGAGGGGAGTTTATGTCACATGAGTTTGTATCTTACTGTGACAAGACTGGCATTAATAGACATTTGACAGCTCCTTATTCTCCACAACAGAACGGAGTTGTGGAACGTCGAAATCGTACATTACTGGAGATGACAAGAAGTCTTTTGAAACATATGGATGTACCGAATAAACTATGGGGAGAAGCTGTCAGGCACGCCACTTATTTGATAAATCGAGTTGCAACACGATCTTTAGAAGGAATAACGCCTTATGAAGCATTACGAAAGAAGAAGCCAAACGTCGAGCACCTCAAGGTATTCGGGTGTGTGTGCTATGCAAGAACAAATACGGAAGGCAGAAGGAAACCTGATGATCGATCAAGAGTATTGGTGCACTTAGGAACGGAACCTGGCTCCAAAGCCTATCGATTAATGGATCCAACGAAGAACAAAATTATAGTGAGTCGCGATGTGTATTTTGATGAAGAACGACGGTGGAAGTGGAATGAAACAAAGGAGAATGAAGATGACTTTGAAGTTACACTACGACCTTTGATAAATGGTGATCATGATGGTGATCAAGTCGTGGATGAGACTGCAAATAGTGACGATGTGGTTAACGATGACGTAGAAGAAGATGATAATGAAGAAGAAGAAGAAGAACTGCAGTCTCATCCACGTAGGTCAACGCGGGCGAGCAACAAGCCATCTTACCTGGATGATTATGTTTTATTAGCAGAAGCAGAAGGTGAGAGATTGTTGATGGTAATTAACAACGAACCAAGCAACTTCAATGAAGCCAAGGAGTTAAAGGTATGGATCGATGCATGTTTAGAGGAACTATCATCTATAGAGAAGAACAACACTTGGGTGCTTGTCGACTTGCCTAGGGGATTTAAAGCTATCGGTCTTAAATGGGTATTTAAGATCAAAAGGAATGCAGATGGGACTATTAGTAAGTTCAAAGCTCGCTTAGTTGCAAAGGGATATGTTCAAAAGCATGGAATCGACTATGACGAAGTGTTTGCTCCTGTGGCTCGGATCGAAACAGTTAGATTAATCATTGGAGTTGCAGCATCGTATGGTTGGGAGATTCATCATCTCGATGTAAAAACGGCGTTCTTACATGGAGAGTTAAAGGAAGAGGTTTATGTTGCTCAACCTGAAGGTTTTGAGATAAAAGGGCATGAAAATAAAGTTTATAGATTGAAAAAGGCTCTCTACGGTTTAAAACAGGCTCCGAGAGCTTGGAACATCAAGCTCAATCGAATTCTTAAAGATCTTGGCTTCACACGATGTATTAAAGAACCATCGCTATACAAGAAAGAGGAGAACAGAGGACTCTTGCTCGTGTGTGTCTACGTCGATGATCTACTTGTTACCAGTTCATCCTTGCAATTGACGATCGACTTCAAGAAAGAGATGGGGAACAAATTTGAGATGAGTGACTTGGGAAAGCTTACCTATTATCTAGGTATTGAGGTTCGACAGTATGATGGAGGCATTATGTTATCACAGGATAGATATGCAAGGAAGATCCTTGAGGAAACAGGTATGCACGCCTCCAATCTTACTCACATTCCCATGGAAGTTAACTTGAAACTATCAAAGTCACAAATGGAAAGGAGTATTGACGAGAGAGAGTATCGAAGAAACATTGGATGTCTTCGTTATCTATTACATACTCGACCTGATCTTTCTTTCAGTGTCGGAGTACTTAGTAGATATATGCAAGACCCCAAGGAGTCTCATGGGGTGGCATTAAAGCAAGTACTTAGATACCTTCGCGGTTCAACGGCTCTTGGTCTGCGCTTTACTCGAGCAACGAGTTTGGAACTGATAGGTTATAGTGATAGTTCGCACAGCGTTGATATTGATGATGGAAGATCAACGACCGGGCATATCTTCTATCTCGGAACCAGTCCTGTGACTTGGTGTTCCCAAAAACAAGAGATAGTTGCATTATCGTCTTGTGAAGCTGAATTAATGGCTGCTACAGAAGCTGCAAAGCAGGCTATTTGGCTTCAAGATCTACTAAGTGAAGTCATCGGAGAAACAAGCAAGAAAGTTATCATAAGAGTTGATAACAAATCTGCAATAGCACTCACGAAAAATCCTGTGTTTCATGGGCGAAGTAAACACATCCATAGAAGGTTTCACTTCATAAGGGAGTGTGTAGAGAATGAACAGATTGAAGTCGAGCATGTTCCGGGAAATGAGCAAAGAGCTGACATACTTACAAAATCACTTGGACGACTGAAGTTTAAAGAGATGAGGCGACTTATTGGAGTATTCGATGTATGTGAGAGTGAGTTCAAGCTTAAAGAGGAGAATGTTGAGATAAGCTTGAAGATAGCTTGAGAGTCAAGCAACCTATTCCTAGTTAGTTTGTGATCTTCTAATTAAAAGGAAACGTGTGTGTGTGTTTACAATTAGGAATAGGAAAATATAATACCTATATAAGCAATGTTGGGTGTAATGACATTAGCTATGAGTTGTGTGATTGAAGCTTAGTTTTGAGTTATTTTCTAAGCATTGAGTTTGAGATTAATAAGAAAGAGTGTTTCTTATATTGGTTATTGAGTTCGATAATAATGAAAGGAGACAAGGAACTCGTGGAGATACTCAAAGGCTTTGACGTTTACGTCAACATGGTCCTTGAGGATGTCACCGAGTAGTAAGTCTCCTCGGTTTTGCTATGTCTCCCCTCCTGGTTTTGCTTGATGGGTTCAGTCCTGGTTTAGGAAATGAAAGCACAGACCTTGAACCAATAGATGCGTTATCCAGAAACTAAGTTTCTCAAATTTCAAGTTTCAGTAGTTAACCACATGAACTGATTTCATGTACATTCTAGCTTGGCAGTATCCGTCGAAGTTCACTGCTTGGACAATGGGATCATATGTCTGTGGTTTAGGCCATCTCCAATGAGACCAAAACACTAAATTTGGTGTAATCTCATCTTCAATGAGACACCAAAAGTGACATCATCCCTAATATTATTCATCAAATCAAATATTAAAATAATATATTTTATTTAATTATAGATATATTAATTTTATTAATTAGTTTTACTTCTAGTTAAAATGAATATATCATAATATTTGTATTTTCACATTAATAAAACATTAAAATATTACTGTATTTATATTTTAATTAATAATATAATTAAATGAGCATTATCAATTACATTAAATTGTCACAAAATAAAACTGCTTTTCATTTTAAATGTATAAAGTTTAAATTTTGACTAATATAATTAAGAAGTTAAATAAATAAGTATACAAATTGATAAAATAAAAATAACATATATAAATAAACAAAAGATAAAACTACAAAAATTAATAAATAATTATTAAAAAAAACTAAATGTGATAAATATAATTAGTCAATTCTAAATAATTAATATATTAAATTATCAAAACAAAAAGTTAATAATATAAAATATTATTTTGATGTAGAATTTGTTGTGATGGTTGAAGATAAAAAATAAAGTTTAACACCAAAACACCAAATTTGATGTAATGCTAACACCAAATTCAACACAAAACTTGGTGTTGGTTGGAGATGCCCTTGGTGATTTAATAATGTGTTTGGACCTTGCTGCTTGCTTTGGAGATATGTACTCATAGATTCGTGCCTGTAAACATTTTACCTGAGTAAATATAACCAGGGTATGTCTCTAAATTAATCGCCATCGTGCAGTGAGATTACAGCAGAAGGAAGTCGTGCCACAAAGCTTGATCAGATTCTACTCAATGGCAACAACATCGCCATTGTATGTCTTGTTTTTTTTTGGAAAAAAGTTTGCCAGCTACACCATGTATACCATAATATGGTGCAAACCATCCGAAGTTTCGAAATGTGTCTAAAACTACACGATGTATATGATAATACATACCACATATACAACGTTAATGGAAACATGGTGCCAACATCATATCGAGGTCTAATTGATTTTAGGTAAAATAATTGGGGTCAGAGCGTAATTAACAAAACTAAAATCAATTGAAGCAAAGTCCGACCCGACCCAATACGTAAACCGATCCGAACCAAACAATAAACCCGACCCAGACACATAACCACTTTCCCCAAATCGATTTCATTTCTATTAGGGTTCCAAACAAGGAAAAAAATTGGGGATTTCGGTTCTGTTTGAAAAGAGAGAGATTACGAGAGTTTGTTTCTGAGAAGAGATTGCAGAGACAGAGAGGGTTTGGTGTTATCGATTCACTTTTGAAATTGAATCGGATGATCTAATCAAGTAACAAGGCGACGGCGACGATGAGGTAAGAACCCTTTCATGTTTATTTCGATTATATTGGAATAAATTGATGGATTTTACCATGTGTTGATGATATTTTTATTGTAACAGTGATTCAATCTCGGTGAAGATTAATTGTTTTCATTCCGGTGTGTTCAAAAATGATGAGGATGGGAATCTAAATTATGTCGATGGTTTGCTGGAGCAGTTCGAAGTGAATGGTGATGCAGCTTATGAAGAAGTTTTGAAGATCATTGTTCAGAAAGTTAGAGTGGGGAGAATGTGGTACAAGTTACCATATGAAGATATCACAGAGAAGAAGGAGTTGCTTGAAAATGGAGAGAAAAACAAAAAGAGGATGGCTTCTAATGGTCGTTATTATGGGGAGCTTGATGTCTTCATAGAGAACAGTGTAGCTGTTGATGGTGACGAGTTTGATGCTGAGAATGAAGCTGTTGATGGTGACGAGTTTGATGCTGAGAATGAAGCTGTTGATGGTGATGAGTTTGATGCTGAGCAACAAGACGACGAGGATAATGGTGATCATGAAGCAGAGGAGAGTGAAGATGAGTATCAAGCGAGTGATAAATCTGATAATGAGGAGGATATTGACAGGAATTTTCAAGAGGATCTTGAGATGTTTAGGGATGAGAACTATGAGGATGAGATTCTAGACGAGGATGAGGTATATCCTGATACTGAGCAGTCATCTGGTGATGAGGAGGAGCAAGCTGAGAGGATGGTTCAAAGGGGAGAATTAGATGGGATTTTTAGTCTCAGGCAGACTTTTTACAGTGGTAAAGAGTTTAAGAATCAAGTCATCAAATATATCCTGAAGACAAGAAGGAACGTGGTCTATGACAGATGGGAGAAGACCAAGATTGGTGCTAAATGCAGTGGTAAAGGGTGTGTGTGGCGTATATATTGCTCGGTAGAGATACCAATCAAGCAATGGATGGTCAAAGTCTATGTCAACAAACACACTTGCTATCCCACAGGGAAGTGTAAACTCATCAAAAGTCCTGTCATTGCTGAAGTTATGTTAGAACAAATCAGGAGGGAACCTGAAATGAGTGCTCCGATGATTAAAGAAGAGTTTAGGCATAGGTTCAACATCATCATCTCTCCAGAGCAGGCAAAGATTGCTAGGCGTATTGTTCTTGATAAGCTACAAGCCGAATGCAATGAGCATTTTGCAAGGGTTAGGGACTATGAAAAGGAGCTATTACGGTAATTTTTCATTTTTTTATCTTTCTTATTCTTGTTTATAGTTTAATATACTTATGAGTAACTGTTTTAATTTTTTTTTTCAAATGCAGTTCAAATGTTGATAGCAAAATCGAGATCAATACAACAACAAAACCAAATGGAGCAAAGGCATTCCACTCCATGTATATCTGCTTTAACAAAATACGTGTGGCATGGAAGGAATACTGCAGGCCGATTATTGGATTAGATGGAACATTCCTCAAGCACAGCTCTCTGCAAGGACTGATTCTAACTGCGGTAGGAAGGGATCCCAATAACCAGATATACCCAATTGCATGGGCTGTGGTCAACTCAGAGAGCAATGACAATTGGGAATGGTTTATCCACAGGTTAAAGATTGATTTGGGTTTAGGCATGGGTGAGCTTGTGACGATTATATCAGATCAGCATAGGGGATTGATTCATGGAGTTGCAGTTGAGTTGCCGAGAGCTGAACATAGAGCTTGTGCTAGACACATCTACTCTAATCTGAAGAAGAATCATAAGTCTGATACACTGAAGCCACTATTCTGGCGTGTTGCAAGTAGCTACAACGTGGCTGACTATGAGAAGAATTTAGAGGTTTTCAAGCAGTTTGATCCACTAGCAGCTGAAGATCTTCTGAAGAAGGATCCTTCTACTTGGTGCAGAGCGTTTTTCCGGGTAGGTTCATGTTGTGCTGATACACACAACAACTTCACTGAGTCTTTCAATAGGACTTTGAAGATAGCTAGAAAGAAGCCATTTATTCAGATGCTTGAGTTGATTAGAAGGGATGCTATGACGAGGATAGCTACTAGATGTAAGACAGCTAGTGACGAGACAGGTCTCGTTACAAAGAAGGCGAGAAAAGAGGTTGAAAAGTCTTGTGATGAAGCTCAGCATTGCTATTCTTACCCTAGCACATATGGTGATTATGAGTGTGTTGAATTTGGAAATGGTTTCACAGTGAATTTGCCTTCTCGTAGCTGCACTTGTAGGAAATGGGACTTGTCTGGAATTCCATGCCGCCATGCTGTATCTGTTATCCGTGAGAATAGTCTTGAGGTTGATGATTTTATTTCAGATTATTATCTGACAGCAAAGTGGCAAGGTTTGTACTCGAACGGTTTGAAGCCTGTAAATGGTCCAAGGTTTTGGGAGAAATCTGGTGGAGAACGTATTGAAGCACCTCCTTACAAGAGACCTCCTGGAAGACCAAAAGGGAAAGCGAGGATTAAAGGAGTGAATGAATCCCCTAAGAAAAATGCGACCAAAGTTAATCGAAAAGGAAGAGTAGGTCATTGTGGTCTATGTGGTGGTGAAGGCCACAACTCAAGGAAGTGTCCGCATGAGGTAAATTCTCCTTATAATTGTCAAGCTTTTGTTTGTGTTGTGGTTCATTCATTATATTTTGTTGCAGTCTGAAGAAAGCAGAAAGCGTAGGCGTCTCAGCATGCAACAACAATCACAGGAACAAGCAATTGAGGATATATCTTCAACAGCGCCACCTACGACACAAACATGACTTCAGTATATGCACCACCTGTGACTGTTTTTTTGTCTTTCAGTGTCTGTTTCAGTCCTCGGATATGTTTCTTTTTTGTGAATGTCTATGGTATTACTCTGGTTATTGTATGACGATGAAGCATATTTTGGATGTCAAAACAATGACTTTGAACTCTATTTTGAATGAAAAACCAGTTCATGTTAAAGGCATTCAAAGTTGTTCAAACCATTACATGTCTTAAGCATTACAATCAGAAGGGAATAAGCATTGCAAACACATATCTAAAGCATTACAATAAGACCATTAGAGCTTAAGAAAGTTATTAATGATGTCTTCTTCCAACTCTTCATTCTTGACCAGCTCACTTCTAAGCTCAGCAATTGTCTTCTTCAATTCCTCAATAGTTTTGTCCTTCTTGCGAATTTCGTTTCTAGCTTCAATTAAAGCTTTCTTCTGCCATCCAAAAGCTTCTCCCTCATCATACCATTGAAAAAAATCGCAAGCACCTCGACGCTACGACAAAGACAAAATTATACAGAGTTATACTCCAATTCAACATAAACAGAGTAAGAATCGTTGTACCTTGTATCGTTCACACCCATAGAACCTTCTACCCGGATTTTTTTCTGTCCATGCTTGAGATATCTTCGCCTCTAACCCACAATAACAAAGCACAGTGCTTTGAATTCCCTTGCCCCATCGCTTATTGATGTTTCCTCCACCTAGTTCCATCACTCTCTTTCTCTGTTTTCTTTTGTCTGTTTCAAATCGATTTTTTCTCTTATGAACCCTAAATTTTCAATTTCTAGAGAAGAACAAGAAAGGTTCGGGTTATTTCATAGGATGGTTCGGGTTATTACATAGATTGGTCGGGTTTTAGGTTAATCCGTTTAATTTTGATTAATAACAATTTGACCCCATTATGTTTTGTTAAAATCAATTTAATCCGTCTGTGATGTTGGTACCATATTAAATGATACCTCGTACATGTGGTATGTATTATCATATACATCGTGTAGTTTTAGACACATTTCGAAACTTCGGATGGTTTGCACCATATTATGGTATACATGGTGTAGCTGGCAAACTTTTTTCCTTTTTTTTTCTTCCTTGACCAATTCTAAGAGTAGCCACTCCTTTTGTATATAACCTTCCATGTGATTTATGATTATGAACACTTAAACCATTTGAATCGTCAAAATGCTAAGAAACCGGTATTAAAAAAATGTTCGGATGCAGTTGGTGCCAGGTGGAGATCCAGAAGACGCAGAATGAGATTTGATTGGTAATGTGACTCACTCGTCTGTGAGGATGCAACTTTGGTTTTTATCTAACACTTTGTTCACAAGACAAGTACTTAGTTGATATTTTTTGAACTGATAATGACAAATTTTTCATTGCGAAAGAACTAAAGCTTCACATGTTTTTTTTTTCATCAGACTCAATACTTCAATGCTTCTATTGCTCCTATTAGACATTAGTACATTTGATTAGTTATCAACAGAGTTTTCTCTCTCAAAAACAGATGCAGCTCTCATACCAGCTATG
This sequence comes from Brassica nigra, assembly GCA_016432835.1. NCBI lineage: Eukaryota > Viridiplantae > Streptophyta > Magnoliopsida > Brassicales > Brassicaceae > Brassica > Brassica nigra. The sequence continues at coordinate 13,807,774 of CM028249.1, read as the reverse complement.
TTACATGGAAACGGAAGCGGATTCGCGGAAGCGGAATCGTATGAAAGCGTAGAAGCGAAATTTTTTAAAAAATTAGGAAGCGGAAACGTATCGGAAGCGTATATTTATATGTGTGTATATATTTACATATTAAAATATATAAATTACAAATATGACTAAAATTAGAACATCCAAATTAAAATAAAACATTTATTCATTTATAATAATTTTAATTGATTTAATGCTAAAACAGTGAAAATATATATAAATTAAGTTTTAAAATATTATTATACTAATTATTTTAATATTTAGTAAAATAATTAACACAATATATTTGAATATGTATATGATATATCTCTAATAAACCCTCAATGCATAAAGATAATTTATAATATAGTTTTAATATTTGTATATTTATATTCTCTATTTCACTATTATATAAAAACAAAAACAATGTTTCTTATATTTTTATTTACTTATGACATTGTATTTTTTTAAACAGAAGCGTGATTCCAAAACGGAATCGTAAGCTTCCAACATGTTTTTAAAGAGGTTTTTTTGGAAGCGCATTGGAAGCGAGATTCCGAGAGCTTCCACAAGCTTCCGATTCCGATTCTGGTTCCGAAGCGGGAAGCGGACGTATGACGAAGCTTCCATGCAACCTAGCATACCAGTGCCTGTTGCATTCACATTTCACTTCCACTCGCAGCTGCAGCGCGCTCGTGAGACTGATAAGTTCCATAGTCTTGTACAGGAGAAAGAAGGGAAGAGGAGAGCTTGATAAACAGAGAGACGAGTCAAATACAGAGGTGGTCAACGTAAGTGTTGACGGAGGTTGACATAAGCATTGGAATGGAAAGACTCTCCTTCAGCTAGTGGATTTGCTGAATGCCATACCCTTTAAGTAGAAGAGTCTTGTGTTTCGTCAGTGAGAGTGACGCCATTGGAAGCAATGCTAAACCCAACCCGACCATTGCAATATCAATAATATACTAGAATGTAAGCTAAATGGGCTGAGACAGATACATAAGCTTAAAGCCCAATGACTTAGTACAATTTCGGCTGGCGAATGAGAAGTGGCCTACTAGGTGGAGGCAAGTTGCTGCAAGGGGGAAGTGGGCGGTGCAACCAGTCAGTAGTTACCCATCATCAACAGTCTTTCTTTATGACTACCCATTTGCTTCTCAAGTTATGGAGCATCCTTCCTTTTTCTTACACCAATTTGGCATCACTTTACCAATCCAAACTAACTTATGATTCTTATCTAATCCCAAATGTAAATACAAAGTTCAAAGTAAGTTCATTAAATACATGGTCAACATTAACAAAGGAGGAAGTTCTGATTAGGCCAATAACAAATACGAGTTCCATTTAAAGCCAAAAGATGCTAATCACAAGACAGAAGAAAAAATTGTTTCCCTTCCCCAATTCGAAAGTATCTTTCTTTCTCACCAATCATTCTCCTTCTCATCAACATGCACCACTTTCACTCATTCTTTTATCTCTCTTTTTCTCTGACTCTCTCTTATCTCCTCTGTTCCCAAGCCCATACTTGTAGACGAACCTGCTCCCAAAGTTGGCTCTGCAACAGAACAGAACATTTAATAAATAACAGCACTAAAATGAATCCACTCACAGTTTCAGATTCTTCACATTTTCCAACTCTCTTCAAACACCACCTTAACTTGGCTCCTGTTCTACTTCTCATCTCATCTTCTCCCTTACCCTTTTAAACTCAATTTCTCAAACACATAACACACATTCTTTTCTTTACGGTCTCCAGCTTAAGGTATATAAATAGTCACATATTTTCATTTGTGTTTCAAAAAAAAAAATATCCTTTTCATTTAGTCATATTGACTCTCCAAGTTGTTTGGTTCACTTATTGGAAGCTAAGCTAATCTTACGCTATGTGAGAAGATCATCGGCATCAAGTAGAAGAAGAAGAAGAGATCATGCCAACACAAGAAGCCAACAAGACAGACGAAGACACATCTTCATCAAGACTATTCCCATGCCTCTTCTGTTCTAGAAAGTTCCATAGTTCTCAAGCCCTAGGAGGCCACCAAAATGCCCATAAGAAGGAGAGAACGGCTGCTAGAATAGCCAAAAGAGCTTACGATTTTGTCAACAACAATGGTTTGCTTCACACGTTACCTGTCTTCTTATCCTCCCCCACTCCACACAACTTGACAATCTTAAGCTACCCTCCTGCGTCCGTTGCATGCTTTCCAGCTACTCATACCGAACTTCCAATCTTCAAATCCAACGGTGCTCATGTCGTGTTGGCGTCATCCCAACAAGGTAGAGATAGCAAAGGAGGAGGGTCTCTTGGTCAAAAATGTGTTCAAATTTTGGATCATAAAGGTAACGTGGTGAATAGTGAGAACGGTCAAAATCAGTGTCTTGATCTCTCCCTCCATTTGTAATCTTAGGGTTTGTTGTTCGTTACATCAGTGGGAAAAGATCCGATGTTCCCACACGTGACTCTTCTAAGTATATGTTTCTTTTATGCGTGAGAATCGTATGGAATCCGAATATTTATTGTATCCCGATGCATATGGTATGGTTATAATTAATGCCCGGAGAAGCTAATCTGCAGTCTGCACTATGCAGAAGATAATATTTTCAAGCTGCCAAAAGATAATAAAAAGAAGATCCTCTATATTGATGTGGATACTGGACTTAATTATTTTAGCTGTTTGTTATTTATTGTCCATTTTTCCCTTCAAATTATTAAAAAACACTTGTTATTAAATGAAGAAATGAAAATCAAGAACATGATGTTACAAAACAGAAAAAAGGAATAGAAAAGAACACTCACACATGACATTATCTGTTGTTGGCCGAACTCATTATTGTTTTCATAATATCACTGAACATCTTACATCTATCCATATTGCAACAATTATTTTGGTTAATTAATTTTGGTCAGTCTGGAAGCCTAATCACTGTCCATTGTCCAACATGTGGAAATTAATGAACCGACTGAACTGTGTCTAGTTCTGAAAATCGGAAATTATTGAGATTTTGTTTATTTAAATATTTCTGTAAAATTATATATGGGATTTAATCAATTAATCATAAAATAACTGGTTAATACTATCAACTATACTTTTTGTCAACAGAAAATAAAATATACTTGATTTGGTTCAGTTCAAGAAAACAATACACTGACCAAAACCTACAAGCTAACTAGCTACGTTAAATTTGTGAAGGATTGTGATGACAATGTATAATCGTGCATTGATCTCCACCGCTAAATGAATATAAGGAAAATCGTACGGAACTCTATATAATTACAATATCTGTATAAACATAACCTCTGCGTACCCCTTGGTAGCCCTGGGCACGGAGCGGATATCCGGAAAAATATCACTATCCGTGATCCGCTCCGTCCCATACGAATACTTAATTTTGTGATCCGCTTTGATTCGTGACTCTTCAAATATTCGAAACTTCGAATATCCGTGACTTTTTTAGTTATTCGCGGATTATCCGCTCCGCTTCGTAAAAAAACAAAAATAATTAATAATTATCCCTTGTATTAGAAACCAGACAACACATATAATCAAAATATACAACATACCAGCAGTTAAACATCTGTTCATCTTTTTTAAGTAGCTTTTGTACATCCAAAAAATTACTAAAAGCTAATCATCAACAAATCTTTTCCAAGTAGCTTTTCAAAATCAAAAACTTTCACAAAAAGCTAAACATCAGCTTATCTCTTACTTTAGAACCTGCACACACAAAACATATTCAAATAAAAGAAAAGCAGAATATATATTATGAAAATTGAACCAACGATGTGTAAAAAAAGAAACATATGTCTCAGAGAAATACAACAATGAAACAGCTTCAAAAAAAAATCAGATGTAATCAATAGAACAAAGAGAAATAAAACAGTAATAGAAAGGTAAAACTTACCAGTTAACTCTGATGAAAAGCCCCAAAAATCTTTCTTGAATTTCTAGGGTGTGAAAGGAAGAAGGCAGCGTAGAAAGAAAATCAATTTGGAAGATATTTTGATCGTGGATGTTAAATAATTTTTACTGCTTTCCTCATTATATATTTATTAACCTATTAACCAAAATAAACAAATTTTAACATCTTCAGCCCAACATAAAACTTCAGCCCAACATAAAATATATTAATAGTGACCCCAGCAAGAAAAAGGCATATTAAAATTAGGCTAAATCATATTGAATTTCTTCGGCAGCCCAAAATTAATCAATGGTAAATTAACTTAGGGTACCCATTAACTTATTATACATTTATGATATATATAAATACAATAACTTATTTATACATAGTTGTATTACATATATACTACGGATCGGAGCGGATATTTGACATTTTAAAAAATGATATTTGCTATTTGATTTGTTCTTTACGAATATCAGATTTTATTATTTGCTTTGATTCGAAGCATAACGGATATTCGGATTTTTCGAATCGAATCGAAACGAATAACGGATCGGATCAAATTTAACGGATAATTTGCCCAGCCCTACCCCTTGGTCCCATGATATTAGCAGAACTCGTGAACCTTTTGAATTTGAAGTTGTGGCTTCTGAATATCTGTTAAAAATAGATACATTTATATTTATACCCAATTTATCTTTTACCGAAAGAAATATACTTAACAACTGAAATTATACTTTTTAAAAAATATTAGAATTTTATAATATTTTTGAAAATAAATCTCATATATTGAATGTAAAATTTGAATTGTTCTGTACATGTATTTGTTTTAACATATATTAAGTAGCTTCAGTTATTTGGATCTTAAAATTACATTGGTGATGATTGGTTCGACTGTGACTGTAAAAATTTAGCTGTAAAAGTTTAGCTGTAGATAAGTTGATCGTAGCTGTAAAGTCGTTACTGTAAATTTTTTTTGCAGAGACTTTTATTGTAGTTAAATTTGTTATAACTGTAAGTTATAGACTATAGATATTTTAGAATAGAATATATGAAATATACAATGTATATATAAAACAATTATTTTATTAATTAGCATAATTTATATTAATAATTTTTAATAAATTATCAAAATTTACTGCTATTTAAATGTGATATGTAAATAATATTTATGTTTTAAAAATATTTCAATAAGTAAACAACCCCAAAAATAAATTAAAACATTTATAGACGTATTTATTATGAATATATAATTTATTTGATATTATAGATATATTTTTTTTATTTTGCAGATTCTACAGTCTAAAATATAAGGATGTAGATTTATAACCTAAAATACATAAGAAAAGAATTTGCTTTAGTTTTTTTTCTGTAGCTTTAAAAATAAAATTAAATCGTGATTGGTAAAAATTAGTAGAAACATGATATAAACTTTAACTTTTAAAAAGAAAACTACAACATGATTGGTAAAGTTTACTGATTTAAAGATAAATAAAGCTAAAGCATAGAGATAAATTCCAACCAATCACCCATATTATCTCAGTATAAATTCAGTTTTAATAGATTAAGATGTGGACTTCTAGAATATCAAATTTGTGGTATTAATTACAGCAGATTTTAGATCCTACATAATAAATATAACTTTTAAATAAATTTAAGATACATTTACACAAACAATTTGTCCAATGGACCAATAGTAGGTTAAATGATTTATTTTCAGATAGTAAGCTCTTTATATTAATGACTACAAATTTACCAAAAATCTCAAACATGATACAGACAAAGTTATTTACCATAATCATATGTGTGTCATCTACATGTTCTTTGTAAATATGGCGTATATAAGATCATTGTTTTTTTGAAAAAAAAAAATTGTATATAAGATCATTGTAATACAAAATAAATTAAATAATCGTTCTAGAATTTGTTTGTCTTGAAATTTTGTGTAGAGTTGTTAATTTATCACATTTCTAATTATTCCAGTTTCCTTTAATTAAAATTTATAATATATATATATTATAGAGTAACCGAATATATAATATTTTATACTAGTGAAAAAAAAAATATAATATAATTTAGCGGTAGATCACGACTTTTAAATCACTTTTTCTTTACCTCTTTACGTCCTTCAACTTTTATTTTTTGGCACCATTGTATAGCTGTCATAGCGGTGAGGCTGTGGAAACCGTGGCAGAAGAGGACAATGAGATCATAGACTCTTCAACTAATAGAGTTCTCGATCATTTACTTCTGTACCTCTTGTCTAACTATGTATTAGCTTCTCGTATACTAGATTAGTTAAGCTTTTGTTTAATTCTCCATTTGTATTTCCAAAACTTTATATACGGCTTTATTGTACTTGCATGTTTGTCGTTTTAATAGAAACCCTTTTATAAAAACCATTATGCTGCTGTGTACATATGTATAATTATACTAAAAGTGGCCAAATCTTAACGTTTTTTTAACTAAAAAATACAGTAGCAAATAGTATATACGAACGATGATGATTGGGTCTTCAAGGTAATACACGCAAGGTCGATTGGGTTTGATTTTGTAATCTGCCACGTTGAGCTAATCACCGGCGTGTTTTCCGCACATTCGCCGCTGACGAGAAGATTTCTATATACATGTGTTATGTTAAACAATAACGTGGAGACTTTTATGAGATGAACGTGTCGGAATGAACATCTGCCCGGCACATGATATACCTGGCCTACCGCACGTGATAGAAAGAGGATGGCGCCAGTGAGAAAATTCAATAGCAAGGAGATGAAAATTGAAAAGTAGAAAAAGCTCCGTTTGTTTTGTTATTTGGTTACTATAACTTTGGATATGATTAGGCAATAGAACAAACAAAGAAGTGGTTCATCTATGATTATTAGTTGAACGTAATAATAACTAATCAAAGAAAATAAATCCCAATGAAAAATAGTACCCCAACTTTGCCCATTTAGCGTATTTTCCCAGAATAGAAGTGTACATTTTGGTTGATAAGAAATTTTTGTATTGTTTTTGGTAAGTACAACATATGAAAAATGTGAAAATTTACAACTATAACATGATCAGTAGAATTCCACTTTGATTGAATAAACAATATGTACAACCTTGAAGGCCCTTTCTCAAAAAAAAAAAAAACAACCTATCTTTCTGTTGTATAATTTGTCTCCTTGTCGCATCACGTACATTATGAAATTGTGTAAAATGACTCTACAACTATGGTGAAATATTTATTTATTATTCGGCCATTTTGAGTTATGGTCATGACAGGATTTTAACCAAATCAATTTAATGAAGCTGTATATCTTTTGTTAAAATAAGTAATTAGGTCAAACATTATTCTAGTAGAATATGTCACGGCCATTTTCTCCTATAAAAATAACTCCTTTCACTACAGACTTTCTTAAACTCTTTTCATCTTTCTCCTTCCTTCTTCTTGGGACACAGTAGACCGACAAAAGCCTCTGCTTCAGACAGAGCCAAAAGAGACATCACAGAGCAGAGGAAGAGCAATGGGTATCACCCAAGTACTTGTCCTCTTCGCTTCTTCATTACTCCTATCATCGATGCTCTTCACAGGCGTCGATTCCACCAGGTATCATGATTAATTGTTCTTATATCGAAATTTTCTAAGCTCAGTTTGGGGTTAACTGTTTTACGTGATTTGGTTCAAAGAACGTAGCATTGAATCTCCAGCAGCAACTCAATATCTTATGGTTGAACAAGACTGATCTGCATTTGTAATCTCAAAACTCTTGTAGTTCAGGATCTTTCTATCGACCCTAAGATCCGTGTCTCAAACACCAATGTTATATTACTAATAACTAACAATGCAACAATTCAATTTGTATACTACTAGTAATGAATTAGCGAGGTTTAGTATATTGTTTTTATAATTGGGTTGTTTCATGTTGGGTTAGAGATAGTAAATGTAATTCTGTTGTAATTAATGAATGAATTAATTGATTTCAGGTCTAATGAAACATGGCATGAACATGCAGTTGAGAATCCAGACGAAGTAGCTGCCATGGTGGACATGTGAGTTTTTTTGTTGCTTTAGCTTTGCTAAAATAGTAGTAATTATAATGTGTGTTTTAGCTTTATTAAAATAGTAATTATGATGTATGTTTGCTAACTAAACAGTTAGTATATGTTTCTTCTACTGCGATTAGGTAGTTAGTAACACTAAATTGCACTTAAATCTTGAGAACATATCGGCACGTTTGTTTGGGTAATTCATGTGATTTTCTATTGGAATTAATTAAGAAAAAAGTTCAGAAAACTGGTTAGTTGTATTTATGTGGAGCTGAGGACTCACATGGGGGCTTCTGTAAGAATATTTATACATTCTGGTCAAAGGGTCATTCAATAGGGGCAAACACCACACCTTGAGATAATGCATTTCGAGATAACTTACACTTATGGTATGTAGATGAAAAAGGTGAAAGATAAAGTTGGGTGTGAGTTAATAACGAGTTAAGATAAATTCTTTATGCTCATTTTTACCGAGCGTTTCATAGTTTTGGACCAAACCACCCGACATCATCTAGTGATGTACATGGATGGGAGCTCATTTAGTTATAGATTTGGATGGGATATTCTCATTAAATGCAATGCCACCAGATCATATAGTTGAATCATTGAAATAAAACAAGAAAATTATAAGTAATAAATATTATTGCTTGGGAAAAATCTTCTGGAATTATTAGACACATTGGTCCAAAATAACACGTGTAATGTTTTTGTTTTGGAGAAAAGCATGTGTAAATGTTCCAACAAACACCTAATCTTTAGTAATAGTGAACTGCGACCAGCCCATGCATATGCCTTGTGTAGTGTTCTTCGATTATTTCCATTGATAACAGTAATATACAGTTTGACCCAAAAAAAAAACAGTAATATACAGAAGCAGTTATCTGAAACTTATTATATATTCACGGTCTTGGACATACGCAAATAACATGAGTTTGTATTCTAGCCATTTTATTTTGTTTCGCTTCTAAATTACTACGTAAATTTCACCAAAAAATTACTACGTAAATCATCGCAAAATAATGTTCCCACTTCCCACCGACGCATTTAAGTGGCCCACCCAAATTGGTTTGATCTTGGTTTAATCATGTCAGATTAATTCATATAACAGTTACTTCGGTTCGTGTAGTGTTCTTCGATTATTTCCATTGGTAACAGTAATATACAGTTTGACCCAAAAAAAAAACAGTAATATACAGAAGCAGTTATCTGAAACTTACAAGTTACAAAAAAAAAAAAGTTATCTGAAACTTATTATATAATCACGGTCTTGGACATACGCAAATAACATGAGTTTTTATTCTAGCCAATTTATTTTGTTTTGCTTCTAAATTACTACGCAAATCATCGCAAAATAATGTTCCCACTTCCCACCGACGCATTTAAGTGGCCCACCCAAATTGGTTTGATCATGGTTTAATCATGTCAAATTAATTCATATAACAATTAATTCGGTTCGACTAAACCGGTTTTGATGTTTCAGGAGCATTCGTAACAGCACAGAGCGGAGACGATTAGGCTACTTCTCCTGCTCCACCGGTAACCCCATCGACGACTGCTGGCGCTGCGATCGGAGATGGAAACTCCGGCGAAAACGCCTCGCCGACTGCTCGATCGGATTCGGCCGCAACGCGATCGGCGGACGAGACGGCCGCTACTACGTCGTCTCCGACCCGGGCGACGACAACCCGGTTAACCCGATCCCCGGCACGCTCCGCCACGCCGTGATCCAAGAAGAGCCGCTCTGGATCGTCTTCAAGCGCGACATGGTCATAACCTTGAAAGAAGAGCTCATCATGAACAGCTTCAAGACGATCGATGGCCGTGGCGTCAACGTCCACATCGCCAACGGCGCGTGCATCACGATCCAGTACGTGACGAACATCATCATCCACGGCATCCATATCCATGACTGCAAACCGACTGGTAACGCCATGGTGAGAAGCTCTCCGTCGCATTACGGGTGGAGGACGATGGCTGATGGTGACGGGATCTCGATCTTTGGGTCGAGTCATATTTGGATTGATCATAACTCGCTCTCTAGCTGTGCTGATGGGCTTATTGATGCTGTGATGTCTTCCACGGCTATTACCATCTCCAACAACTACTTTACCCACCACAATGAGGTAAAAGCTTCATGGTTTGCTGAGTTTTTTTTTTTTTGTTTTCGGCTTATGTATGAACCGTTTGAATTTGGTTCGATTCTAGTAAAAATATTTGGAACTAGCTAATACTCGAAATAAATTCAGTTTGTATAATGCGAGTAATTCGAACAAAATTATCGTATAATCTCAAGCTTAAGATAAAATATCAGATAATCCAGATTTTTTTTTAATATCAGGTAATTTGGATAGTTTCATATAATTCAGATAAAAATATTCATTTTTAAATATTTTAAATTTATAAAGGTGTATAATTATTTTTAAAATAATTACAACTGATATTTTAGGTATATAAATTGTATTTGAGATATTCATGTATCCATTCAATCTAGATTCTAATTTTTAGGTTCAGAGAAATAAGAACTGAAGTTTCATGAGTTTCAGTCCGTTTTTTATTGTTTGGTTTGGATAGCCTAATTTAGGGTTTTGGTAGTGATGATAGAGGAACTTGCTTGACAGGTTATGTTATTGGGGCATAGTGATACATACACAAGGGACAAAGTGATGCAGGTTACTATTGCTTACAACCATTTTGGCGAGGGCCTTATCCAGAGGATGCCGAGGTACATACTTCGAATGGTTTATGATGTTACTCCTCAGCTAGATTTGTCTCATTTGGTAGGTTGTTAGATTTTGATGACTAAAGAAGGAATTTTTTTTTATTCCAGGTGTAGGCATGGATATTTCCATGTAGTTAACAATGACTACACTCACTGGGAAATGTATGCAATTGGTGGCAGTGCGAGTCCTACCATCAACAGCCAGGGGAATAGATATCTTGCTCCGATAAACCGGTTTGCTAAAGAGGTGCTTACTTTCTTCGAATCATCATAAGCGTTAGACTTTGCACTTTTACAAGATCAGCTCAACTCAAAGGACAGATCTTTCTTGTCTTAAGAGATCATCCATACCAGACTAGTAATATGGAAATGGCTTGATGGCAATCAGAAACACAAGTTTCCATTGCGGTTTCCTATACGGTTTAACTGATAGGATCTATATATGTGGGCAGGTGACAAAGAGAGACTACGCAGGGGAGTGGCAATGGAAGCATTGGAACTGGAGATCAGAAGGAGACCTTTTCCTAAACGGTGCTTTCTTCACTCGTTCTGGATCAGGACTTGGAGCCAGTTACGCTAGAGCTTCCAGTTTAGCAGCCAAATCATCATCCCTTGTTGGCGTCATCACCTCCAATGCTGGTGCTCTTAATTGCAGAGTTGGTCGCCGGTGTTAATACTTACTAATTAATCTACTTTTGGGGTTCTTTGCATTTATACATGGCAATAGCACTATTAAAATGTCTGGGGCTTGATTTAAAAAACTGCCTCAATTGTATTATAAAAATAGTATGCTTATATTCTTGTTGTACCACCATCTTATATTTGATTGATGTATCTATAAAAGCAAGCAAAGTTGGAACTCTTCCATTTTACTATCTCATCTTAATATCTCCTTACAACAAAGATTGCATAAATCTGAAGTTCATCAATTCCTTGGTTTTACAAGTTCTTCTTGGTTTCATAAAAAATGTTGCTTTGGCATTTTTCACAGAAATTAAAAAATATTTATATTAATCATATCAATTTGATCAATAATATGTAAAATAAATAAAATTATTATTAAGTTCAAAATAAACAGAAATTATATTAAAAATTTGAAATATCATTTTTTGTATAACAAAAATATCAAGGTGCTAAACAAGAAATAGCAGTTATTTGTGGAATGTTGTGACATTTATTGATTATAATGCATAATGTTGGAAAAACTATCGATTAGTATCTGAACTACGTTTATATTGTCTAATCAATACCCAAACTATTTTACTGTGCGAGTTTGTACCTGTTTTAATAAAAATTTGAATTTGATACATATACTGATAAAAAATGGTTTTTACGTACCTTCGGCTAACAATATGTCGGTAACAGGCTGACGTGGACTGGCTTTTTATGAGTTGGTTTTTTAATTAAACGACATCGTTTATAATAGATTTTTTTTAAAAAAAACACAAAAACATTCTAAGCTTGGTTCAAACCAGGGTCTGAAAGATTTAATAACCTTATTAACCACTTGTTCTAGTGAATATCCGTTGTTTAGTGATACAGAAAAACTATATAACCTTTGAAATATCTCAAGTATTAACCTCCAGGCTTCTGGTTCTAACATCTGATTTTCGATTTAGTTTCAAAATTAAATCCAATCTCTTCATCTTCTTCATCACAGAGACGTTAATGGAGGCTTTGTTCTTACTCACGAGCTTCACCTCCTTCATCTCTCCATTTAAATCCCAAACCAAACCAACTCCACCTCCCAATCTCACTCTCCCTACTCCAACAGTCTCCCACAGACAGAGAAATGACCTCACCATTCGAATCAGTGACCAACGGGGATCCTTATTCCAACACTTTACTTTCCTTCCGTGATATGCATGTCGCTTGCGTACTCGAACACACTATTCTTCAGCTCGGGTATGTTGGATATTTAAGTGAATCCTTGCAACCATTAAAGTGAAGCATTGCAATTGTTTAGATGAAAAATTGTAACTGTTTGTGATTGTAACCATTAGTGATGAACCGTTGCAACTTTTGGGGATTAACCGTTGCAACTGGATGATTAAAGCCTTTGGTGATGAACCATTGTGGCTTTTGGCTAACTAATACAACTATTGGTATTAATGGTTATAACTCTTGGCTAAGAATTGCAGCTCTTGCATGGTGCTAACCATTGTAACTATTGGTACTAACCATTGCAACCTTTAGTACTCTATATAAGGAGTTGTGGGAAATGGAAAATCATATCTTCAATAACTTGAATAACTTGTACAACTGGTACAAAGAGAGAGTTTCATTGTTAGTTTGAGATAGATAGATTCATTGTTCAAAGATCATCAAAGATATTTGAAGAAACACATATAAGCATTAAAGCTTTTTTTGTTTCTCTTGTATCTTAGCCTAGAACAAGAGTGAGACTTTGATTATCTTATCCTACAAAGGGATTTCGTGTAACCCAAATGCTTGGAATAGGGTTGAAACACTCTTTAAGAAAAGTGACCTCGTGCGCGATTCAATCATTACCAAATATATAGTTCACACCCATTCGGGTACCAAACCCGAAAATAACCAACAGGGTACAACGTGTATGTGTTTGTGGAAGATAACGAGTCAGTGTAGAGGCTGGTGAATCAGTTTAGAAGGGAGGTGATGAGAATCAGAATTAATAGAGGATATTTCAAAGGTTCTGTAGTTTTGTTTGTATCAATAAACAACTAATATTCACTAATACAAGTGGTTAAAACCAAGCTTATGTTTTTTTCTTTTAAAAAAATATATTATAAAATGACGTCGTTTAATTAAAAAAAAACCAACTTATCAAAAAAGATCGCTCTATCTCAGTATGTTATTGACACGTTGTTAGTCGATGGTGAGTAAGAAACGTACAAGTATCAAATTCAAATTTTTATTAGATCAAGTACAAAATCGTGCAGTAAAATAGTTTGGGTATCGATTAGACAATATGACCCTGGTTCAGATACTAATCGGCTGTTTTTCCGCATAATGTTAGTGAAGTCTTCATCAGCCGGCCAAGGTCTGGCATGTTATTATTACAGCTAAGCTTAGCCAGTAGCCTCAATTAGGCTTTGGTCATGTTATGACTAAGCCCGACTAAACCATAGAGATCACAAACCGGAATTAAAAAACGGGTGAACCAGACTAAAATCATTTGGTTGACGAGAACAGCCCTAATACGATTGATAGGTGTGGGGTATTGTCTCGGTGTGAATAAGAGCGTATGTGAAGGCGGTGAAACCATGTGAGAGGAGACAAGAAGCACATGAGATGATGAGAGTGAATTAAAGAAAGGGCAGGGCCTTAATATCATTGTCATTGTCAATGTCATGTTATGTTGTTGATAATATAGGTTTGGCTGGCCAATGGCTTGCTATTAAAATATTTTCTTTACCAAACGCTTCTCCCAACATGTCACACTACCTTAGTTAATTTTATTTGTTTTAAGCAATGTAATTTTTAGACTACTTGAATATCTTGGTAATAAGGTTCGATAAATCTGGCAAGAAAATACATAAATCTGCTCATTTTGAATATTGTTAGCAAAGCCTGCAGCTTAACATGAGTGTCTCAAAGAAGACCACTCTCAGTCTCAGCCCAGAATACGAATGAAGAATTGGGCCTGAACACACTTGACCGATTGCGCAAACATCTTCAAGGGTCTGCATCAGCTCTGGCCGTGTGTAAGGGAAGTGTTGTGGTCGATAGTGATGAACTGATATGGTGTCTATCTGTGGTCATCACATGTAATTTTCGTTGAGAAATAGTACTAGTATTTTTCTTTCTTAAACGAATAGAGATTATACTTATTTTGTGCTCACACACCCATACACAAAACCACATGTAATTAGAGTTATGACTAAAATAACGCATTTATCATGATGGTCAATGAAAAATGAATAGTTTAAGTCAGATACTCAGCATTGTAATGATCAAGTCATTTAAAACTTACTCGATTTCTAATAGATGATGTTTTGGAGATTTTTTACTTTAAATTAAATTATGTTGTTTTCAGTTTTCAATGTAAAATTTGTTTATTTTTACGTTATGTGATCTTTTGTATTCTGCAATTTTTTATTTGGTTAAATTATAATTAACTAGATAATTAATGATGTTTTGTTTAAAAATATATAAAATTAAATGTTTTAATATGTTCACAATTCTGAAATGTCAGTTAAACGAAACAAAGAGAGTATTAATACAAATATCATTTATTAATAGATTTTTATTATCATGGTATTGTTTGACTCTGAGGTAGTATATAAGACAGATTATTTGGCAGAAGAAAAACATATATTACATACATCAAAAGAAAGACTAAAAACTTAGAAAAAACTCTCATCATGTCCAAGCAATTTGTTTCTTATTTTGTGGTTCTGATGGTTCTCTTTTCAGGTAATTTGTCTTTGTTTATTTATATTATCTATATTTTACATCAATATAAAAGTAGTTGTGCATAAATTGTATATATTTATTTATAATTTTGTTGCAGTGTTAGTGGTTGTTCCTAAAACTGAGGCTCAAAAGAGATGCAGAAAAGAACTTTTGCCAGGGACACAATGTTTGTTAGCAAAGTGCAGGGAAGTGTGTTTAACTACATTAAAAGGGTTTGGTACTTGTATTGAGAAGCCACCAGGCTCTGATAGCTATACATGTAATTGTATTTACAATTGTTGAATACCATGATTTCTACAACAGTTTGATGTAGAACTATACTTTAAAATTTTAATATACTTTCTTATGGATACCCCATTTATAATTTTACGCAATTATATGTTAATTATGTGTGCATGACAATCAGGACCGGTCCTAACTACAGATAAATAAATATTTAATTTCAAAACATCAATATTAAATTCAAAGAAATTATTTTGGCTTTTTAATTATTGATAAATAAATATTTAACCTTAGAAACATTATTCTTGACATTCATGAAAGTAAATGGTTCAGAAAAAATATATCCATTGATTATAACAAAACTGTAAAAACAAATAAACATATATGGTTCAGATATTCCTTTTTGTATCCGAGAAAAGGGAGCTGGCGTCATAAACTTGATAGCGTAATACTCTCTCCGTTTTTGAATAAGTGTCACTTTGACATTTTTCATACAGATTAAGAAAATGGCTGAAATATATGTAAATTGTTATTAATTACACCTCTTTAACCAATACTCCCTCTGTTTTTAAATGAAAGTAGTTTTAGGGAATTTTTATTTAAAAAAAAATATAAGGTGTTTTCACATCTCAATACACCTTTTATACTTATTGAATATTGTGTAACCAATAAAATAATCTATGCTTTTTTCGTTGGTCAAATTTATACGTTAAATGTTACTTTTTAAAGATTCAAAATTTTCTTAATATTGATGCTTTTAACTAAAACTACTTATATTGAGAAACAGAGGGAGTAGTATTTTAGATAAATAAAATTATTTATAAAATCAATGCAGTTTGGAATTAATTTTCAGCTGAAAGTAAGTATAATTTGCATTAAAATTGTAAAGTGACACTTTTTATATAACAAGAAAAAATGATTAGAATGACACTTATTATAAAACAAAGGGAGTATTTCTTTAGTAAACAGAAAAAGAAAAAAGAAAAACAGTGAGAGAGACACCTCTAATTCAGGGTATTAGCCATTTCCACCTAGATTTAACCATTTGAACCAACCAATCTTTAGCTATTTTGTCCCCATAAAAATTATAAATCAATTGGTCCCGAAACCCACGGTTAATCAACTTGGTATCATGACCAGCTCTACTA
Organism: Brassica nigra; assembly: GCA_016432835.1. NCBI lineage: Eukaryota > Viridiplantae > Streptophyta > Magnoliopsida > Brassicales > Brassicaceae > Brassica > Brassica nigra. The sequence goes on along the minus strand of CM028249.1, from coordinate 13,791,349 downwards.
ACAATGCTCAGTAGGAAAGCTTCACATATAATTATTGTGCAAGCAAATAAATAACAGACTACGAACAATGAGGCACTTTTGTATCAAGAAAGAGTATTTTTGGTGTTTACTTTCACCAATAATGCAATAACATCAACACAATGGTGTGTTGCTTATCTCGTTGGTTTCACTTGTTAATTTGAACATTTTTGATGGTTTACTTGCTTCAAGTTCAATCAATACCCTCAATACCGATTTCTTCTGACTAAAATTGTATGAACATGACATTGTCCAAGTAAGAAACTGCAGCTTAAACAAAAAAGATAAATTATATGCAAGGATAAGGTTTGCCCTTAAGCCATTTCACACATCCCTTGTCATTTAAAAGATGTTTGGAAATTTCAATGCAATTAAAAAGGTTTAAACTTGTTCATGAACATTCATAGACAAATTGAGCCGACCATAATACTGTTCATTGAAGCCCAATATCCAGATTTCACATGGTAAAAGCCATCCTAGTCCATAAATACAACATACTAGTGATCGTCAGTGACTAATATATATATATATATATATATATATATATATATATATATACTTAAATTTTTAATTCTAATGTTTATTTTATAAAATTAAAATTATTAAATTAGATATAACTTTACAATTATTATTATAAATTATAAAACTTCAATATTTATATAGGTAACCAATGTATTACATAATGATCTTTTGTTTCATAGTTTTATTTATGGGATATAGATTTTGGATTAAAATCTTTTCAATAGTAATAATCAAATTAGGAAACTTAGATTTGAAATTAAATAGTTATTGTATTTGTGAACTGAAAAGAAATCAAGTGTCACTGAAAGGATTAGTAAACAACGAAGATCCATAAAATTAAAAATAACAATAGCCATTAAACTTTTATACTCTCTATAATTTAATTTTTTTTAAAAGTGAGACAAAAACACAAATAATAATTACAAAACACACCTATACACTAAACCACATGTAACTAGAGTTATGACTTAAACAACGCATTTATCATGATGGTCAATGAAACATGAAAAAATTTAATCAACAAGTGATATTCAGAATTGTAATGGTCAATGCATTTAAAACTTAGTCACTCCAATTTTATTAGACGATGTTTTGGAGATTTTTTACTTTATATTACATGCCGTTTCAGTTTTCAATGTAAAATTTGTTGATTTTTATGTTATGTGATCTTTAAATTCTGTAATTTTGTAAATACTGGTTAAATTATAGTTAATTAGATAGTTAATGATGTTTTTGTTTCAAAATGTGTAAAATTAAAAGTTTTAATATGTTCATAATTCTGAAATGTCAAATAAAAGAAACGGAGAGAGTATTAATACAAATATCATTTATTAATAGATTTTTACTATCATGGTATTGTTTGACTATGAGGTAGTATATAAGACAGATTATTTGGCAGAAGAAAAACAGATATTACATACATCATAAGAAAGACTAAAAACTTAGAAAAAACTCTCATCATGTCCAAGCAATTTGTTTCTTATTTTGTGGTTCTGATGGTTCTCTTTTCAGGTAATTTGTCTTTGTTTATTTATATTATCTATATTTTACATCAATATAAAAGTAGTTGTGCATAAATTGTATATATTTATTTATAATTTTGTTGCAGTGTTAGTGGTTGTTCCTAAAACTGAGGCTCAAAAGAGATGCAGAAAAGAACTTTTGCCAGGGACACAATGTTTGTTAGCAAAGTGCAGGGAAGTGTGTTTAACTACATTAAAAGGGTTTGGTACTTGTATTGAGAAGCCACCAGGCTCTGATAGCTATACATGTAATTGTATTTACAATTGTTGAATACCATGATTTCTACAACAGTTTACAATGTAGAACTATACTTTAAAATTTTAATATACTTTCTTATGGATACCCATTTATAATTTTACGCAATTATATGTTAATTATGTGTGCATGACAATCAGGACCGGTCCTGACTACAGATAAATAAATATTTAATTTCAAAACATCAATATTAAATTCAAAGAAATTATTTTGGGTTTTTAATTATTGATAAATAAATATTTAACCTTAGAAACATTATTCTTGACATTCATGAAAGTAAATGGTTCAGAAAAAATATATCCATTGATTATAACAAAACTGTAAAAACAAATAAACATATATGGTTCAGATATTCCTTTTTGTATCCGAGAAAAGGGAGCTGGCGTCATAAACTTGATAGCGTAATACTCTCTCCATTTTGAATAAGTGTCACTTTGACATTTTCATACAGATTAAGAAAATGGCTGAAATATATGTAAATTGTTATTAATTACACCTCTTTAACCAATACTCCCTCTGTTTTTAAATGAAAGTACTTTTAGGGAATTTAAAAAAAAAAAATATATATAAGGTGTTTTCACATCTTAATACACCTTTTATACTTATTGAATATTGTGTAACCAATAAAATAATCTATGCTTTTCGTTGGTCAAATTTATCGTTAAATGTTACTTTTAAAGATTCAAAATTTTCTTAATATTGATGCTTTTAACTAAAACTACTTATATTGAGAAACAGGGGAGTAGTATTTTAGATAAATAAAATTATTTATAAAATCAATGCAGTTTGGAATTAATTTTCAGCTGAAAGTAAGTATAATTTGCATTGAAATTGTAAAGTGACACTTTTTATATAACAAGAAAAAATGATTAGAATGACACTTATTATAAAACAGAGGGAGTATTTCTTTAGTAAACAGAAAAAGAAAAAAAAAACAGTGAGAGAGACACCTCTAATTCAGGGTATTAGCCATTTCCACCTAGATTTAACCATTTGAACCAACCAATCTTTAGCTATTTTGTCCCCATAAAAATTATAAATCAATTGGCCCCGAAATCCACGGTTAATCAACTTGGTATCATGACCAGCTCTGCTAACAATGCTCAGTAGGAAAGCTTCACATATAATTGTTGTGCAAGCAAATAAATAACAGACTACGAACAATGAGACACTTTTGTATCAAGAAAGAGTATTTCTTGGTGTTTACTTTCACCAATAATGCAATAACATCAACACAATGGTGTGTTGCTTATCTCGTTGGTTTCACTTGTTAATTTGAACATTTTTGATGGTTTACTTGCTTCAAGTTCAATCAATACCCTCAATACCGATTTCTTCTGACTAAAATTGTATGAACATGACATTGTCCAAGTAAGAAACTGCAGCTTAAACATAAAAGATAAATTATATGCAAGGATAAGGTTTGCCCTTAAGCCCTTTCACACATCCCTTGTCATTTAAAAGATGTTTGGAAATTTTAATGCAATTAAAAAAAAAGGTTTAAACTTGGTCATGAACATTCATAGACAAATTGAGCCAACCATAATACTGTTCATTGAAGCCCAATATCCAGATTTCACATGGTAAAAGCCATCCTAGTCCATAAATACAACATACTAGCTGATCGTCCGCACCTCGTGCGGACTATATATATATACTTAATTTTTTTTTAATTCTAATGTTTATTTTTATAAAAGTAAAATTATTAAATTAGATATAACTTTACAATTATTATTATAAATTATAAAACTTCAATATTTATATAGGTAACCAATGTATTACATAATGATCTTTTGTTTCATAGTTTTATTTATGGGATATAGATTTTGGATTAAAATCTTTTCAATAGTAATAATCAAATTAGGAAACTTAGATTTGAAATTAAATAGTTATTGTATTTGTGAAGTGAAAAGAAATCAAGTGTCACTGAAAGGATTAGTAAACAACGATGATCCATAAAAATTAAAAAATAACAATAGCCATTAAACTTTTATACTCTCTATAATTTAAATTTTTTAAAAAGTGAGACAAAAACACAAATAATAATTACAAAACACACTTATACACAAAACCACATGTAACTAGAGTTATGACTTAAACAACGCATTTATCATGATGGTCAATGAAACATGAAAAAATTTAATCAACAAGTGATATTCAGAATTGTAATGGTCAATGCATTTAAAACTTAGTCACTCCAATTTTATTAGACGATGTTTTGGAGATTTTTTACTTTATATTACATGCCGTTTCAGTTTTCAATGTAAAATTTGTTGATTTTTATGTTATGTGATCTTTAAATACTGTAATTTTGTAAATGCTGGTTAAATTATAGTTAATTAGATAGTTAATGATGTTTTTGTTTCAAAATGTGTAAAATTAAAAGTTTTAATATGTTCATAATTCTGAAATGTCAAATAAAAGAAACGGAGAGTATTAATACAAATATCATTTATTAATAGATTTTACTATCATGGTATTGTTTGACTATGAGGTAGTATATAAGACAGATTATTTGGCAGAAGAAAAACAGATATTACATACATCATAAGAAAGACTAAAAACTTAGAAAAAACTCTCATCATGTCCAAGCAATTTGTTTCTTATTTTGTGGTTCTGATGGTTCTCTTTTCAGGTAATTTGTCTTTGTTTATTTATATTATCTATATTTTACATCAATATAAAAGTAGTTGTGCATAAATTGTATATATTTATTTATAATTTTGTTGCAGTGTTAGTGGTTGTTCCTAAAACTGAGGCTCAAAAGAGATGCAGAAAAGAACTTTTGCCAGGGACACAATGTTTGTTAGCAAAGTGCAGGGAAGTGTGTTTAACTACATTAAAAGGGTTTGGTACTTGTATTGAGAAGCCACCAGGCTCTGATAGCTATACATGTAATTGTATTTACAATTGTTGAATACCATGATTTCTACAACAGTTTACGATGTAGAACTATACTTTAAAATTTTAATATACTTTCTTATGGATACCCCATTTATAATTTTACGCAATTATATGTTAATTATGTGTGCATGACAATCAGGACCGGTCCTGACTACAGATAAATAAATATTTAATTTCAAAACATAAATATTAAATTCAAAGAAATTATTTTGGCTTTTTAATTATTGATAAATAAATATTTAACCTTAGAAACATTATTCTTGACATTCATTAAAGTAAATGGTTCAGAAAAAAATATATCCATTGATTATAACAAAACTGTAAAAACAAATAAACATATATGGTTCAGATATTTCTTTTTGTATCCGAGAAAAGGGAGCTGGCGTCATAAACTTGATTGCGTAATACTCTCTCCGTTTTTGAATAAGTGTCACTTTGACATTTTTCATACAGATTAAGAAAATGGCTGAAATATATGTAAATTGTTATTAATTACACCTCTTTAACCAATACTCCCTCTGTTTTTAAATGAAAGTAGTTTTAGGGAATTTTTCTTTTAAAAAAAAATATAAGGTGTTTTCACATCTCAATACACCTTTTATACTTATTGAATATTGTGTAACCAATAAAATAATCTATGCTTTTTTCGTTGGTCAAATTTATACGTTAAATGTTACTTTTTAAAGATTCAAAATTTTCTTAATATTGATGCTTTTAACTAAAACTACTTATATTGAGAAACAGAGGAGTAGTATTTTAGATAAATAAAATTATTTATAAAATCAATGCAGTTTGAAATTAATTTTCAGCTGAAAGTAAGTATAATTTGCATTGAAATTGTAAAGTGACACTTTTTATATAACAAGAAAAAATGATTAGAATGACACATATTATAAAACAGAGGGAGTATTTCTTTAGTAAACAGAAAAAAAAAAAATAAAACAGTGAGAGAGACACCTCTAATTCAGGGTATTAGCCATTTCCACCTAGATTTAACCATTTGAACCAACCAATCTTTAGCTATTTTGTCCCCATAAAAATTATAAATCAATTGGCCCCGAAACCCACGGTTAATCAACTTGGTATCATGATCAGCTCTGCTAACAATGCTCAGTAGGAAAGCTTCACATATAATTGTTGTGCAAGCAAATAAATAACAGACTACGAACAATGAGGCACTTTTGTATCAAGAAAGAGTATTTCTTGGTGTTTACTTTCACCAATAATGCAATAACATCAACACAATGGTGTGTTGCTTATCTCGTTGGTTTCACTTGTTAATTTGAACATCTTTGATGGTTTACTTGCTTCAAGTTCAATCAATACCCTCAATACCGATTTCTTCTGACTAAAATTGTATGAACATGACATTGTCCAAGTAAGAAACTGCAGCTTAAACAAAAAAGATAAATTAAATGCAAGGATAAGGTTTGCCCTTAAGCCATTTCACATATCCCTTGTCATTTAAAAGATGTTTGGAAATTTCAATGCAATTAAAAAAAAGGTTTAAACTTGTTCATGAACATTCATAGACAAATTGAGCCGACCATAATACTGTTCATTGAAGCCCAATATCCAGATTTCACATGGTAAAAGCCATCCTAGTCCATAAATACAACATACTAGCTGATCGTCACTTGATGGACTAATATATATATATATACTTAAATTTTTTAATTCTAATGTTTATTTTATAAAAGTAAAATTATTAAATTAGATACAACTTTAAAATTATTATTATAAATTATAAAACTTCAATATTTATATAGGTAACCAATGTATTACATAATGATCTTTTGTTTCATAGTTTTATTTATGGGATATAGATTTTGGATTAAAATCTTTTCAATAGTAATAATCAAATTAGGAAACTTAGATTTGAAATTAAATAGTTATTGTATTTGTGAAGTGAAAAGAAATCAAGTGTCACTGAAAGGATTAGTAAACAACGATGATCCATAAAATTAAAAATAACAATAGCCATTAAACTTTTATACTCTCTATAATTTAAATTTTTAAAAGTGAGACAAAAACACAAATAATAATTACAAAACACACCTATACACAAAACCACATGTAACTAGAGTTATGACTTAAACAACGCATTTATCATGATGGTCAATGAAACATGAAAAAATTTAATCAACAAGTGATATTCAGAATTGTAATGGTCAATGCATTTAAAACTTAGTCACTCAATTTTATTAGACGATGTTTTGGAGATTTTTACTTTATATTACATGCCGTTTCAGTTTTCAATGTAAAATTTGTTGATTTTTATGTTATGTGATCTTTATATTCTGTAATTTTGTAAATACTGGTTAAATTATAGTTAATTAGATAGTTAATGATGTTTTTGTTTCAAAATGTGTAAAATTAAAAGTTTTAATATGTTCATAATTCTGAAATGTCAAATAAAAGAAACGGAGAGAGTATTAATACAAATATCATTTATTAATAGATTTTTACTATCATGGTATTGTTTGACTATGAGGTAGTATATAAGACAGATTATTTGGCAGAAGAAAAACAGATATTACATACATCATAAGAAAGACTAAAAACTTATAAAATACTCTCATCATGTCCAAGCAATTTGCTTTTTTATTTTGTGGTTCTGATGGTTCTCTTTTCAGGTAATTTATCTTTTTATTTGTATTATCATCTATATTCAACGTCGATATAAAAGTAATTGTACATAAATTGTATATATTTATTTAGAATTTGGTTGCAGTGTTATTGGTCGTTCCTGGAACTGAGGCTCAAAAGAGATGCAGAAAAGAACTTATGCCTGGGACACAATGTTTGTTAGCAAAGTGCAGGGAAGTGTGTTTAAAGACGTTAAAAGGGTTTGGTACTTGCATTGAGAAGCCACCAGGCTCTGATAGCTATACCTGTAATTGTATTTACAATTGTTGAGCACCATGATTTCTATAACAGTCTACGATTTAAAACATTTTTAATATAATTTCATATGGATAACCCCATTTATATTTTTATTTACAACTTAAATTATTTGTTAATTATGTGTGCGTGACAATCAAAGTCGGTCCTGAGATTTGTCAAGTCAGAAGCAACAAAAAAATTTGGCCCTTTAACTACTGATAAATAAATTTTTAACTTTAAAACATCAATATTAACCTTAGAGAAAGTTTTTTGGCCCTTTAATTACTGATAAATAAATGTTTAAACTTAAAACATCATTGTTAACATTAATGAAAATACAATATTGAGAGAAAATAGATCCATTGATTATAACAAAACTGTAAAACAAATAGATATAAATGGTTCACAATATTCTTTTTTTTTTGTATCACAAAAGCAGAGTTCTGGTGTTATAAATGTGATAGCTACTTTAAACCTAGATTTAACCATTTGAATCAATGAATCCTTAGCTATATTGGCGTCATAATAATAAGGAAAAATTAACTAGCCTCGAAGCCCACACTTTTTGAGCTTGGTATCAGGACCGGCTTTGGTGACAATTCTCAGTAGAAAAAATTCACATATAATTGTTGTGCAAGCAAATAAATAAACAGACTACGAACAATGAGGAACTTTTGTCTCTGGAAAGAGTATTCCGTCTTCTTGTTTACTTTCACCAATAATGCGATCACATCAACACAATGGTGTATTGTTTATCTCGTTGGTTTCACTTGTTAATTTGAACATCTTTGATGGTTTACTTGCTTGAAGTTTAAGCAATATTCTCAAAACCGAGTCCTTCTGACCAAAATTGTATGAACATGACATTGTCCAAGTAAGAACTGCATTTAAACATCAAAGATAAATCATATGCAAGGATAAGCTTTTGCCCCTAAGCCATTTCACGTATCCTTTATCATTTAAAAGATGTTTGAAAAGTTCAATGCTATTTAAAAAAAAAAAGCAGGTTCAAACTTGGTTCTGAACATTCATAGATAAATTGAGCCAACAATAACACTATTCATTGAAGCCCAATATCTTGGTTTCACATGGTAAAAATCATTTTGGTCCAAAAATACAACATACTAGTTGATAGTCCGCACCTTGTGTGGACTAATATATATATATATATACTTAACAATTTTTTAATTATAATGTTTATCTTTATAAAATTTATTAAATTAGATACAATTTTAAATTATTATTATAAATCATAAAACTTCAATATTTATATTGGTAATTAATGTTATTAAATTATGTTCTTTTGTTTCATAGTTTTATTTATGGGATATATATTTGGATCAAAATATTTTCTATGGTAATAATCAAATTAGGAAACTTGGATTAGAAATTAAATATTTACTTATTTTGAACTGAAAAAAATCTAGTGGCACTGAAAGGATTAGTAAACAATCACAATCCATAAAACATCAACAAAATAACAATAACAATTAAATATTACATTTTCGCTATAATTTAGATTTTAAAAACAATGAGACAATAAAATAAAAAATAATGATTACAAAACATTCTCTTTATATTCTCTAAGATTGTATTTATATTATGTTTATTATATATTAAACTTTAGTTTTATTTAATGTTAGTTTTAATCCTAGTTTCTAGTGCATCCATATATTTTAAAATACTTGTAGTTTATTTTCATTTTTTGGTTTATATAATATTTACTATTTTTGTTTTAAATTATTATTTTGACAACATTTGTGATTTTATGGATAAATTCATTATTAGCATAGATTCATCTTGTGATTTTGATGTTTGTTATGTACAAACACAAATATTTTAGTTTAGGAATATTATTTTTAATATTAAATATAGATAAATATTTAAAATAAATATATATTATATTTTACGACATATTTTCGATGATGCTTTATCTTTAATCCCAAGTTTAATATTGTAATATTATGTATTTGAACTAATATTTTCAATAAGAATCAGAGAAACTGACTCTAGTATTAGTCATTAAATTATAAATTAAATATAAGATAGACGTAATTATAATACTATCGGTAGATATTGTTAGTATCAACTGTTAATATATATTTATTTATTAAATGACTTCATATATTAAAATATATTTTAAAAATAATAGTATATTATCGGCAGAATAGGTTAACGCTTAGTAATTATCTTAAATAGCATGATAAATATATATATATATATATATGTGAATTTAATTTTAAGTAATAGTATAAATTAATTAAACTAATGATATTCTAAAATTATAGAAAAGATGATAAATAAACAAATTTATTATTCAAATAATAGTATAGATAGATTACAGTAAAAAAGTTGCAATTAATATAATTAAAAAAATAATGAGATTGAACTAAAGTAATACTTTGATACAAAATCCATTAATATTCAAAATTTATTATTACTCACCAATTGTTTTTCTTTTTCTTAATAATTGGACATTAGTATATTAATACAGTAATAGACGCGGTTTACTTCAAACGAGGAAGAATCTTAAACGCTCGGCTCAAGTCTCGAAAACAAACCAACTCACAATCCTGACTCATTTGAGGAAAACTATGCAAAACCACATGCTCTTTTTCTATCTTAATCTTGTAATTGTAGTATTTCAAATTCCGATTTTTGTATTTTATTCTACAATTTTTGTTCATTCTGCAAATTACATTAAGGTATTAAAACTATTACTGTCAATTTATACACTTAACATTTTTCTTATGGATCAAAAAAATGCTAAAACATGATTTCTAAAACATATAAATACATTTATTTTCCAAAGATACTAAAACTAACAACGGTAAGTTTAATCTATGGACTATTGTCATTACTCATTAGACAGTTGTCTCAGCAAACAGATTTTAAAGGAAAAAGTTAATGACAGTACGTAATTGATTATTCAGCTAAAAACAGAACCTCGAGGTAAAAGAAAAAGACAGAGCATATGAAGTTCATTACTTCTCTAAAGTAAACTTCCCTTAAACCCTACGCCAAAGAGAGAGAGAGAGAGAGAGAGATAGAGACTCAAATCGATGCAGAACCGAGAAGACTGGTCTTGGATTTGAGAGCCAAAGGGAAAACAAATCTTGTCTTAACAAATGCCGATTCCAAGAAAGGTCTTAACTGTTACGTTCTTCTCTCTGTTTCTACCTTTCTTCATCTCCTCGGCCTCTGCATCAAGAAACGAAGTCGCTGCGTTGGTTTCTTGGCTTCACAGCTCGAACTCTCCGCCACCGACAGCTCTTTCCAGCTGGAACCCTTCTGATTCAGACCCATGTCAATGGCCTTACATCACTTGCTCCTCTTCAGACAAGCTTGTTACAGAGATCAATGTCGTCTCTGTTCAGCTAGCTTTACCTTTCCCTCCTAACATCTCTACCTTTACCTCACTTCAGAAACTCGTTATCTCCAACACTAATCTCACCGGAAGTATCTCCTCCGACATCGGAGACTGTTCTCAACTAAGAGTTATCGACTTAAGCTCAAACAGCCTCGTTGGTGAGATACCTTCGACTCTAGGGAAGCTCAAGAACCTTCAAGAACTCACCTTAAACTCCAATGGCCTTACCGGAAAGATCCCACCTGAACTCGGAGATTGCGTGTCCCTCAAGAATTTCGATATTTTCGACAACTCCTTATCAGGGACCCTCCCCTCTGAGCTCGGGAAGATCTCGACACTCGAGAGCATAAGAGCGGGAGGAAACTCAGAGCTTTCAGGGAAGATCCCGGAGGAGATCGGAAACTGTGGGAACCTGACGGTTCTAGGGCTCGCCGCCACGAAAATATCAGGTAACTTACCTGTCACGTTAGGTCAACTAAGCAAGCTCGAGACCATATCGGTCTACTCAACGATGCTCTCAGGAGAGATACCTAAAGAGCTTGGAAACTGCTCTGAGCTTATCAATCTGTTTCTATACGACAATGACTTGTCCGGCACGCTTCCACGAGAGCTAGGTCAACTTCAAAACCTAGAGAAGATGCTTCTATGGCAAAATGATCTTCACGGACCCATCCCTGAAGAAATTGGATTCATCAAAAGCTTAAACGCCATTGATCTCTCTATGAACTCTTTCTCAGGAACCATCCCTACATCGTTTGGTAACTTGTCTAATCTCCAAGAGCTTATGCTTAGCAGCAACAACATCACAGGGTCGATACCTTCTGTTCTAAGCAACTGCACAAAGCTTGTTCAGTTGCAGGTTGATGCTAATCAGATCTCCGGTTTGATACCGCCGGAGATTGGATTACTCAAGGAGCTCAACATCTTCTTGGGGTGGCAGAACAAGCTAGAAGGGAATATTCCGACAGAGTTAGCTGGTTGTCAGAATCTTCAAGCTCTTGACTTGTCTCAGAATCTTCTCACTGGTTCTTTACCTCCTGGCTTGTTCCAGCTTCGTAATCTGACCAAGCTCTTGCTTATATCTAATGCCATCTCCGGTGTTATCCCCCCGGAGATTGGAAGCTGCACTTCACTTGTCAGATTAAGGCTTGTCAATAACAGGATCACCGGAGGAATCCCTAAAGAAATAGGATTCCTTCAGAACCTTAGCTTCCTCGACTTGTCTGAAAACAGTCTCTCCGGTCCAGTTCCTTGGGAGATAAGCAACTGCAGACAACTTCAGATGCTAAACTTGAGCAACAACACTCTTAGAGGTTCTCTCCCTCTATCTTTATCTTCTTTAACAAAGCTTCAAGTACTTGATGTCTCTTCAAATGACTTGACTGGTAAGCTTCCTGATAGTCTTGGTCAGCTCATTTCGCTTAATCGGCTCATTCTTAGTAAGAACTCCTTCAATGGTGAGATCCCTCAGTCTCTAGGTCATTGCATGAATCTTCAGCTTCTTGATCTCAGCAGTAACAACATCTCTGGACACATACCAGAAGAACTCTTTGACATTCAAGATCTAGACATTGCCTTAAACTTGAGCTGGAACTCATTAGATGGCGTTATCCCGGCGAGGATTTCAGCGCTTAACCGGTTATCCGTGCTGGATATTTCTCACAACATGCTTTCAGGGGACCTCTTTGCGTTATCTGGTCTAGAAAACTTAGTTTCTCTGAACATCTCTCACAACAGATTCTCTGGTTATCTTCCAGACAGTAAAGTTTTCAGACAGCTAATAGCAGAAGAAATGGAAGGAAACTCTGGACTCTGTTCCAAAGGTCTCAGGTCTTGTTTTGTCAGTAACAGTACACTGTTAAACACACAGCACGGTGAAGACTTTGTGCACTCCCAGAGACTCAGGATAGCCATTGGATTGCTTATCAGCGTGACATTTGTTCTAGCAGTACTAGGCGTGTTAGCAGTTTTACGGGCAAGGCAAATGATTCAGCACGGTAACGATTCAGAGAAAGGAGAGAACCTATGGACATGGCAGTTCACACCTTTCCAGAAACTCAACTTCACGGTGGAACATGTACTCAAGTGTTTGGTTGAGGGTAATGTTATAGGGAAAGGTTGCTCTGGAGTAGTGTATAAAGCAGAAATGCCTAACCAAGAAGTCATCGCAGTGAAAAAGCTCTGGCCAGTGACAGTGGCGGTTGCTAAGACATCAGGAGGTCGAGACTCATTCTCAGCTGAAGTCAAGACACTTGGGTCGATCAGACACAAGAACATAGTCAGGTTCTTGGGATGTTGTTGGAACAAGAACACTAGACTTCTTATGTATGATTATATGTCGAATGGGAGTTTGGGAAGTTTGCTTCACGAGAGGAGTGGTGAATGTAGCTTAGGATGGGAGGTTAGGTACCGTATTATACTTGGTGCAGCTCAGGGTTTGGCTTACTTGCATCATGATTGTGTTCCTCCCATCGTTCATAGAGACATCAAGGCTAATAATATTCTCATTGGCCCTGATTTTGAGTCTTACATTGGAGATTTTGGTCTTGCTAAGCTTGTTGACGATGGCGACTTCGCTCGTTCTTCCAAAACCATTGCTGGTTCATATGGTTACATAGCTCCAGGTACTCTCGAAATTTATTTTTTGATACTAATTAACTGAGTTGAATCATTATTGTCAATTTTTCGTGCTTATCAGTAGTCTAATATTCTTTGGCAGGTCAAAAATATGTATGTTTAGTGTTTTTTTTTTATTAAAAACATATTAAATTATGATTATAAGAACATAATTTTATGCCGTTATCTATTTTTCATAGTTTTAAACTAGTAAAAAATTAGTAAATACAATTGTTTTTTCAAAGTTTCCAATTGAACATAATAAAATTGCTTAAAAACCTTGAAACATATATTTTTTGAAACAATTTTTATTGCTAAAAAATGACTCTTTTTAACATATAAGTATATAGTATACGATAAAAGTATAATATTTTAATACATTCTCATTGATTTGGTTGAAACTTTTCAAATTATATGTCCATTTCAAGTTACTAGCAACGTATATCAATCGGGCATAATAGATTTGTTTGACTATTATACTATGCAGAATATGGATATTCAATGAAGATAACAGAGAAGAGCGATGTGTATAGCTACGGAGTCGTGGTCCTAGAGGTACTAACGGGGAAGCAACCGATCGATCCAACAATACCAGACGGACTCCACATAGTAGACTGGGTCAAGAAGATCAGAGATATACAAGTAATCGACCAGGGACTACAAGCGAGGCCAGAGTCAGAAGTAGAAGAGGTAATGCAAACGCTAGGAGTTGCACTTCTCTGCATTAACCCGATACCTGAAGACAGGCCTACAATGAAAGATGTGGCTGCAATGCTCGGTGAGATACGTCAAGAAAGAGAGGAACCGATGAAAGCTATTGGGAATAATGGTTGCTCGGGGAGTTGTAATAATAATGGAGGAGAAGGAGGAGATGAGTCTTTGTCTTCTTCTGCTATGCAGCAAACAGCCAAGTATTTGAGAAGCAGTAGCACGAGTTTCTCTGCGTCTTCTTTGCTATACTCTTCGTCTTCTTCTACTTCTAATGTTAGACCAAATCTGAAATAGTTTGTTAATTAAGTTTATTAGGGAACAAGTTATCTTCTAGCGTTCTCTACTTCTAAAGTTATCTATGTGAGGTTGTGATAAACTCTTTGTCTTTTCAAACCAAGAAATATAAACGGAACAATAGTCTCGAATTTACTTTATTAATGTTTTAACCGATTTATTATGAAACAATAATTATGAAAATATTACATAAACTTTTTTTTTTGTTAAAGGGTTTTCAAAAATATTACATAAGCGTTTTACTTTATTAGTGTTTAAATGAGAAAGCTTTATTAATATTTATTTAAAAAGATAAAAGACCCTTAATCGAAAGTTAACAAACAATATATCAAGTAGAAGGGATAATAAAGGGTGGGGAGGGGAATTGGTTGCAACAACACGTTAATCCTTCACAGTAGCCTTGAGGAAACCCTAATTTACCGCAGAGTGTACTGCAGACTGGTTCAACTCCGGGTTGACATACCCCTGGACAAACAGAGCCACCATTTATCCCTGATCTAGCTTCTGATCCTGTAAATATTTTATGCATAACCAATTAAAACATATATTATCATCAATGTTATAAACCCTCTAAACTCTATAAATAAATAAAAAATTACATGAGCAAGAACGTTCTTTATGTTCTTCCAAAATTTGAAACTTAAGTACTAAAAAATCGTGGATCATGTCCTGATAATCATACACTATAAACAAATTGTGCTAGTTGACTGACCTGTGATTAAGAACATGACAATGATAGAAACTAATATGACATTATACGTAGATCTCTGAATACCCATTCTTTGTTTTTTTCTTTCTTATAACTTGTTTCTGTGATATCTGTAATATCTTGTGAATTATGAAGGTTTTTGGAGTAGTTCAAGAAATTTGAAGCTCCTTATATAGTACCAATTCGGAAATCTTAATCATGCATGTATATAATTATGAGAGGTCTGATTTAAATCTATCATTGATGGAAATGATTTAGTATGTAATTTTATTTTGCAAGAAAATAAATTAGTATCCATACATTTAATATTTCGGTATTGTAGAATCTTTATACTTCAATTTAAACTAGGAATATTTATTTCAAAGATCTGTTTTAATGTTAGTCAAGTATTAACGGCATTTTCTGCCATTTGTTTTGTTTAGTGACAAATTTTAAAAAGGGCAATTCTCCATAATGACACTTTTTAAAGTTTTTGTCTCCAAAATAGCACTAGAAGGAGAAAGTCACATAAATGACATTCATTAATAGGTAAAATGTCTCTAGTACCCCTTTTAAAAATTAATTAAACAAACACAAAAAAAAAGAAAAAAAAGAAAACCATTCTTCTTCTCGATCTCTTGACGCGACGCGACTAAGAAGAAGGCGACACGGAGGAGGAGGAGGAGGAGCAATGGCGAATACGCAGACTTACGGCTTCCCGATCTTCGCAGCAGACTAGATCCCTGAAGAAACCGTTAGATCAAAAATCGATAAGGATAGGGAGAATTCCGAAGACGGCTGCGAGTCTTCGACGTGGACCTCCCGGAGCTGCATCGTGTTGGCAGGCGGAGGCGGAGCTGGGGGACACAGGATACCTAACGTCATCGTAATCTGTCGTGTTGATCTTGAAACCAATTCTCTCTCGGAACAACCTGTAAGTGTGAACGTTTCTCTCTGTTCATACCTAGTGAGTATGTTCTGTATCTGATCGTAAGGATTTGATTTGATTTTTTTTAAACAGGTGGGTAGGGTTGTGGTCACTGGTCTTCCTTATAGAATGGCTGCTCATCCTCGGGAAGGTGGTCTTATCTGCGCATTGTCAGAGAGTTGCAAGTATGTGATCTTGTAAAGCTCATTATGTTATTATATAAGTATATCAGACTCCTCAACAGGTGAATCTTCTTCTTCTTTTTGTGACTAGTCTGCTACTTAGTTCTTGATTTCGTTGTGAATGATCTATAACTTATCTTGTATCCAGTATGAAAAAAAATGTTTTGCTTCTATGTTAAGAGATTGAAGTATGCTTATGAAACTTCATTTTTGGTATGGGAATGATTTACCACAGATAGTGTAACTCTGGAACTAAAGCCAAAGACAATCCTGCAGAGGTTAGTGTTTCTCATTAAAGGTTTGACTTTTATTATGTGCAATTGTGGACTGTTTCAAACCTCAAAATTTACATGAACTATGCAAAGAATTTTGCTGCTATCAAAGAACTGGGGACAAATGTATGTACTTTATGTGGAAAACACTCTATTCTTGACTCATTGCTTAAACTCTGTTTTGAAACTCTAGTCATTCACTCATTGCTTAAACTCTGTTTTGAAGTTTTTGCTGTCTCTGATTCAGCAGGAAACAAGGTCATATCTCCTACTTCCCATTTTTACCTCTCTGATTTTGTTTCTTGTGTGAACCACTACTCATTTCCATTGTAATTCTGAAAATCTTTAGAGAGCAAGTGGAAGTGGCGTAGCTCTTAATAGTTTATACGTGTGCTGGGACAGAGATAAACAAATTTGCTTAGGAAATTATCAGATTCTTGCTTGGTTTTTGATGCTTTTGGAGCCACCTGTGAGGGAAGAGTTGATATACTACTTTCAGCAGGGAACTAATCTCATATAAACAAATTTATGTAGGAGCTCGGAGCTGGTATGGTAGATGTAATGCTCTAGGTATATCTTTCTTTTCACTTTGTATTTTGTGCTGGTTTTCATTCATTTTCCTGTGAGAAATGGGTTGCAGTATCAACCATATGGAGCCTTCTTATCCGTCCTGATTTGTCTATAAACGTTTTTCAGGGAGCAAGTAGAATCGATTCTGGTCAACATGAAAGAGAAGTCAGATGTAGAGATTGCTTATGGTCGGACATTCTTGTAAAAATTTCATTATATATATCAAAATTAATTGTTTCTTTAACACTGTTTACCTCTCAAGAAAATTGCTAATGTTAAACTGGAAATCATTCCTTTACACATCTATATAAACAACTATTCATAGTGGAAGTAGTGAGTCAGTTAATCTACTGATAAATGTGTAAAATATCTGCCAAAGTAAAGGTTGCATAGAGACTCACTTGTATGCTGCTAGATAGGGCAAAAACACTTTGGTTAAGCGAAAATATTATATTACCTGAACAGCTTTCTCCAGGAAGTGCATAAGTTCCTTCTCTTCCAACTCAGTATATGGGGTTAAATTAGTCTGGAAGCAAGAAAGAGATAATCTCACGGAAGTTAGACTGCCAGGACGAGTAACTAGTGAGTGATAGCTCAAGTGGATAACATGGAAACTAAAAATGGGTGTTGAAAGTCTCATATACCGGTGGAAGTCCAAAAAGGGAAGCCATAAAAGATCAGAGTTAAGCCACTTTCACTTACTTGAAGCATTTTCTTGCATAAGAGAATCAGAAACATGTAAGGAATGTTAGACAGTCCTTATTCAGGATGGTTATCCTGAATTGAAATTTAATCTTCCAAATAAAAAACATAATCAAAATCTATAAGAAAATTCATTGGCTATAGAGATCACCAAATAGAGGTCATTTTCTACAAAATAGAGAACACATATAAAACATAGAACATGAAAATAGGATAACTTGAAGCATTTTCAGTAATTATATCAAGAAAGTGTTAAATGTGGTATCATTATAAAACACACATGTTATCTATGATAACTTGTGAAAATTTCAGGATGGGTTTCCAGAAAAATAAAATGAGTGTATTTTCTTGCATAAGAGAATCAAAAACATGTAAGTAATGTTAGAGAGTCCTTGTTCAGGATGGTTATCCTGAATTGAAATTTAATCTTTCAAATAAAAAAACATAATCAAAATCTATAAAAAATTCATTGGCTATAGAGATCACCAAATAGAGGTCATTGTCTACAAAATAGAGAACACATATAAAACAGAGAACATGGAGAACATGGAAATAGGATAGCTTGAAGCATTTTCACTAATTCTATCAAGAGAATGTTAAAAGTGGTATCATTATAAAATACACATGTTATCTATGATAGCTTGTGGAAATTTCAGGATGGGTTTCCAGAAAAATAAAATGAGTGTATTTTTTTGCATAAGAGAATCAAAAACATGTAAGAAATGTTAGACAGTCCCTGTTCAGGATGGTTATCCTGAATTGAAATTTAATCTTCCAAAAAAAAGAAGCATAATCAAAACCTATAAGAAAAACTATTTATTATAGAGATCACCAAATAGAGGTCATTGTCTACAAAATAAAGAACACATATAAAATAGAGAACATGGAAATAGGATAGTTTGAAGCATTTTCTGTAATTCTATCAAGAAAATGTTAAATGTGGTATCATTATAAAGCATACATGTTATCTATGATAGCTTGTGGAAATTTCAAGATGGGTTTCCAGAAAAGTAAAATGAGTGTATTTTCTTGCATAAGACAACCAAAAACATGTAAGGAATGTTAGACAGTCTTTGTTCAGGATAGTTATCCTGAATTGAAATTTAATCTTCCAAATAAATAAAAAACATAATCAAAATCTATAAGAAAATTTATTGGCTATAGAGATCACCAAATAGAGGTCATTGTCTATAAAACAGAGAACACATATAAAACAGAGAACATGGAAATAGGATAGCTTGAAGCATTTTCAGTGATTCTATCAAGAAAGTGTTAAATGTAGTATCATTATAAAACACACATGTTATCTATGATAGCTTGTGAAAATTTCAGGATGGGTTTCCAGAAAAATAAAATGAATGTATTTTCTTGCATAATAGAATCAAAACATGTAAGGAATGTTAGACATTCCTTGTTCAGGATGGTTATCCTGAATTGAAATTTAATCTTCCAAAAAAAAAGAAGCATAATCAAAATCTATAAGAAAATTCATTGGCTATAGAGATCACCAAATAGAGATCATTGTCTACAAAATAGAGAACACATATAAAACAGAGAACATGGAGATCACCAAATAGAGGTCATTTTCTACAAAATAGAGAACACATATAAAACAGAGAACATGGAAATAGGATAGCTTGGAGCATTTTCAGTAATTCTATCAAGAAAGTGTTAAATGTGGTATCAATATAAACACACATATGTTATATAGAATAGCTTTTGGCACTTTCAGGATGGGTTTCCAAAAATAAAAAAGAGTGTATTTTCTTGCATAAGTATGTTTTCGAAGAGAATCAAAAGCGTGTAAGGAATGTTAGACAGTCCTTATATATGATGGTTATCCTGAATAGAAATTTAATCTTCCAAAAAAAAGCATAAGCAAAATCTATAAGAAAATTCATTGGCTATAGAGATCACCTAATAGAGGTTATTTTCTACAAAATAGAGAACACATATAAAACAGAGAACATGGAAATAGGATAGCTTTGAGCATTTTCAGTAATTCTATCAAGAAAGTGTTAAATGTGGTATCAATATAAACACACATATGTTATATAGAATAGCTTTTGGCACTTTCAGGATGGGTTTCCAAAAAAAAAATGAGTGTGTTTTCTTGCATAAGTCTGTTTTCGAAGAGAATCAAAAGCGTGTAAGGAATGTTAAACAATCATTGTTCAGGATGGCTATCCTCAAACTGAAAACTTAATCATCCAAAAAAACATAATCAAAATTTATACAAAAATTAATTGCCTATAGAAATCACCAAATAGAGTTAATTGTGTACAAAATAGAGAAACCATATCAAAAAGAGAATATTAAAATAGGATAGGTTGAAACATTTTCAATAATTCTATCAAGAAAGTGTTAAATGTGGTATCATTATAAAAACACATATGTTATATAGAATATCTTTTGCCACATTCAAGATGGGTTTCCAGAAAGATAAAATGAGTGTGTTTTCTTGCATAAATCTGTTTTTGAAGAGAATCAAAAACGTGTAAGGAATGTAAGACAATCCTTGTTCAGGATGGCTATCCTGAATTGGACTTTAATCTTCCAAAAAAAAAACATAATCAAAATTTATAAAAAAAATTAATTGGCTATAGAAATCACCAAATAGAGTTAATTGTGTACAAAATAGAGAAAACATATCAAAAGAGAATATTAAAATATGATAGGTTTAAGCATTTTCAATAATTCTATCAAGAAAGTGTTAAATGTGGTATCATTATAAAACACATATGTTATATAGAATATCTTTTGCCACATTCAGGATGGGTTTCAGAAAGATAAAATGAGTATGTTTTCTTGCATAAGTCTATTTTCAAGAGAATCAAAACGTAAGGAATGTAAGACAATCCTTGTTCAGGATGGCTATTCTGAATTGGACTTTAATCTTCCAAAAAAAAACATAATCAAAATCTATAAAAAATTAATTGGCTATAGAAATCACCAAATAGAGTTAATTGTGTACAAAATAGAGAAAACTTATCAAAGAGAGAATATTAAAATAGGATAGGTTTAATCATTTTCAATAATTTTATCAAGAAAGTGTTAAATGTGGTATCATTATAAAACATATATGTTATATAGAATATCTTTTGCCACATTAGGGATGGGTTTCAGAAGATAAAATGAATGTGTTTTCTTGCATAAATCTGTTTTTGAAGAGAATCAAAAACGTGTAAGGAATGTAAGACAATCCTTGTTCAGGATGGCTATCCTGAATTGGACTTTAATCTTCCAAAAAAAACATAATCAAAATCTGTAAAAAAAATTAATTGGCTATAGAAATCGCCAAATAGAGTTAATTGTGTACAAAATAGAGAAACATATCAAAAAGAGAATATTAAAATAGGATAGGTTTAAGCATTTTCAATAATTATATCAAGAAAGTGTTAAATGTGGTATCATTATAAAACACATATGTTATATAGAATATCTTTTGCCACATTCATGATGGGTTTTCAGAAAGATAAAATGAGTGTGTTTTCTTGCATAAGTCTGTTTTCGAAGAAAATCAAAAACGTGTAAGGAATGTAAGACAATCCTCGTTTAGGATGGCTATCCTGAATTAGACTTTAATCTTCCAAAAAAAAACATAATCAAAACTTGCATATATATATATCATATTTAGGATATCAAGTAATTAAAAAGGAAAAATGTTAGGATAACAAGTTGAAATATTTATGAATGGCTTCTTGAAAATTTAATATTTAATTAAAATTAAAATGTTAGAATATCAAGTTAAAATGTATATATTAACAAAACTTGCATATATATCATATTTAGGATATCAAGTAATATATTCAGGAAGGACTTCCTGAAAATTTAATATGTAATTAAAAACAATATGTTAGGATAGTAAATAACATATTTATAAAGACCTGCATGAATATTTAATATTTAATTAAAAAGAAAAATGTTAGGATAACAAGATGAAATATTTAGGAATGGCTTCTTAAAAATTTAATATTTAATTAAAAGGTAACATGTTAGAATATCAAATTAAAATATATATTAACAAAACTTGCATATATATCATATTTAGGATATCAAGTAATATATTCAGGAAGGACTTCCTGAAAATTTACTATTTAAGACTAAGTTATATTATGAAAATATTGAAGTTTGAAAGTTTATATTTAGGGGTTAAGAATTAAATCCTAAATTAATCATATACCCAAGGCTAACTAGAAATCTTAAACTCTATTTTTCATTATTTATTTTCAAATCTTAAATTTAATCTTAAAGTCTAGTTATCATTTATACACATTGCAATTTGATCTACAAAAAAAATATTTCATTTAATGTATAGTACATACATTGTTTCATATATCATTCAAAATACACATAAACCAAAACAATTTCTAAGATTGCCAAGTCTAGGGACTTCATCTTCAGCCTACAAAAAAATTCCTAAGATTATGGAACCTTTGCTAATTACCACAGTTGCCTTCTCTGCTCACGACCACTGCCGCTTCCATTGTTTTCTGTCAAGCAAATGTCAATGTCTGTTATAGTCCACAAAACACTCTACATTCTTAAACAAAACTTAAGTGGAGATCTTTCTTTACCTTACTATTTTCAGTGTGTTCCACAAATCACCACATACGCCACAAACCAAAACTGAAGTACAAGAAATTAAGAAGAGAATATTCTGTCTTTCTCTGCTATGTACGACTCGCAGGATTCATCACCAGGCTGATCAAATTAAAAAAAAGTTGTTAAAACTCAATTATCATTATGCAAGCTCCAGCCATTCAAATGCTAGAAACCAAGCTTAAAGTAAACAAGATAAAGTGTGATACATGTTTTATACCTTGGGGGGCTCATGACGAGACTGGTTAGAATCTGAACAGAGATGTTGGAGCAAAGTGATTGAGTCTTGATATCCAGAACTCTATGAAAACTCTCCTTTGTATATCTGTTCTCTTACATCAGAAGTGAAACCAGTACACAACGTTATTGCCATTCAGTTCTATAGCTTTGTATACAGATCAATAGCATGGGAGAACTTGTGACCTTTAAGCAACTAGCAATACTTAGCTAGCTGCTCTTAAACAAAAAAGGACTCTTCACAGTCAATAATGATTTTTAAAGATGATGATAATGTTTTAAGAAAAAGTACAAACCTTTATAAGCTTCTTTAGCTTGAGCTTCTTTAGCTTGATTCTTCATCTTCTCACCTTGCTTTCTGAACAGCCCCAACTCTGCTCTTCGCCAAAAAGATCAGATTAAATCTCCTGACTGAACTTCAAGATTTCCTCGAGACTTGATTGCCTGCACACAAGAAACATGGTGAATGACTCTAATTCAAGTAATGAACTACATCAAGAACTATTAATCTCGGGTAACTAATTTCATCTTTAAGCTGAAGCAGTTGTTCTTTGGTTAAACATAAGATCTCATGACCCTCAAATCTCAAGTCTCCTCTCTTCAAAACATAAAAACTCAACTTCAGCTCGGATTCAAAAGCATGAGCTCAAAATCAAAAAGCTGAATCAACAATCCAGATTAACGAAACCAAGCCCTAGAATTTACATCTGATCTAAGCTTATGAGAAATCAAATGTAATAACCTAATTAACGGCAGGAGAGGGAGCATCTCCAACATTGGTGAAATCAAAAGAAGAGGAGGACAAGGGTGATGGGCAAAGAGTCTAGCCACTGATGGCCATGAGAGGAGGGGGATTTAGAATCATCGGATTCGACGCGAGGAAGCCAGGTCTCGTGACTCCTGTAGCAAAGGAACACATGACAACCGTACGGAGCAACGGAGCCAGCGAGAGTGCCACTGTACATCTCCTGGCGTTTGAATCCGTACAGCTCGTCTTCTTCCGAGACCGGAGCAGTGCTGATGTTCTCCACAGCTTCCCCCATTCGAAGAGTACCTCGTCTTCTTCTTCCTTAGGGTTTCGCAGAAGCAGATGGACGAGAGAGAGAGATCGTCTCCCATTTTCTAATTTTTTTTTAATTACTCAAAATGAGAGGACATAAAGGTAAATCATCCCTTTAATGAAACCTATTTCTGTGATTTTTGACCTTGAGTGCTAGTTTTGGAACAAAAACTTGGATTAGTGTCATATGTGTCATTTTCTCTTTTAAAAATTGAATTATCAATTTTTAGCCTGTATTTAAATCCTCGGATAATTTATAAAGGGCTTGATATATAATATACATTAGATTAAATGTTATTTAATATAAAAAGTAATAATCTTATATATTAAAATAGAATTTACAACCTTGATTCATGTGTGATATTTTTAAAAATGAACCTTCCCCACATAATCTTATTTCATTTATTTCTAAGTAACATTTTGGCATATCACATCTTAAATAATTGACATATATAACAACTTCACCTATAAAATTGTTTTATTTTTTAATTATAAAATCTGTTGACAAAAAAATCTAACCAAATCTTATTAATTTTTAAATATTTTTATAAAATAATGCATTAATTAATTTCGTAATTAGTAATATAATATTATTATAAATTAATGTTAATTAAGATTTTATTACAATTTTCTTAAACTTTTAATTATAGTCTATATTTTAAAAATTATAACAAATCTGTTTATAAGACTTTAACAAGATCTTAATTTTCAAAAATTATATGTAAATATTTTCACTATTTCGAAATTAGTTATGAAATATTATAATATATTTATAAAATTAAAAATATAAACTCTATCATGTTTTATCTATTATATAATCATAATCAATCATTTTAAGAGAAAATTATTATATTGAGCTAAATATAATAAAATTATATTAAATTATTAAATTTCTATATTTTATTTTCTTAAGTATTTATGTTCAAAATATAATACGTAGGTAACACGTGTTAACATTAGTAAACTATATAATACTTGTAAAATAATTAACATGTATTTCATTAAAGCTAATAATATAAAATCTTTTAATCATAATATCTATTCATTTTAAATATATTATATATATATAACTTTTTAACAAATCTGTTGAAAAATATTTTAACAATTTCTTAATTTTCAAAAATTTTATGCTAATACAAAATAATTTTTAATATGTTGTTTAATTCATATATTAATTTTTTCAATAAAGAAATACAAATACAATATGATAAATATTTAATAAGAAACGACAAATATATGACAATTTAAAACAATTGATTAATTACTACATGTAAACTATAAAATTATTATATTTGAAATAGTTATATAAACATTTAAAAATATGATTAACATTAAAATTTATGATCTAAAATAAATGAATAAATAAATAAATAAATATATATATATATATATATAATTGAAAATAAACAACTGCAATGAGTCAAGATCTAATTTAGTATTAAACTTTCTGACCAAGATGTCTGTACAACTATCCAAATAACATTAGAAATATTTGTTATTAATAATTACAAATATGGATGATCTATTCTGTATATATATATATATACAGCAAACATCAATATTTTCAGAAAGTATTTGTATATAATAAAAAGAGAAATGTAAATAGGTAATATATCTATTTAATATTAAATTTGTAAGAAATGAAAAAAAAATCTTTTCAAATTCAACAATTGTATTTTCAAATAGTGGAAAAAGATCCATAGTAGTTTTCCCTATTTTGAGAAACATGTGCAGGAACATGATGACTTGGATTCGCTACATAGTTAAACAATCTCACTCTACAAAATCAGCTACACTTGTTAGAAACTTTCAAAACTGCCGAGTGCCGACAACACTTGATGTTTACTCGTACAACGTCCACAATAACCAATGATCATATGATTCTGTTTAACACACCCGTGAATAGGGCCAAGCCTATAAGAAACCGAAACGCTAGAGAAATAAAAAAATGTAAAATGTGAAAAAGAGTGTAAAATCTCTACCAAGAAATTGATTCCAACCAGTCAGAGGTAAACTCATAGGCCACAAAGGTAACAGCACCAGCAGGAGCAGCTTTCACAGTTGATGGCACAATGCCTTTGTACAGACCATGCCACCCTTCTGACATCAGAATCTGTTTAAGACCATCTAACATGTTTCTGTATGCACGTTGCTCCAGTCGAGCTCCATATCTCGGATGTCTCTGTAAACCTTCAATCTGAAAACGCTTTTTAACCACATCAAGAGGATGGCAGACGAGTTTGGCGCTAGTTCCAGCCCCAAGCCCACAAACAAAGAGCTGGAAGCTGGAAAGGTTTGTGTCCACGTTTATTTGGTCTTTGGAGGATAACATGTATCTGTTCCAGTCCTAGTAAAACATCAAATGCCCTGATTACCACCGCAGATGAGAAAAAATATAAAAAGAAGAAGAAAACAACACACAAAAGATGATTAAATGCACTTACCATCATCCACCGCTTGAACATATCATAAGTGCCAAACTGCAGGCCAGCGTAAGGCACAATTTCAACAAGTGTTGGTGTTAGTCCATTATACAATCCTTTTACGCCTCGGGATTTGATAATATCCACAAATGCGGACCTCATTGTTGGATACACCTGTAGGCAGGTTTCATAGATGGTTAGTACAATGCGGCTTAAACTATATATTAAATGGTTTCATATGTCAAAGCAACAAACCTTAGGCTCCCCTTGTGAGGCTAGTATTGTCCTAAGAAGATCAAACGGATAAGATCCTAGTGTAGCAGCACATCCTGCTAAAGCTCCACTAACGAAGGATAGATAAGGGCTCAAATGTATATGATCCTCTGCAATTCCAAAAAGATTACAACAAGCTAACAATTAATAAAAAAGTTGTTATCATAAGAAACACACATTTAACCATTTAACAAAACAATGTTACCTGTTTTAGTAGAGCCAGATGCAAAAGATTTCAACTTATGTAGAACTGTGAACTGAATTGAAGTATATGGCATGACCATAAGCAAAGCTGGCACATTCCCACGCCAAAAACCCTGAGAGAAAAAGACATCAAAACAGAGGACAACAACACTCTGCAACCAACCCCCTAATGACACAGACCTGAAAAAGGTTTTTAGGAGATGAAAGTGTTCAAGAGACAGACCCGGAAACCTTCTTCTCTAAATATGTCTTTAGTTGCCTGTACCATTCCAGTATACTTGGACGCTCCTGACAAGTTTCCCCGGAGAACAGACCATGAACTTGTCGGTTCTAGTTGAACCTGAAACCAACCACAACATTAAGTTTCTTCTTCAGCCATCTCTAAACAGAAAGGATAACCCTCCACAGATAAAGCTAATCACTTTCCTAAGCTACAAATCTAACAACGGTGTCCACGACATAAGTGTATCCAAAGAAACAATAATAAACATTCTAAGATAAAGCAAATAAAAAACTAAGCTTTGTCAATGAGGTATACCTGAAATCTAATCTTAATGACATCAAGGGGAGAAGTAACGGTGCGAGAAACAGCACCGGAGATAGCACCGGCGGATGCATCAATAAGGGCACGTTTAATCTGGCCAGGATCATCAACCGCCGTCGTGTGGCTCATTTCTTTTCTTTTTTTTTTTTGCTAGGGGCTTTTCTACGTTTCTATAAGCTAAAATCAATTAAAAAGAAGATATGAAGAGATTAGACCAAAACATAAAAATGGAAACTTTCCGAAATTTACCAGAGAACGCAGAGGAGCAGCAGCAACATTTTAATAAAGCTCAGAGCTTTCTTTCTTTCTCCCTCAACGATATAACATATTATTACTGAGTCCGCCCACTTCTCTATTACAGAACGTCCACTTGCCCTGTTTCTTGCTTTGTCGGTTTATCAGTGCATGACTCACCCAAAGCAAACAATCATTATTAAAAGGTTTGAACTTTTCTTTCAAAGGTTGCTCTTTTGACATGCCTTTTTAACATGTTTATTTTTCTGAATGGGTGGTACTGAGACTACTAGTGTTAGCTTTCTCTTTCGACGGCTTCTGATCATTGTAGAAGAATCATTGGAAGATACAAGTCTAACCGCCCAAAATGAAAATGATTGTGATCAAGTACATTATTATAAAATAGTTTAATGTTTTTTTATCCAGTTATTCAAACGAATATTAACAAATTAGAGGTCAGAGTTATAGCGTGTTACAAAAAAAAAAAGAGGTCAGAGTTATAGCAAACGTCTAGATAGTATTTGACCCAACTCCCATCATGTGATATTTGCCTTTATTTCTTTCTTATATTAAGAGCTAATTACTGAAACTACTAAACGATCTTTTAAAACATCATCACAGATTACATTAGATGGTAACAATGTACATAAACTGGAGATGGTCCTAGTTTATGCTGAAGCAATTAATGGTTGATGTATCATCTCCCCAACCAAGTGTAGCGTGTGTTATATCTTAACGTAAGCTCCTTGTATTTAGCTGTACCAGCTTTGAGATGCCTACTGGTAGTCCCCTCATTCATACTATTGTCATTTTCCTCTTTTTATTAGAAAATGTCTTTCAGTATTAAAATTAAAAAAAAATCAATGTACAGAAATAGCGGAATATTCAAGCTGAGATTCAATGCAAAGGCAACGTCGTTACTTAAATTATAAGGGAGGCTAGTCCAACGTTAGAATGGTAGAGGGGTATTTGGTTCACACACCACCTCTACACCAAAATTTCATTGTATGGAAGGTCTGGCTATATGTTACAAGCTATAGACAGGTGACAAAATGATCTCATGGAATCCTGGCATAAACTCCTCTTTGCATACTATGTCAGGACGGAACTAGAAATCCTATAAGTCTTCAAATTAGTCATACATTATATAATGGGCTTAATCCCAACTTCATAAACAATAGACCACTTAATCACGAACAACAGGTAGAGAAGGTTTTTCTAGGAAAAACTATAGAGACATTTTCAACATATAATTAAAAAATTGATTCAAATTCTGGCATGGAAAACTATAATAGAAAAACATTTCCAGTTGTGATCAGTTTTTTTTTTGACGGTTCTAAGTAACGCATTTTCACGATTTAAGGATTTCTTAAACATTGATCTTTGCTGGTCTTCCCCTTCTGAAGAAGGCATGTCAATTTGCATGCATCATATCAAAAACAATAAAATAAAAAAAAGTAGAGACATGTATGATTTTTACACCAAATTTAGTAAGAACTGACTTTTTTATGGTGGTCATTGGCATAAGTGGCCGACCCACTAAGAACATGATTGATACATATTTCTTATGGAATGTTTTTTTATCGAAAATAAGAGACAATCTCTTAGCTTTCTAGTTAAAAGCTAAGAGACTATCTCTTATTTTAGCTAAGAGACCATTTTTAAAAGACCTGCATTAATCATGGTCTAAGAAAGAAAAAGTGTCACATCATAGCACATAAATGTTAGCAAAATTTTATTTGGATTTATATAATGGAAAATAAGTAGCATAAATGGAATGGTTAGTTCCATCTACGGATCCATAATCTATTATCTAATTAAAATGAATTATATAGCTAATTTTTATTAGCCTAGCTGCCAATTGCTAGAACCCAGTTAAAATTTATGCTGGGTCCGTCGTTAATTGGTATGCCAATTCAACAGCAACAACAAAAAAACATCTTACGAGACAATGTTGCTTAATAAACTTTGTTTTTCTATGGCTTCTCCAATGGTGAATGTTGGCTGCAGATAGAGAGAAGTTTATGTTCCATCGTCTAAAGCCAGAAGAAGCTGAAAGCCGCCTTTCTGTGCAAGAGAAGGTGTTTGTTAGAAGGTGTTTGCTTTGTTAGATGTTTGTGTAATTTTATGTGATGAGACATATATATTGAATGATTGACTGCAGGTGTGCTGATGATTTGGCAAAGCATTTTACTGCTTAAGTTGCCTGAGAAGTCTGTTCTTAAGCAAAATCCCTTATAAGTGAAGTGGATGACATAGGTACCTACATTAATCTCATGTTCTGCATCTGAAATATAGAATCTCAGTTGGTTTAGATTGTCCTGATACTTGAATAATTCCTTCACAGTAGCTAGAATTGTGTGTGTT
Organism: Brassica nigra; assembly: GCA_016432835.1. Classification (NCBI taxonomy): domain Eukaryota; kingdom Viridiplantae; phylum Streptophyta; class Magnoliopsida; order Brassicales; family Brassicaceae; genus Brassica; species Brassica nigra. Next base: position 13,761,464 of record CM028249.1, on the reverse strand, counting down.
GCTGATGACTTTATATTTGTGGATTGTTTTCATTAAGAATGATGGGTTACAATGAACACATGGCGTAGTTAATTTGTTTAAAATCCACTTTCACTAAATAACACATGCTTATCCGATTTGATCATGAGATCTGGGAAATTTTGTGTTTTATGCTTGTAAATGCATAGTGGGATTATAATAATTAAAATCAAATTCACATTTCCCCAGAATTAGTCAATTTTATTTTTAAAATGCATCTTAATTATTAGTATATACATGTATGAGTTCATCAGGTTCTTACAGGCTGTATAACTAGTTTTTGGTAGTCATTAGAAAGGTCAAACATGCAATAAGAGCCATTGTTAATATATGAGCCATAAGGGTGGACACGGATTGAATATTACTGTATTTTTCAGTATTTGTGATTTGCTTCGGACTTCACGGATATCTAATTTTCCGATTTGCTTTGTTTCGAAAAAATACGGATATTCGGTTTTACGGATATCCGGAAAATTTAAGGATATTTGCGAATATTCACGGATATTTACGGATATCTTTTCCACTATGTTTAATACAAGTAAATCTGAAAATATTATACAAATTTGTTCTTAAAAAAGATAAAGTAAAACATTTATGAAACTGTTTATTTATAAATTCTTAAAAATTTATAAAATATTCTTTTCTTCATATTATATTTTATAAAGATCTTATAATTCTTTTCTTCATATTATATTTTATAAGTAATTTTAAAATAAAATTATAAAAGATTATACATTAAAAACTCTATTTAACTATAGATATATAACTATCTATATAAAAGTCGGATCAGATCGGATATTTGTCTCTAATTTTTTAGTATTTGTGATTTGCTTCGTTTTTAACGGATAATGATTTTTAGTATTTGCTTTGCTTCGAAGACTTACGGATATTCGGATTTTTCGGATCGAATCGAAACGAATAACGAATCGATCGGATCAAAATTAATGAATAAAATGCCCAGTCCTAATATTGAACCAGCCAGCCAGGTGTTCTCTTATGGGAAAGGTGCAGTTCTACTGCATTAATTTAAGAGCATTGGGTTTGGGTGTGTTCAACTAAATTAAAGACGAGATTCTCTAGTCCTTTGCATTAAATCAAAGGCTGATCACAAAACTATTGAAATCACTTTGAAAAGTGAGAGAGGGAGGTAAGGGACCTCACTGGTCGCTTTTGAGTCGGATCCTATGAATATGGACCGCACTGTCTCTTCACAGTCGGATCCTATGAATATGGAGTTGTACTCAATTGCATTTCATGGACATATTTTACACAATGACAAAGTAAATTGTCAAATTTAATTTGGCCCACATTATTCCACAATAATTTTTTTTAACTAAGAATCTAGTGAACGAGTGATAATACTTTAAAGCACTAAAGATATTTTTTAACTGGAAACTTTCTTCTTTTATCTGCAAATTTATATGGAAACATTTAAATGATCTCTTGCTTTCTCTATTTTCTAATATTTCTCAAGGCTTTTTGCTTTTCTTTTGATCTTAATTTAAATTTCAGTGATCGGTAATTATCCTCTCATCTGATACAATTGGAGAAAAAAATTACAAAAACTTTCGGTGATAGTAGTTATTTTACAATTCTGACACGAAAATCAGAAATATATTCTCATCATTATGGAAAAGATCGAGTTGACTGAAACGTAGTTGATATAACCCCACATTACACATGCTAATGTTGTGTAGTATTTACTTTAGAGACTCTACGAAACGATGCTTTTCCTTTATGAACAAAACAAGTAAGTTAGTAAAATGTTTTTATTCTGTAAAGAACGAATATTAACACACACTATATAGTCTCACTTAAATCCTAAAAGTATTTAAAATTCCGGTATTCGTTTAATTGTGAATATAAATACTCAACTTATAAACTTTTGTCCGTTAAAGATTAAGATTCTCCCACACATTGTAGCATTCGCATGAAACTAAGAGAATATTTTTATTTGTATTATATGGAGTAATAAAAAAGCATATGTTTAGTATTTTAATAGAAAAGCATAAGTTTAATAAAAAAAACATATGCTAAGTATTATACTATTTCTATTACGTCTCTTTTTCTTTGTCCTTTTGTGGATTAGATCAACATAGTCTATCACTATTCAGTATTCACTAACCAGTATTACAAAATCCATTTCTTCTCATCTTCTTAAGAAAAAGTTGCATGGACTCTCTCTACTCTAAGAGTTCCATCAAACATTAAATATAGTGACAATGCGTTGATAATGTAAAAAAAGGTCAGCTTCAGCAGAAAAAAAAAAAGCTCAAGTTAAAATATTGTTCGGAACCTACGAAACTAGGGGCTCCATAGATACGCAAAGTGAAATACCCGATTACCCTTAGGTTTTACATCTCATACAGCAACACGACAAAAATTAGCTTAAGGGTGAAAACGTCAAATCACGAGTTTGCAGTGCTCTCTCTCTATGTTTCAGAAAGTGAAACCGCCTGCTCGGTTTCTCGGATCCCGACGGTGACGGTGATGAGCGCCTGAAGACGAGTCAGACGTCGTCGTTTTAACAGCCGTAGACGAACAGGTCTCTCTTCTTAAGCTTTCTTCTTCTTCGTCCATGATTATCTGCTTCGATCTACAATCCACGCTACAGAACGCTCTATCACCTCTGAAACATTCAAAACAAAACATTCAAATCAAGACAAAACAACACAAAGCAAAAAAAAACATATCGTGTAATAAAAAGTCTGGATTGTATTGGCCGGAGGAAAAATGGTTTTTTTTTTTTATGTTGGACTTACTTATACATGTAAATATCATTCGCTGGAAGAAGCTTTTTTCTGCAGAGAAAACAATGTTCGAGAAACCCACAACTCAGATAACAATTCCCACGGCGGAGGTCGGAGGAGACGGCAGTGACCATGACGGCGGATTTGTTAACGACTTGATGCGGTTTAGGAGTACTGAAGCCGCCGTCGCCGCCGCTGAGAGTGTTGTTGTTAGCCGACTCCAAAATAATACTTAGTCCAACCATTTATTACTTTTAACGCTTCTGAGATTTCAGATGTTAATGGAAAGAGGAAGAAGAAGTTTTGGGAGATGAAAATGCAAAATGTATTTTATTAAAATGGCATTAGAGGATGGATAGGTGGGACCTACGAGTGTACTACGCAAGGACGATTGATTTGATATCTTTTGCTTTATACCCGCCACGTGTATCCTCCCTTCTTATTACGGGTGTAACCCTTTTTGTTACAAGAAAAGATAGGGAGTATAGTAGATTTCTGTAAAGTTCTTTTTTGAAATTTCGACTCTTTTTTTGGATACATACGTTTATCTCTATCTAATAATGTGGAATGACAGTTTGATGATAAACATCATAGATCATCATAATTGTTGTGGATATTTTACTTAAGTCCATAAGTAATTCTCATGGAGTGTGTATATACTTGTTATATTTAAAATCAGATAAATCTATATAGATTAAAAAAAAAGAAGAAAGCCAAACAATAAACTGTTGAAAATGTTTTAATATTCTACTGGTGTTACGTTTCATAAGGTGCTTGCTCTTACTGTTTGAATGTAAGAGAATAAGAGCTGCTTCCTTCTAGTTTTATACTTGCCAGGGACAGCAATTTAGTGAAACAAAAGGCTGATTAATAATATGAAGGGGGTCATAATTTTTATATGGTCCTTATAGTTAAAGCCTATAAGCACATTATTCATTAAAGGCCCAAGCCTTGATTTACTTCCTTTTTTTTGTTCAAACCTTGATTTACTTCAATCACTTGATTTTTATATTATTTTCACCTGCTTTGCATTTTTCTTTTCTTTAAGCATCTGATTTCTGAGGATTGGTATTTGGTACAATAGACATTGGATGATAGAAAGAAAATACAAATTGAGTATTTAGTTGTATAATTTTTTTTTGTAAACATGTTAAGTATATTACCATTTTAGTTTGTGACAGAAGGTTACAAAGGAACTAGCAGCAGCTAAGAAACTAACTACAACAATAAGCAATTCTTTTTTTTTTTGTTATATAAGCAATTCTTTTGCTAAGCAATCTGTCGCGTTATTGAAATTTACAGCATCTCTTTTTATGGGGTTTTATCTATTTTTGTATCACCTTCACAGACGATATTCTTATATCCTAGCGTATCCAAACATACTGTATTGCTTCGAGAGTTTGAGAAGATTTTGCATTTTCCTCCCTCACTCTGTCCAGCTTATGTATTGATTAAAAGGTTGTGTTGGGTATAATCTTTTTAATATATTTTTGACCCATTTTTTTAAAAAAGTCAACATTTTTTGAGAAAAAACAAATCAATTTTTATTCTGTACGTTTACAACTTAAGATGATTTTTTTGTTTCTAGTTATGCTGTCTTCTTATATTGTGGTGGGGTTGTTGATTAAGATTCAAGCAAAGGATGGTTGTGAAAAGCATCACTCTTTATTCTTGACGATTATACTACTAAACATTATGACTCTAAACAAACACATCAACATAATTAAAATTTCACGTGGATGTTCTTGCAAACATTATTCTGGTGAATTTAATCTTCTAATTTGGGATTTTAATATCATTGTGGACTTTCAACTCACTGTCTCCTTTATTTTTGTGAAATATTATAACCAAACTGGACTTAAACACTGGAATTCATTTAATTTTAAGATTATTTTTGTTACCCTAAATTAAATAGAATTATAGAAAATGCGGCATTGCTTTTTACCTATCATCTACATGTCTTTTAGTTCTTTTTTTCTTTCAAATTTGATCTCGTTAAATGTTTTTTAAAAATTCAGAGTAGTTTAAAAGTTTACTTATGACTGAACATGTGGATTAATTGCAATATTGCATGTATGGTTGCCAATTATTTCAGAGATTAGGGCCCAACTGTTGTCGTTTACTTAATTACAATTGCCTTTTGCTTTTCTATTTCATTCGTTTAATCCTAATTATTTTATCTGCAGACTGATAAAATTTATTTATTTTGTTAAGGTTGTTAACTTATCAGTGACGTTATTCACCTTCCCTTGTATTAATAAGTAAAGGGAAAAACAATGTAATCATGTTCAGTTCAAAATAATAAAATGTAACTGGATGATAACTCGCGCCCTACGCGAAGTGAATATTTTTTAAAAATATTGTATTTAAATGTTATAAAGAATATACATGTTGTTATCAATAATATTCTTTTCATTTGATTAGAGGTATAATTAAATTTCAATGATGTTAACATAAATATATGATATATTTGAATATAAATATTTATTATTCAGACTTCCTACTCATATGGTTTTATTAACATTTTTATATTCTATGTAACAAAAAATTTAAACCATTGATCTCAGAATTTTTTATTTATATTCAATGAAAATTTTTCGATGTGATATTTTTTCGATGTGATATTTTTTCGATGAAAATTTCAAAATTAAATATTACGGTTTCAATACTTTTTCAATGCAAATTCCAAAATTAACATATTTAAGTATTTTTAAATGGTACATATAAACGGTATTAAAATTGATATATATATATATATATATATATTATTTAATGTGAATGTCTATTTCATAAAAATTCATATTACTACGATTTTATGATCATTTTTATCTTGTTATAATAAACAATTAAGACACTGATCACAAAATTTTTAAAGTAATTTATAGCTGTTTTAAAATTAAAATATAACATATAAGAAAAATCTGATTTTTTAGTATATGGTTAATATGATTATTTAATTTTTTTAATAATATAAAATTAAACAAAAATAAAAAATGATACACAAATTGTTATCAAATCTTTATTATCTATAATCATTAATTGTCATAAATATGTAATCATATTAGGTAATTATGTAGCTTTTATGTAAAGAATGTATACTTGCTGTTAATATTTTGGGTTAATATAATGTTTCTTAACACATTATTTAGCACATTATATTATATAGTTAATGGTTTAATGTATTTAGCAAGACATATTAATTGAATTGGACCTTTTTTTTTCAATTAACTATCTAACTTATTGATACATAAGTAGTGAATCTTTTTTTAATTATTACAAAATTAAGGTTACATCTTTTCAAATGTTATTTTATTAATACATAGGGGATAATGGAAAAGTCTCAAATCCTGATCCTAATATTTTGCATTTTCTTTGCCATTTCAAGATTTTCCATCAATTGTTGCTTGATTAGTTATGAACCTATGGTGAATGAAAAACCCAAATTAAATTAAATAATATAAATTGGTAAGCCATAAGGTGGGAAAGCATACATAATAATATAATAATAGATTTTATTTTCCAAATGGCAATAATCATAGCATTATGTAAAAGTCTAGAAAGCACATTTATATATGTCGGATATGTGAATAACAAAAAAAGAGGGCTTAAGTGCTGTATCTGGAGAAATGTCTAACTATGAGTAAAGTTCTATTTAAAGGATATATTAATATATATTATTATCCATCAACATTCACCAAATCTCAAACATTTTGTTTCCAAACCAAATCTCAAGCTTTGACTATTATATTTGGCATCACATACATCTTCTAGCTTTCAAATTGTGTGTCATCATGCAAAGTTAACTAAAATCGACACGAAGTCTATTTGTTGTTGAATTTCACCCAAAAAAGAAGAAGTCTATTTGTTGAAATTTTAAAAAATGTTTAGTCAAATAAAGAACCGGTCACACTTAATGTATGGTTTTATTTATATTTTATCTTACTATACTTGGACATAAAATTGTTGTGCAAACACTTACAAATCATTTCTTTGGTGTAAAAAGAACTAATCGCAAACTACATTAGTGATTAATATATGAATGTGAATTATGCAGAAAAGTTTTTTGCTTTGATTTCAATTAAATCAAGTGGGACTACGGATGCAAAAAAGCAGAACTGGTAGATATACCAAACTTAAATGTCGGGGAAAAGAACATGGTCGTGATTTTCTGATTCATCAAACTGATTCTAATAGGAACAAACATTAACGAGAATGTTCTTAATGTGAATCCTTACATGTGGGAAACTAATTCACATAACATGTTAAGGAAACAAAAAAATCATGTAAATATACAGAATTCAGTTTCACCATATCATTCACATAACAGTTATAAGAAAAACAGTTTATACAAATTATTTTATGGTTTGTATTTTCAGATAATCTTTTAACAGATTTTCAGTTTTATCCCCATCCTCTTAGCATATTAAGAAAATAGATACACTTATGCATTATATTAAAACGAGATATAATAACAAAAAAAAAACTAATCATCTTAGTATGTATACAAATGTTAAACATTACTGAATACACGGAGTGAGTCAAAGTTTCATACACATCTCCAAAATTCAAAATGGACATGCCTGAAAAAACAAATCCCACCCCCAATAGGACGCCATCAATGTTCATATTAGTATTATGCTTTAATATATAATGACAAAGAGGAAAATGTATCTACCATTGACGTAATGATCGTAACACATTTCTGTAACTAAATGTAATATATACGTAGGCACAAAAAAAAATGTAGGCACGGCATATATATATGTACGTGTAATATACTGTATTATACCAAGTAATGGTATTTTAGTGGTGAAGACTAACTTGGGATACGGCGTGAATCCATATTTTTTAAATTCGATTTCAGCTGGAAACCAAGTTGATATTATTTCGCCAAATTGATCTTGAATTTTATCTCAAGCAGTTTACATTGCAGTTCAATAGCATATACCATGACAATCTCTTATTATTAGTGAAAAAAATTTCAACTCGGATTTGCGAGAGTAGTAACCATTCAATTCTTTATCACTAAATGCAGTGTCGGACTAACTTTTTGTACTGCTCCAATCAAAATTTAAAACTGTTGTAACGGATCGGATGCAATCCTGGGCCAGATACTCTACTAGAGTCAGACCGGATGGCTGTGCTGGAGGCTAGACGCTCAACTAGAGCCAGACGTCCGTCACCAGATGTCCAACCTCTCGCTTAGTATGATATTGTCCGCTTTGTGCCTAAGTTCTCACGAATTTGTTCTTGGGTCGTTACTTCCAAAAGACCTTATACTAAGTGGGATTAGACCAGATATATATATATATATATATATTAGACTTTATTCTGTCTAATATCCTATGTGGGACTTGGATTGCCTTCTTATTTATTCTAACAATCCTCCCCTCAAACCAAGGACATGAAACCTTGGCTCTGATACTAATCTGTTGTGACGGACGAGATGCACTCCTGGGCCAAATACTCTACTAGAGCCAGACCGGATGCCCGTGCTGGAGGCCAGACGCTCAACTAGAACCAAACGTCCGTCACCAGATGTCCAACCCCTCGCTTAGTATGATATTGTCCGTTTTGGGTTTAAACTCTCACGGATTTGTTCTTGGGTTGTTAATCCCAAAAGGCCTCATACTAAGTGGGATTGGACCAATTATATATATTAGACCCTTTTCTGTCTAATATCCGATGTGGGACTTGGATTGCCTTTTTATTTATTCTGACAATCCTCCCTCAAACCAAGGACCATGAAACCTTGGCTCTGATACCAATCTGTTGTGACGGATCGGATACACTCCTGGGCCAGATGCTCTACTAGAGCCAGACCGGATGACCGTTCTGGAGGCCAGACGCTCAACTAGAGCCAGACGTCCGTCACCAGATGTCCAACTCCTCGCTTAGTATGATATTGTCCGTTTTGGGCCTAAGCTCTCACGGATTTGGTCCTTGTGTCGTTACTCCCAAAAGGCCTCATACTAAGTGGGATTGGACCAGATATATATATATATATATATTAGACTTTATTCTGTCTAATATCCGATGTGGAACTTGGATTGTTTTTATTTATTCTGACAAAAACTATGCACTTGAAGATACTTTATCATTATCGCAAAACAGTGTAAAAGTAGCTTAAATTTTTATTAAAAAGGTCTATAAGCTGTTTAGAAAAAAACAGTGATATAAAATACACTTATTATTGAAATATAGTCCTTCTTATATTTGTTTTACAAAATAGATCAATGAGACTCATATAGTAAAGTATTTTAACCATCACCGTTTCAATTGATAACATAAACAATCCATTTAAATATTTCTTGTCATATAGTAAACGGTAAATAAATCTTTATCAACATCAACTTCGAAAAAAAAAATTCAGCTAGGGCTAATACACGGAATAGTCAACGATATACGATAAGAAATTTATGTGTGTTGATAACAATTTTCCATTTTCAAAAAAAAACGAGCACTTAAATAGGTTTTCAAACTTTCTCGGACATTGATTCTCAAAGAAACTTTAGTTCATTAAACAAATCATTATCAATTATGTATAAATACGTATAATTCCTTAAAGAAACTTCCAGATTCAAACATGATGCATTTAAAATATCTTCACTTGCATTTGTTAGCTTTTTTAAATTAAACAAAATATAAAAGTTTTTTTCTATTTTTGGAATTTTTCAAATCTGAATTCAAGGGAATTAGAGCTAGAACTTGATCCGTGTTAAATTAATCAATCCTTAAGCTCTTTTCTGCTGATAATTTATTATATATTTAATCTTAAAGGAAAACTAGAAATGTATTAATATATTTCATTTTAAATTTTTTTATAAATATTGTTGAAAGGTTTAACAAATTTTATTCTAACTAAAATATCTAATAAGTAATATTTGTTTAATAGAAAATCCTACTAAGAATTTTGTTTGTTTATAGATACTACTAAGAATTTTTTTTAAAAAAAATATCCTACTAATTTAGATACCCTAATCCACGACTTGGGTGGCTTGCCCTCTAAGCCGGCCGTGACTAAATGCGTTTCTCTAGCTCATAGTTGACATAAGATAGGGTATTTACAATTTTCATTGAACACAATGTCATAGTCGAGAATAGAACACCTTTATAGAATTCTATAACCTAGAATACGTAATTTATTCAATTATTTGTCAGTAATCATATTATAGAAAACAGAATTACAATGAATAGTGAACAGCTACGTGATCAAATAATTAAAATGGAACAGTGGAAAGCGATTGGTAATATAATTCAGCGAGGAAGCAACGGATGGCTTATATCACTAACTAAACGATGCATAGACACATCTAGGGTTAGGCATATGTCTATGCATGTTTTACGTGTAGATTGATAGACACCGAGACCAACGGTGGGGATGGAAGTAAGAGGAATAGGCACGTGCGGGAAAAGCAAAAGAAGAGAACAACTGTATAGTAGTGAGGGAAGGATAGATGATATGTTTCCTTTGTACTGGGAACATCACGACTCTGTCTCTAGCTACATGTACTTCTCCTTCACTACTTGTGTTTGTTCTTTTTCTTTCAGTTACTTTTCCCACGATTTACACAACCTTCTTGTGCTCGTATTTATGATTCAGTCATTATTTACACATGTATTTTTTTGTTTGAAAATTATGTACACACACACACATTATTACAATACCTATACATGTGGTATGTATCGTCTAAAGGCATCTAAGATGCATGTGTGTGAAAACTGAAAAGCGATTTTGTAACAGTGCATATTGATGTTGAAGTGTTTTCATTACATCGGCCAAATAGCGATTATTGGTATATACTGGAAATAGGACTTTCGAACTCATAGAATGATATGCAAGACTTATTAAGTTCTCACTAAAAACATGTTCTTTCCAGACTACTAGATGACTTGTTAGGCTTAGCATATTTGTATATAATTTAAAATAAGAAAAGAGAAAACTGTATATTTGTATGTATTACCTCTTCATAGTTTCACAATCTTAATGTTTTAGCCAATGTTCTAAAATATGCCTGGCGCCTGTACGGTGCTTGCGTCTACGCTACGCGGCTACTAAACGTACCGAAATCATCATATGCGGTATGTTATACGGTTTGTTAAAATGCGGCTGTATATACGGACGCATAATCCGCATACTCTGCATATTTTCACCGTATATGCGTTTGTGTTTACTTAAAAAGATATTAAATGAAGTTAAATGAAGTTTGATAAACAAAAAGTAAAATGAAGTTTTATCAAATAACTAAAAACATAGTGTAACTAAAGTTTTTATATGAAACAAGGAACCTTTACTCATACTTCACTTTCAATTCATTGTTTTCTTTAGTTGTCTAGCTGCTAAAAAAAAAAACTAAAGTCTGTTGCTCTCACTTTGAATTGCTTTATGTTTCTTTACATTTTTTAGAATTAGACATTGTTTTTATTTTATTTATATTTATATTATCATTTTTTGAGATTTTAATTTTTTATTCTGAAATTTTAAAAATGTTTGTATTTCTAGCATATATACAATTGAAAACTCTTATATTATTTTAGTATTCATAATATTTGATTATGATACTAGTAACTTACAAAATATTTATATAGATAAATATAATATTATATAGTTAAATATAATATTATACATTAAAGATATATATTCAGACCTGTTTAGGCTCATTATACAATTAGGCTAGGGCTACATCACTGCATCAGAGCATAGCATATTTTAGAACACTGGTTTTAGCTGATATAAATTGATTTAACAACTTGTTAATTAATTTTAACAAATTATATGTATTTTATTTTGCTAAATGTTTAGTATCATTAAAAATGAAAAAGATCTGGATTTTTTTTTTCAAAAAAAAAGATCTGGATTTACAAAGGTATTCTTAATTTTTATTACCCTGTAAAAAGGCTATAAAAAACTTAAACAGATAAAGTAAGTTAAATTGTCAAAGGATAAAAATCACTAACAGTATATATGCTAGATTCACTAAAGCTTATTACTGAATAATGTCCTAGGTAGTAAAAACATATTCTCAGTATTTTTTTTTTTTGAAAATTAGGTCAACAAATCCTCTTATATCTTATGAAAAGTCCCACAAATGGGATATATATATCAAATTTTCAATTGTCATGATGATCATGTTTCCACGTAAGCAGAGACATGATGTAAAATGTCATTAATTCTAACTTATAAAGATGGAGTGGGAATAAGAAGAAAAGGGCAAAGAAAAAAGAGAAAGGAAAGGTATACATAATTTTCAAGTCGATTCTAGGTTGATAACTACAGTGAGAAGGAGACAACACATTGCACTATACCTAATTCTAACTAGTTTCATTTTCTACACTGATGGACCAATCATATCAATTTCTACTTATATCTTTAGTTTGAGTTCCACAAATATCTTTACCAATTGAAATGGAAATCAAAGGTCGCTGTTAGTTATATTATATGCAACCATAAATATTAAATTTCAAAACTCAAGACTATGTCCAGTTTCAAAAAGGAAACCATAAAATTATTTTTTCTTCTGAATATTTTACTTTTCATCACGAATCAAACAAAAAAAAATTTCTCTGTTCTTCTCTATAAGAATACATACTCGGTAAACAAAACAAAGTAATTCGCGTCTTTACGCTATTTGGGCCACCATCTTCTTGATTAATGCATATTAATTGTTGAATGTTCTAAAGATTAATATATATGAGATATTTCTAGTTATGAGAAAAACTCGATATTACTTGTATAGAAGATTTCAAAAATTAGATAAAGAGTTTTTTTTTTGTTAAGAAAAAAAATCTCTTTATCGTTTGAAAATTAGATAAAGAGATGATCGTATAATGAAACTTTGTAACCACGGATGTAGCAGCCCAGTTGATTTAAGTGCAGGCGTTGGTGTTGATGTACTCCTAAATTCGATGCACCATGGAAGGGATGCTTTATGCCAAAATAGTATTAGTGCCGGCCGGGTCCCCGGTCCGGAGGATTACGGGCCTTGGCCCATAACCTCTAGATAATCAAAAATAAAAATAAAAATAAAATTAAAAAAAAACAAAAAAATTTGTATTAAGTTGATCAGCATGTTGTGAAGAAATTTGATTTGATTTGAGTTTTTGTTCTTGTTATTCTCTGTTGTTTTAAGTTGCTACATACCTATCTTTCGTTTGTTTATGTGACACGTCTGTACGAAAAAAATCTTATTCGGATTCGTACTTTTGTGTTCAAGAAAATCTCATTAAAATGAGTGATTTTATTTAACTCCGTTTGTATATATTTTTCCTCAAACTATACTTAAGTTTGTATCTATTATACTTGTACTGATTAGAATTTCACATTGTCCATACTCCACACAAAGAAAATGGAAAACAAATAATGAAATAAATATTAATGAAATCCCCTCTCCACCATGCCAAACTAAGATTCAACTCAACCAAGTTACTAAAGAAAAACTCTATAAAAAGGGCTTCTTCTTTTCATATTTTAAAACCTCTCATCTCAATCAAAACAAACTCTAACAATGGTGGCCGAAGAAGATTCACGTCTCATAAATCTCCAACACAAGTACAAGCAGACAATGCCTGAGGTATTTTATTTTATCTAAAATATCTACTATATATTAGTAGACTTCTTTGTCATAGTCTTTCAGATATCTCTCATATAATTTAATAATTATATTATTTCAATTTATATTTTAAAAAGGTTGTGGAGGAGATGAAGAAAATTTGGGACATAAGTTTCCCGGTAGCTGCCATGAGCATACTAAACTACCTAAAGAACATGACATCGGTCGTGTGCATGGGCCGACTAGGTAGCCTCGAGCTCGCCGGAGGAGCCTTAGCCGTTGGATTCACCAACATAACCGGTTACTCTGTTCTCTCCGGTTTAGCCACCGGTATGGAACCACTTTGTGGTCAAGCCATCGGCTCTAAAAACCCTTCACTCGCTTACTTGACCCTCAAGCGAACCATATTTCTCCTTATCTTAGCTTCTCTTCCCATCTCTCTCCTGTGGCTTAACCTCCAACCTCTGATGCTAATCCTCCGACAACAACAAGACATCACACGAGTGGCTTCTCTCTACTGCTCCTTCTCTTTGCCTGATCTTATAGCTAATAGCTTCCTACATCCTTTACGTATCTACTTACGTTGTAAAGGCAACACGTGGCCTTTGATGTGGTGCACGTTAGTCTCCGTCCTTCTTCATCTCCCCGTTACCGCTTTCTTCACGTTTTACATCTCTCTCGGCGTCGCTGGAGTCGCGGTCTCATCTTTTCTCACCAACTTCATCTCCTTGTTGCTTCTCCTTTGCTACATATACTTGGAAGAACATAACAGCGACGAAACCAGTCTTAAAACGCCGTTGGTTCTCATGTCTGGTTCGAGTGACTTCGGTAATGATGAGATGTGGTCAACGCTGGTCAAACTCGCGGTCCCGAGCTGTATAGCGGTTTGTTTGGAGTGGTGGTGGTACGAGTTCATGACGGTCCTCGCCGGCTATCTCCCAGAGCCAAAGGTGGCGCTAGCAGCGGCCGCCATCGTGATACAGACAACGTCACTGATGTATACAATCCCGACGGCGCTCTCCGCCGCAGTTTCCACGAGGGTGAGCAACGAGTTGGGAGCAGGGCGTCCGGAGAAGGCAAAGACGGCGGCGGCAGTAGCGATCGGAGCCGCCGTGGCCGTCTCCGTGTTCGGGCTTGTGGGGACCACCATGGGGAGAGAGGCTTGGGGGAGAGTTTTCACGGCGGACGGAGCTGTCCTCGAGCTGACGGCGGCTGTTCTCCCGGTGATAGGAGCTTGTGAGCTTGCCAACTGTCCTCAGACCACAAGCTGCGGGATCCTACGTGGCAGTGCAAGGCCACGTGTAGGGGCCAAGATTAACTTCTACGCTTTTTATGTTGTTGGAGCACCAATGGCTGTTGTTTTAGCGTTTATGTGGGGCTTAGACTTCATGGGACTATGCTATGGGTTACTTGGGGCCCAGGTTGTTTGTGCAATCTCCATTTTGACCGTTGTCTATAAGACAGATTGGAACAAAGAGTCCTTGAAGGCTCATGACTTGGTGGGCAAAAACGTCATCTTACCTGATGTCGACAAAGTTATTGTCAAATGCGAAGAAGGTCTACACTAACAGAATATTTAGTTGTTCATACTATTTCTATTTCTGTTTCACTGATTTCTTTTTGTTTCTAAAACTTTCATATTAAACCACATCTACATGATACATGTATAAACACATGAGCGTCTTTATTGGAAAAAGTTAATTTACCACTCATCTATCTTATTAAAGTAGAAGTATCTTTTGGTTTTGTTTGGCAACATGAATTGCTGAGTTAAAAAAATAAAATATTGTTTGGACACAAAGATAACATCTAACTTGGCCTTATATAATTGAGCCACATTATTTAATTTATTATTATGATCTATTTTGGTAATTTGATTATTTATTGGATCATTGTAATTATTGATTGTTTTATTATAACTATTGTTATTTACAGTTTATATATAATACATAGGTAATCATATAGTTCTCTCAAAAAAAATATTGTTCATTAATACAACATATATGTAATTATTAATTTTAAAATTACATTTTTCTATATTAGGGTTACAATATCAAATAAACAATGCAAAAAATATATATATATATACTAAGGTATTGATATTTTTCGTGTTACAAATACATTAAATTCAATAACAATCATATGATAGCTAATAATGTGAACCATATTTTCTACAATCCAATAATTTTTTTATTGGGTATACGTTGATAATATTTATAAGTTAAAGCAAACACCCCCCCAGTCGGGCGGGTCAAGATCTAGTAATCATTACGGTAAGAATATTTTGTAAATGAAATCTTGACTGATTGTCCAATACAATAAAAAAAGAAGTCCATATTAAGGCTCAGTCTTATTAAAGTAGAAGTACCTTTTGGTTTTGTTTGGCAACATGAATTGCAGAGTTAAAAAAATAAAATATTGTTTGAACACAAAGATAACATCTAACTTGGGCTTATATAATTGGGCCACATTATTTAATTTATTATTATGATCTATTTTGGTAACTTGATTATTTATTGGATCATTGTAATTATTGATTGTTTTATTATAACTATTGCTATTTACAGTTTATATATAATACATAGGTAAACATATAGTTCTCTTAAAAAAAATATTGTTCATTAATACAACATATATGTAATTATTAATTTAAAAATTACATTTTTCTATATTAGGGTTACAATATCAAATAAACAATGCAAAAAAATATATATATATATACTAAGGTATTGGTATTTTTCGTGTTACAAATACATTAAATTCAATAACAATCATATGATAGCTAATAATGTGAACCATATTTTCTACAATCCAATAATTTTTTTATTGGATATACGTTGATAATATTTATAAGTTAAAGCAAACACCCGCCCAGTCGGGCGGGTCAAGATCTAGTTCATTGTTATTTTTCCAGAGATTTATAGTTTATTAGGTGTTTTAAATCAGTATATTTGTGCTGTAAAATCATAAATTTGCTACTGCTAAGTTTTGACGCTACAAATATAATGGGCTTAACAAAGAAATAGGCAGCTATATAGTTCGGAAGATGTATCCGGAGATTAGTTTTGGTATTTTGATAGCTTATGGCATTGTTAATCATAGAAAAGATTTCTTCTTTTAAAACTACATCTCATAGTTTTATTTGTCAGGTTTCTTCAATGGTCAAGCTATCTGCGGAGCTATATAAGTCATGTATGTGAGTTCAAGGCCGCACAATAAGTTTCCTAGGTTTGGAGTTGCTGTGCTTGATACTGAAAAAGTCAATAGGAATGGATCAGTGCTGAAATTGATTTACTATATTATCAACTGTGTTTCTCTTTGATAAGGCCAAAAAAATGAATCTTGTGCTCACATATTTGATGAGAACTTACATGACAGAGTACTTGCAAACCAAAGTTTCAAAGATATATAAGAAGGAGAAAAACAATCATGAATTGAAAATGATTTTGATTAGAGGTTTGTTTTTTCCATTCGTCATTCTCAAACATTGAGTAAAACAACTTGGCTCCAACTTCATCTCTATATATGGGCTTAACATGAGTACAATATAAATAGAGAGGGCAGTTGTTAATACTTGTTTCACTACTATGTCAATCACACTACAAGAATATAAGAAGTTCAATTACTTTAACAATAAGTGACCTAAATTCACTTAGGAAAGGGTGATCGAGCTCTAACAACTGGGTCCAGTTGTTATGAAAGAAATTGATCAAGAGCCCCTTGATATGGGCACCATCTTGATCTGTCATGATCATGACATGTTTATATCTTAGCGAATCGGTTATAGTATAGCTCTTCTTGTCCTTCAATCTAATAATGCTTGTCTGAAGTTCTCTATTTTTGATTTTATCCTTTGTAGCTTTTTTTCCTCACATTTAATAACTTACCTTGCCGATGATATACACTATAAGATAGTTTCTCTTTATGACTCCTCCAAAGCAGAGAGCCCAACCATTTGAACATCAAAAAAGAGTAAAAGCTTTTTGACTTTATGTAATAATAGTTATTTTTCTCAATTTCAAACATCGAGTTTGTGTGTCGTAAAGAGAGAGTTTGCGGATAAACTTACAACAAAGTGTTTTGCACTACCAATGTACAATATTTATCTAGAGCCCCAGCTTCATGTAGTTTCTTAGTTAGAACCCTTTTATTTTTGGTAGCTTCTCGTCCATCTTCTTTGCTCAACGTGGAAGTTTTTGGTGAAAGCAGCCTCTCTATCACTCGATAATCCACCACTTGTGTAACAAAATTAGAAATACAAACAAGTTTAAGTATTCTTTCTAGGAACCAGAGACAATAAGACAGATGAAGCTCTACTACACTAACAAAATATTCAGTTGTTGTTCAAACTATATATATTTATATTTCATTGATTTCTTTCGGTTTCTATAAATTTCTACACATATTAAAACAAATCTATATGCATACATATACACACATGAGTGTCTTTATTGGACAAAGTTATTTTACCGCTCGTTGTTATTTAATAGTGTTCAAGATATCATCGTTGAAAAGTAATTAAGCTCTTTATAATTAACTAGAATATGCGCGGGCGGTACTAAACTGACTTTTAAAAAAATTATTTAGAAAAATTATCTCGTCTATGATCAATTTTCTGTATAAGCAGACATTTAGGCGAGACAATCCTAATAATTATATGATTAGAGACATATATAAAAATAGTGGCCTATAAATATTAATTGTTTCTAATATATATTTTTTAGAATTTGTTTCTAGAAAAATAGAACTCGCAAGATTTAACCTTTAAAACATCATCCAAACAACTACATCTTCTGAGAGTTTTCTATCCATATAAGGCCGTTAAAATGCATAATCTTTCGGTGACCTGAAGCACAGACTTCCGTAGTTTCCTTCCAAAGTCGGCTCTGTGCGTATGTACCAATATTTATAGCGATTTTTAGAATATTATTATTTACATAATTTGTCTTGAAACTATTGATCCCACGTAATCATTCTATATACATTTATGTGTCTTTGTTGGACAAGGAGAGAATGTAAAACTTTATGGAAACACAAAATGCTTTGCATTATTGAAGTGGGTGGATTATGGATTGCATGATCACGACTTTAATGAATGCGATTGGCAATGACCATGACGTGAATATATATTGGGTGTGTGAGTGTATATAGTGATACCAAACCACATGGAAAACAAGAACTAATTGGCCGGAACACATGTGCAAGCATGTGCATGTGTACCCATACCAAAATAGGCATCATATAGTGTCCTTTGGCTTCTCGCTTCTTTTCTTCATCTTCATAATCTTTCACAACAACTAAAGCTTTAAGTTCATACTTTCAACTTATAGAATCTTTAAACGGAAATACATTATTGTCATTTTCTTTCAATTCAATCCAAGTTGGCAAGGGGAAGGTGACTGATCAAAGCGAAATAAATGTAGTTATGATCAGTGAGGTAAAAACACAAATGTCAGTCACAAATTTTTAAAGACGACTTAATATATTATAAACCTTGAATATAATTGAGATACAAAAAATGGTGTTATAGAACATATTATTAATCAAAAAACATGTTTAGTCCAATTAATATTTTAAGATAAGCTGTATGAGAAAATACTGCATGTTTAAAATTAGAGGAGACTAATTAATGAATGGAACATTGCTAAGTGTGAATATTTTCATCAAAAATAAGAAAAAAGAAAAAGGTAAGTGCAATGTATTAAGCGAAGAATTAGTGGGGGGGAACAACTGAAGGAGCAGGGTGGGGTGGGAGTAAGGAAAGAGATACATCAAGTTTAGTTCCCTTTGTTGCTAACAAATATATAAGATCTTTGAGGTTTGACTTTTTTAACTCAGACTTCATCGCCTTTCTCCCCGCTCGTACCGTGACGGGCCCTGGCGGTTGAAGTTTGATGGATAAATCAATCTCAAACCCTCACTTGTCTCTGTCAACTCGCGCAATAAAAGGAAAATAATATGCATGAGCCATTTTGCGAAGGACACATTTCTTTGTCATTGCTTTGTATGGGCCTTAATACTATTTGTCACACACTGACATAAGTTTTAAACGGACAAACGGCTAAAAAAGTGCTATTTGCATCTAAGGGTTGCTGCCTGAAAAGAAATGTTGATGAGGCTAAACCCTTTTGTATACCTTTTCTCAAAATAAATTAAGTACTATTGATAGACTTCTTTCGCTCTCAATTTTGTTAAATAATATAAATCACATTGCAAACGAAACGAAAACTGCTACACTTTTGACTCCCAATAGTTGGCATTTGCAAGCGTTGATGTTTTCTAGCCCTTGTTATAAATATGTTCCTCAAAATGTTCTGCTTCATTACTATTAGTACTGCGTTTTTACTAGTTGTAAATGGTTAATGTGCCCGTCTGTCTGTGTTGTTTTCTTGGATGGGTCATAAGTATAACAACATGTTTGAAGCCCGGATGAATTCATCTATATTGATTCTTCCCATGGATGCATTTGGAAATGACCCTCCTCAATGTAAATGGTTCATTCGCTGGCATTGTTAACATCACACACATATCAGATGAATTGAATCTGATTATATTTCCATTGATTTTGTTTTTGTGACCGCTCGAAAAGCCTTACTGCTTGCTGAGAAGGAAAGCCAAACTTTGAATGGTGTTCTAATGTCCAGTGTTTTTTTCATGGTTTTAAGCATATAGTCTAACTCTTTTTTTTTCAGTATATCTTGCATTTAGGCACTAGACTAGTAAAAGTTGTATATATGCATTTAGTCTATAATGGATGTGCTATTTATAAGTTTCTAGAAAATTTGGAGCAGATTAGAACCAAAAAATCATCAAGAGACCAGAATGGACCAAAGGAGAAGGTGGAGCAAAGAAGTAGTAGTGTCTAACAATAACTCTATCCATGATTATAGTTTCTTTAATGAACATAATTAGGAAAAAAAATTCAGATATTTCGAAATAAAAATAAATATATATTCAGAGTCTTAGGCTGTGAATGGTGACCAAGGAATGAAGAGGAATAATGCATTCCTTAACATTTCTAATAAATTTTACCATTTATAAGGAATACTTATTCCTTTATATTCCTTCTCATTCCTTTATTTGTAGAGAATTATAGAACAAATTTATTCCTCACTAATTTTGATATGGAATAATCATTCCTCATTATTCCCATAATTTTTTTCCCAATCATTCCTTTTTTATTTGTTCCTAATATTCCTGTGATGGTTACCAGTTACATCCTTATGGTTACCAGTTACATCCTTAGTTGTTCGTTGCACAAAAAAAGAAAAAAAAAATTCAGTCCTAAAACGCGTCGTATCGTGTTTTTGTTTCCTAACGTTTCACTGCCGCGCCGCTCTCTCTCTCTTTCTCTCTGAAATTCGCTAAATCTCCGTCGACTCAGGTAAAGCTTCTTACTCTCAGTGCCAGTAGTTCCTTTGCATTTCATCTCTAAACGCAATATTTCTGCCGTTTCAAAAAAGGTTTGTCTCAGTCTCAAACCACACAACAGAGTGGATAAACTCTAATCTGTTCCTGTTCTGTCTGAATTGTTTCCTTTTAAAAAAAAATTATAATAAGCTGTTTGTGTTTTGGATCTGAATCTCTGTAGATTCAGTTTTCTCCTCCTCCTTGTGTAGAATCAGTCTCGGTAAAAATGGCTTTCACCAATACACGAAGCCGCCTCGTGAGGCAAGGAGGAGTTACTCTCTCCTTCAGGTCTTTCTCTGCGGAAGCGACTCACCACCGTTACCACCAGGAGACGCACAGCTTCCTCGAGCCAGAGAGCTATATAGGTAGCTGGGAAGCCCCGAAAGACCCCAAAGAGGCTGAGAGGAAGCTTGCGCAGCTTAGGAGAGACTACGCCAAGAAAGTGAGTCTGTATCGTAAAGACTATATACATGAGATTGAGATGCTTCGTGTCGAGAAGCAGCGTAAGGATGAGGCTAGATTGCTGGCTGAACGAGCTGCTAACGAGGAGAGGCGGCGTTTGAAAGCTGAGGCAGCTAAGGTTAGAGCTGAGGAACGCAAGATCTTCCAGGAAGAGTTCAGGAAAACACTGGTAACTTTGTCTTCTCAATTCTTCTTTTCTTTAGATATAGAGTCTGTGTTTTAGAAACCATGATGATGAATCTAGTTACAACCTTTGTCCTCTTACCTGTTGATCAAACTTAAGATGGATGTTGATGCTTTCGATGAAACTCATTTGTTAGAGCTGGAGGTAGTGAAAACACTGTAGACACACACACACAGACTCTTGTCAAAGGAGTAGTCACTGATTTTCATCAAGTTCATTTCATGTACTCATGGCTGTGAAGTAGACACTCTCTCAGGTTTTGAGTTCCTTATGTTTCTTGGTCTCAGACTCGGAGCAGTAATGGGTCTTGTGTTTTTTTTTCTTGTAAGTTGTAAACAGATTTTTAAGAAACTTGGTGTTTAAAAATTTGCAGATGAAAGAAAGGGAGGAAAAGCTGGAATACTGGAGAATGACGGGACAGAAAAGGGAAGATGAGAAGAAAGCGAGAAAGAAGCTGCTGCATGAGCAGAGTTCATTGTGGATCGAGCCTAAAGAGCTGGAGAAGAAGATTACGGAAGCCCTGGTTGACTCCACTCCTCTCTAAGCCAACCCCCTCTCTTTCTGAATCTTTGTTAGAGAAAACAATGACTTAAGTGATGTTGTTGGAGACTAGTCCCTTTTCTTCTTCAGATAGAGAAATGAAGCAAAAGACGTTGTTGGCGTTTTTGCATTAAGCACATATGGAGTATTGGTATGTAAGTTCAAATATTTGGTCTTGTGACCAATTTTGTTTGTGGTTTTAGAGACGTGGTAAACTTCTCTTTTCATTGTTATCTTTATCGCATGGTTTCATCAGCGGAAGAGGAGACTCTGATTACCTAAGAGTTTCTCCGAACCTTTTATTTGAGTCATGACCTGAGTGGTGTATGTCTAGCAGCATATGGTTCAAGTTAGTATGTCTGAATCCGTTTTTATTTGTCGAATTGATCTAATGAACTTCACAAGAGGTTTTATCATGTGACTCGGTGTAAAACTCATTGCAAAATGTCTCTTTTATTTTCTGTCCTTTTTGAGCATTGCTTATTCGTTTTCTAGAGAAGCAGGAGTGCCAAAAGATCTCTTCCTTGCAACAAGGCTGCTGACAAATGGCATAAGAGTCGATTATCCTGACTACAGTTTCTTCACCTGCAACAACAGCCAACCAATGAGGTGAAACCTAAAGATTAGATGCTTTCTGGACCATCGATTTGGCTCTGGTCTGATCAAAAGACTCATTTTCTCTGCTACTCTGCTTCACATATAGCCTCACTTACACAGAAGAGTCTGATGTTTCATTTCCCCAAAGATGCTTTGTGAACTGTAGCCTAATCTTCACTAGTTGAGGAGATCATATAGTGAAGATTGCGAGTGATGTTGTAATGTTGAGATGCAACACGTTTTGTGATACAATTTGATTGCCGAACTGAAAGCACAGCTTGGCTTATACATCAATTTGTAACAGGTTTTTAGTAATGAAAAGTTTTTAGCTTTGACTAGTTTTGAGTCCTGAGTAGAGGTAAAAAGTACTTTCATTACCCGAATATGAACATTAAAGTTCCCTAAGTACATTATCTTACAACATAACACTCATAAGCTACTACGCTCTGCTACATACATCGATACCAGTGTAATCATCTCTTGATTCACCATTACCAGTGAGGGATTAAAAAATGTCTTCAACCATGGTTGACCACAACAAATCCCCCACAAACTCACTCTTTCTTGCCTTCTCTTGATCTTCATTCGAAAGTGATAACCTTTGAGGGGTGTCCTTAGGTGAGACTTTTGTTACAGAGTCTCCTTCCTTGATTGGTATAACAAGCTCATTAGCCGAAGGAGGACGAAACATAAAGGATGAGAGCAAAGGATCAGAATCTATATTGGTTGAGGGAATGAATGTGGAAGATCCTCCAACTCCAAGAGACTGCAAGTTTCCTTCTCTAAGCTCCTTTCTCAGTGTAAGATAGTTAGAGCTGTATCCACCCTTACGCAACCTTCTCCTTCGCTGCACGTAAACTCTTAACACATCAAGGAGTACCAAAACGATTCTACAAACTCCAGCAATGATGGTAAGAACAAAACAAAAACATAAGAGAGATCCAAACTTCAAAAGGATATCTTGAAAATGTTGGCGTGCTGTGTTGTAATGTGGCCAACGATGTTCAAACCCACCTTCTTTGAGCAGACAGGACAAGCCTAGTCAAAACAAAACCAGTTGAACACTCTGTTCTTACATCAAAGATAACTAATAAGAGGAACTTAAGTTACTAATGGTGATAACAGAGCTCAATGCTCACTTAATTAAGCTAAGTAAAGCGTTAAAAAAAGCAACCTTTCTATTTCAGGCAAGTTTCAGACACAAACCCTAATCAACATAAGAACCAACCATGTGAAGTGTGAAGATGATTTACCCCGTTCTTGGCCTCAACAGGATGGTCTTCATGAATGTGGCAACAAAGCCCAACGATATCAAACTCATCAGCACAGAAGGGGCAGATAAACTCTGATTTCACATTGTCTTCTCCTTTCACATCTTCTCCCAAATACTTATCTGCCACCATTGTTAAATTAGTAGAAAGAAAGAAGGAAACTTTACATATATGTATAACTAAAGCCATGCACTTTTAATTAAGCTAAAACTGAATAAAACCTGATCGAGAGGGGTAATTGATCAACGAATTAGACTCCATTTTTGTTGAAAATAAAAGAAATTGAAGACAGATTATGAAAGCCCTAGAACCATGAGTAAAAAGAGAGAGAGAATGGAAGGAAGAGCTGTGGGATGAGATAACTCGTGGGTGGATTCAGTTTTGCTCGTATTTACAGTGTTGACCAAACACAAACAAGTGGCTTTGTTGTGTTTCAGTTCCACACATGTGACTTTGTGGCTCGTGTGTGACTTTTCTTTTTATCTTTTTGTTCCAAAGTTTTTTTTGGTAAAACTTTTTTTTTTATCCTATTTGTATTTATCTCGAAAGTTACGCAAACTAAAGACCCTGTAAATAGGGGTGGACACGTATAGAATATTACATTTTTCAGTATTTGTGATTTGTTTTGGACTTCGCGAATATCTAATTTTCCGATTTGCTTTGCTTCAGAAAAATACGGATATTCGGTTTTACGGATATCCGGAAAATTTATGGATATTTGCAAATATTCACGGATATTTACAGATATCTTTTCCACTATGTTTAATACAAGTAAATCTGAAAATATTATACAAATTTGTTCTTATAAAAGATAAAGTAGAACATTAATGAAACTGTTTATTTATAAATTCTTAAAATTCATAAAAAATTTTATAAGTTAAATGTTTTAAGAAGAATTGTAGTTTTTATAAAGATCTTATAATTCTTTTCTTCATATTATATTTTATAAATAAAATTATATAAGATTATACATTAAAACTCTATTTAACTATAGATATATAACTATTTATATAAAAGTCGAGCGGATCGGATATTCGTCTCTAATTTTTTAGTATTTATGATTTGCTTCATTTTTAACGGATAATGATTTTTAATATTTGCTTTGTTTCGAAGACTTACGGATATCCGGATTTTTCGGATCGAATCGAAAGGAATAACGAATCGAATCAAATTTAACAAATAAAATCCCCAGTCCTATCTATAACAGGTCGACAAAAAAAGACCCTTCTAAGAGAAAAAATGCATACTTCAAATTTAAATATTTAACTATCGGACTTGGTAAAGGTGATAAAAATGTGATGGATAGGGGCCAATCTTTTCCTTGGAGTTAAAGTTTTCCACATATCATAAAATGATTTGAGGTTGTTTAGAATTAATGGCACAAAATAAATTAAAAAGTATTATTCAATCAATGATTTAAAATTAATTATCAAATTTTTATAATCCATCAAATTTTAAAATTTTAAGTTGGTAAAATTTAAAATATATATAGTATATCTTAAATTTTGATTTCAGACATTTACTCATGAAACTTCGTACTCCCTCCGTTTCATATTACTTGTCGTTTTAGACTTTTACACACAGATTAAAAAACAGTTAATTTCTATATTTTCAAAATAAAAACATCATTTCCTATACACCTAACCATATTTTAACAAATAGAAAAATAAATAAAAAACTAAAAATAATAAATTTTGCCTAGAAACTAAAAACGACACTTATTTTGTGATGAAATTTTTTCTCTACAACAAATAATTTAAAGCGGAGGGAGTACTAGATAATTTGAAATCAATTTAAAATACAAAAAAAATAAAGTCTTTGGAAACTGAATAATACTGGATATAAAAAAACTAATTTAAATCATTAATTGAATAATACTGAATTTTAAAATAGAATTTAAAATAATAATGAAATACATGTGAATTGTGTTCATATTTAAACTCATACATGAACTAAATTTCTGCCACTTGTGTCAATTTCCCTTTTGTTTCTATGTCATGAAATTTATATCAAGATTTTCTCCTGATTTTCGAGATTTAACTATATTCTTTCCCTCTCATTTTTTCTGTTATTTTTCAACAGTCTAGTTCTATCCTAATATTTTTTTTTTATTAAAACATTTTTTGTTCAGATATCTTTCATTAATTTTCTTGATAAAATAATAATATTTTGGATGCTAGTATTAGCTAGGCCTGCGGAAATAAATTGAATTAAACTCGTTGAACCAGTAGATTTTAGAAAAAGTGGTTTTGGTTCGGTTTGATTCACCAATTTTTTTTCACCAATTGGTTAGTTAGGTTTTTATTTTCTGATTGTAAATCAAAATAACTTGTAACAATATTTTAAACGAACTAACCAAATTTAACTACAAAGTTTTAAAACCAGTTCAATTCAGTAACTAATTTAAAAACAAAACAAATTAACTGAAACCGAACTGTAGTTTATTTTGGTTCAATTTGGCAGCTTTTTCATTTACCAAAAATCAAGCTAACCGACAGATTAAACCGAACTAACCAAAACCCATATGCTTTAGGGCTAGCTAGAGTCATTCTTATATGGCCATGGAATGGCAAATGGAACGTTTATGAAATTATATGAGTATTATATTGATTTGTTGCGTGTTTATCGTCTAATGTTTAATTAGTTACAGAATACATTCGAAATGTACAGCTGTGTACGGAATCTTACAATCTAAAATTACGGGAGTCTCACAACCCAAACAAAGATTTTGTACGGAGTCCCACAATGAATCTAAGATTTCGTACGGAGTCTCGTAATCTAACAATAATATCTTCTTTTTTTTCGTTTAAAAGGGGTAAGCATCCTACGCGAAATTGCCAACAGAAAACACACAAGGCTTCTCAGCCTTCCGTCATCAGTTATGGCTGAGAAATGTTGGAAACAGTATGTAACTTCGGCTGGTGATGATGATCATCCCAACTCATCTGATATGTTTTCCGGCAAGATTCCCGAAGGTTTGCGGGTGCTAGTCTTTGATGAAGATCCTCAGTACCTCAGTAGCTTGGTGGAACATCTCCAAGAGTTTCAGTACAAAGGTATCTATTTTTTTATTAATGTTTAGGAGTTTTTGAAACTCATCAAGTGATATTGTAATATTTTTTTTTGACTGAAGTGATATTGTAATATTTAGTTAGGCTTATATTGATTTATTTTTGCAGTGACTAGATGCAACGAAGAAGAAGAAGCTATATATCTTCTCCGCACTCATATGAACAAATTTGACATTGCTATCCTAGAAGCACAAAATCCATACGGTGCTACTTTCAGATTGCTCTCGGAAATTGGCTCGGAAATGAATATAATTAGTAAGCATATAATCATCAATAGTTCTAGTTATAACGTTCGATTGATTAAATAAAATATAACAATACACATTTTGATTATTCTTGCAGTAATATCTAAAGACGATTCAGTAAAATCGGTGATCAATTGGATAAGGAACGGTGCTTGTGACTATCTTATAAAACCAATAAGACATGAAGATCTACGTTTGATTTTCAAACATGCGGTAAAGAAGATGGAAGTAAGGAGGAGTGTAGCGGTCGTCGGAGAGGCAGAAGATAAAGCAGCCAAGCAGTCATCGTCCTATGTGGGAGATTTCACCATGAGAAACGCTAACGAGAGAAAAAGAAGCATGTTCCTTGATGGACAAGCTAGCAAGGAGGATCAAAATCATTATCGTGATTCAACCACCAAGAAAAGGCGACTGGCATGGGTCGGAAACCTTCACACCAAGTTTGTGGAGGCAGTCGATTACTTTGGCATCGATAGTACGTATATGGTTCATAGTTACTAGAGTTTATCATTTTAGGTTGATTCTCTCTATCTATACATATACTTGAAAAATATTATGCCATGCAGAAGCGGTTCCCAAGAAAATCTTAGAGAGGATGAATATTGAGAACATCACTCGAGATAACGTAGCCAGCCATCTCCAGGTAACGTTTTTTCTTATACTACCACCATGGCAGTGCTTAACTGGATTTTTAGAAATCCCAGACAAAAAGAAAAAACTAAATAAATAAACACGATCTTAGTTAATACATTATCTTAGATCAAAATAGTAGTTGTGTGTATATAGGATACATTAAAGTTGCACCTTAGCTATGGAGTCAAATTTGACGACATATGAAATTTCAGAATATCCTAATTTTTTTATCAACATATGTAGTAGGAGCTATACAAAAGATGAACCTCACCTACAAACTATTAAGGATATAATCCTACATCGGAATTCTAAAGAATATTAACTAGTATATAAAAGGTTAAAGTCAATCCACTATTGTAAACATATATTATAGCACATATTTTGTATGATACTTTTACTAATGCATAACGTTATCTATGATCGTAGACTTTAGCATGTACCACTAAGTCTATATACATATTTCCACTGAGAATAACTCATCTCCTCTTGCACCCTTTGAAATTTTGTTTTATAAGAATAATAGAACATCAAGAAAGGAACACTAATCAGTGACCAAACTAATGATACCATTTTAATATGACATCAATATCCATATGTAGTTAGTTCATGGTTAAAAATTAGAAATATATATATTGCTCTACTAAGTACGTGATTGGTTTATCGAACAAGACATATAGAGGCTAAATCACGGCATTTCTGTCAATGTGTTTATAGAAGTATTACATGTAATCAAGGCAGTTGTCATAAAATAAATCATATATATCTTTTTCTTTCAACAACCCCATCGTAATTATATCTAAACTTCATCATTTATATATGCTAATGTTCTTTATATTAGGAAGACAAGAAATGAAATGTAAGTTTCAAAAGAAAAAAAATGAAATGTCATTTCCGCTGTGAACTCGTCTTCCTCCCTCCATTTTTTTCTATAGGATGTTCAAGAGGTTTTGTTTTGATTCAGATTTTTTTCCTTTAAAATTTTGTATTTAATTTGGTTGTGCCCATCTGAATTTTACAGTGTCATTTATTATTGATTTAATTAATTTTGGTTAAATAATAAATAGTGTTCTAAATTGTAGAAAAACACGATTGGGACTCAATATCTCTATAATATTATTCGAGAAGTCGGTTTTCTAAATGCCGCGCTAATGTTAATTCTTACCATGGTTAATTGCAGATTTACTCATAAATGTTAAAATATTACATTTAGTTACCATATTAAAATTGATTTCCTTTTATTTATTAATTTATGTTAATTAGCAGTTTCCTTGTTTCAAATACAATAAAAAAGGAAAAATCTCTGAATTTTAAAAATGAATTTAAAGAAGAAAATATATTAATATAATGTGATTTCATAAAAAAGAGAAAATAAATAAAAGTAATCTTAATATTAAGAAAAACAATAACTTCTGTAACACATAATCTTAGCAACAAAAAATATATTTTCAAAGTAATAAAAATATTTTCTTTGTATCTATCTATTTTCTTAAATAGTTACAGAAAATAATTTTTAAAAAATAATATAAACTGAGATATATTTGGTTGAATAATAATAATTTATAATTAATATTATCTAGATGTTTTATTCATTTTTGTATAGTCTTTAGCTGACCAAAATATATTTATATTTACAACAAAACTAAACAGTATCTATAAAAATATTGTACTTATATAACATGATTTTTCAAAAGCAAATCATAAAAATGGTATTTATTTTTAAAACGTTAACTAGTGTTCGTATTAAAAATGATTTTACCATAAGCATATTTTGATCAAATAACTATAAAACAACTTAATTATTACTTACAGAGAAACTAAAATCTTTAATTTTGGTAGTATTTTTTATTAATCTAAGGTATAATATTACTTAGAGTCTGCAAAATATTTTAACAATTGTAAATATTGGTATGCATTCATGAGCTTTCGAAATTTTATAATTTATTTTATACAACTTTCTACTGATTATTTCATTTTCTAATATTCTTTTTAAATACAACATCAAATTGTTATAAATATTACGAAAATATACTTACACATCTTAAATAAAAAACTAAACTAATGCGATAAATAAAACCAACCCAATTTGCCTTAATAAGAATAAAAATAACTTACTTCAATATGTAGGAATATGTCACTCAATGTACCCACAAAATAAGTAACTAGAATAATCGAGTTTTTATATCCAAAATCCAAGATCTAACTAAAATAAAACATATTATTATTAATGTAATATTTTATACATATAAATTATGGAAAATTTTAAAATATAATAACTAACTAAATATTAACTAATTGTCACAGTTAATTTTTTCTTTTGTAAAATATATATGCTTGAGATTTCAAATTATTATCGTTATATTTATTTATGTGATTTTGAATCGACCAACACTTTAACTTCTTTTTCTTTTGATTTTAAAACTATGCATATATAATTTTATACATTATATTACTAAAACTTATTTACATATCTAAGAAAACAACCAATCTAAATGAAAATAATAAAATTAATAAAAAATGTACTCTATTAAGGATAAAAAAATATTTTAGTTAAATTCAGAGAAATTGATGCTATCCAATATATCAAAGTGATAATCAAACTGACTAGATATTACATATCCAAATCACCTATCTAATTAAAATAACATTATATTATCAATACAAATCATACATATAAATTATAAATAATTTATAATTGAAAGTAAACTATTAATCAATTATTATAATATATTTATTTTATAAATATTTATATTTGTGCATGATTTCATGAACACATAAGAATCACCTAGTAATATATGATACAAAACTACAGAAAAGTGTGGATGGTATTTTAAATTACCGTATCTTAGCGAGTTCATCTAGTTAGTGACTGTAGATAGAGACTAATGGAGGTAAACACATATAAATAACAAATTTAAAGGAATATTTCAACAAAAACAAATCTAAAGGAAAATAAATAAAATAGAAAAGTGGAAAATACTTATTTTATTTATATGCTGTATGTATAGCACTAATACTTTTTCCTAAATTGGGTGTGTAGAAATTTCGGATGAATCTAAAGAAGCAGAATGATCAAAACAAGAAGAACCAATCTTTAACAACTTCACAAAGAAGAATGTACAGTGGAGAAGGATCAAGCGAGTTCCACAGAGGAATGAATGTCCAACAGATCCTAAATCCTAATCTCATGACGCAGTTTATATCACCTCTCGGACATCATGATGATGATGGAGTCTCTGTCTCGCTTTCGGAAAGAAACCTAGTAATGAATCACCAATATCACCATACTCATCAAACCTCACAGTTCGGATGCATTGATCATAATAACCCAGAAGAGAGTTTAGCTTATAATGAAGAGGAGGCTGGGGTTTCAAAATTGATTTGTTCGTTCACTCAAGATTCGGAAGAGATGAGTTTGCTCCACTTATATGAGCCAGTGATGGAAACCATGATGCACGTTCATGAACCATCCATGGTGGATATACCTTCATTTCCTTCACCTGTCACACAAAGTTCATTTCTTAATCAGGTGACGAAACATATACTTTAGTAGAATTTTATATTTTTAATAGATATTATGTGTATCCATATCTTTAGTGCTTTTGTGTGTGTATTTCATGTATAGGCAAAAACTATAACGATGGTGGATGTATGTGGACAGCAACAGATTAATAACCTAATCGATGGTAATAATTTTCTTGACAATCCAAGATTGGGATCTGCAAAAAGGGATCAAGATGGGTCGAGATCTGGAGGCCCAGCATGAAAACTGAGTTTACAAGTAAGGAGATGAGGTCCAACCATATTGTGATGTTGTTTTTTATTTTATTTTCAAGGATTTAGCATTTTATATATATTCTAGTTGAAGCCTTTCTTCTCTTTTTTTTTAATATATATGCTTGTATTAGCATGCACGGATTTCTTGCAGTGCATGTCAATAACCAGTTTGCTTTAGTTAATCACCCGGAATAACATTTCGGTGGTTTCAGTTTTTTTCCCCTGTAAATGCGTTATATTTTAAATGCATGTTAATATCGGATAATGGCTAAAATCAATGGCTGATTGTAGTTTGTTTGGCTCATAACATGGCCACATTTTTTAGTGGTTAAGAGCAACCACATTGCATGAGTTTTCAACTTTAAGTTTCTATCAAAAATTTGTGCAGCAAAAAGAGTTTTTCTAAAAATTTAAGAAAATAATAATTTAAAAGATGAGTATCTCAAATACTCATCCACAAATATTTCATATGGGATTCTTTGAAAGATTTTTGGATGAGTATCCTTTCTTTTAAATATTATTTTTTTCTTAAAAATAATCAAGTTGAGAACTTGAATATTGTGGTTTTTCCTAAGAAACAAAAGGGAAGTATCTATAATAATCATCATAATTTAACATGAACTACCTAATTTAAAAATAGTTATAATATTTTAATAGAAATTTTTCTGAAAGGAAAATGTAATAAAAAAAAAAAATTCCATGCCAATAATTCCTGAAATCGGATCAGTAAACCATGTTGAGACAAAGTTTAATCGATAAAAAATACAAAACAACAAAAGAGTAAGCGAGTCAAATGTTGTACTAATAACAAAAAGCAAAACTGAAATCTACAATATTGATATTTCAAACACCGAAGCCACATTGGTAAAACTGTAAAAGATCAATTTTATTTTACAAAACAAACTAATCAATAAAAAAAATAACATTATATAAACTCTAGAAAGATCACAATTAAATTACCAACGCCACAACAAAAATCACCATACACAACAAAACCATAGTATCAAGCCCATTTCTTCTTCCACCACTTGCAATCGGAAGCACATCAGGAAGCAAACACTCCTCACCGTTGAATATAACTTTCGCCGGAAACCCATCACGTTCCGGCACATTAATACCCGGTGTAAGTTTCTTGCTGAACTGTATCACAGACTGTTGCTTACCAGGAACCCTAAGATTCTTCTTCGGATCTAACTCATCACGTTCCGCCACAAGATACTCCAAACCTGGAAGACCTTCCATGAAAATGGTGTTGTTAACACCTCCCTCTACACTCAAGAGACTCGCGTTGAACGAATACGCTTTCTCGAATCCACGAATGGCTGGTTTCTTCATCTGAACCGCTAGAAACCAATCAGGGAAATCGATTTCTCCCCAGTTGAAAATGGTGATCCTCGCGGTCCAGCCGCCTCTGTAGTCCGTTGCCACGTGCCAGTTTACCGAGACGCCGCAGTTGTCGCCGCACGGCATTGGATTTGGGATGGTTTTGTGTTTAAGTGCATTCCACGCAACTGTAAGAGATGTTCTGTTCTCGAAAGGTACGAGAAGTGCGTCTGGAGGAATGAGTAACGAGGGAGTCTCGGCACTGCATGTGCGTCGCGTTTCCGAAACGCAACCGCAAGCGCATGTGTTACAAGGGATGATCGAGTCATTAAAGAAAGCTGAGAAGGAAACACAGCATTTTGGTGTTTCCGTTTTGGCGTGTGTGATGTTGCATACTATTTGCCAGCTGGCGAAAGACGTTTTGTTGATGGGCATACCGCTCGGATCCGGATACAAAGTCGGGCTTACCCGAACGGGTGGTCCGCATGAGTAATCCGGGTTGAGCGTTCCTTTGATCCTCCAATTTTGAGGCGGGAAAAGCGCAGATCGATTCAAATCAGGAGGCATTTTGGAGACTTGCATGGTAAAGACTGATGCTGATTTTGAAGGGTCCATGGTACGTGGTAAGATCGTACCATTTCTACAACAAGAAGGGATTTTACCTAGAATCGGGTCCTCTGCTTTGGTTGGAGGTAAGTCCACGATGATGGGCCGTCTTTCACATGTGAGAACGTCTGCGAAGTCTAGTCCCGTGTAGATCTGGGACTGTGGACCGAAGATGCATTTTGTAGCGTCCACAACCGTTGGATACGCACCTTGCATTTTCTGTATGAACTCTTCACGCATCCAGTCGAAACTTAGTTCCCAATGGTCGAGCCGGCCTAGTGGATTGTGGTTTTCCATTGTTACTTCAGCTAGGTAGTTCTGGTCGTAGGACCGGATCACGTCATACATTATGGTCAAGTCTCCGGGTTGTCGTGGAAGGAACTTGTCGGTGATGGTTGTTGTGTTGACTATAATGCTTGGATCTCTTATGCAGCACGTCGTTATCTCTCTTTTACCTAATGGACAATAAAATTGTTGTGTTGACCTTAAATTTTTCAGTAAATGTTTCAAAAAAAATTTTCAGTAGTATAATTTTACTGCATATTACCAAATTTTCTTTTAGAAAAACAATGGTCTCTAGATGATCATATCGTTAAAAAATCGGGTAAAGAAAGTTTTAATATTGTAAGTTAAATCGAAAAGACTAAAAAATGCATATATATATATGTCAATAAATAGAACAAATTAACAATAATATTTCAATATTATGTGTGTAATCAGTTAATATAAACTTAAATATTTTGCATAATGAAGTAATGAACTGAAAAAACCTTAAATAATCTAAACGTAAATAAAAGTAGAAAAAGGTGAAACGTATTTTAAACGGACCCGAGTTCAGAAAGAAATTCAAAGTAACAGAATGAAATATCAAAAAAAAAAAGTAAGAAAGTTGGAGTAATTACTTAGAGGAGTAGGAGTGGGCTCAGGACAGCTCCAACCATCGTTAACAAGCGATATGTTGGATGGCATTGGAATCGCTGGAGGAGTCACCTTGAATTGAGTCCCTACGAGCTCAATCGTTGCCGTCATCTGTTTTAAGTCTCCAGCCGTTTGAATGGCCGTTTTAAGGTCAGAAACAGGATAGCCAGCGAATATGGTACCGTTTCCTACCGGAGCAGGAAGATCTGTTCCGTTGACGATGATCGCATCGGTTGCGGAAGTAAGGATCTCGTGATGTTGGAAACCAACGAACACTCTCCACTCTTTTAGCTCTTCACGGCCGTTGTTGAGAACCGTTAGTACTGACTCAAACCGATACGGCTGATCGGTTGTGTCGTTGGGAGGGATCTGACGACCGAGAATGAATGTGTAGGAGAGGAATATTCCGTTGCAGAGGTCTGATGGTGAAATCGGCGCCGGCGCCGGAGGGTCTATCTCGGGAGGGAGCTGCGACAAGGATGGTGGTGTAGCGGTGAATAAGAGAAAAACTCCGAATAAGGTCGGAAGGAGAAACCCCATTGTGCTTTCTCCAATGGTAAGCTTGATTGTCTTTGAGAAAGAAAATGTTTATTTGAAGGCAAATGGTGTAACGAGTCTATAATCTTAGGAGATTGTGGTATAACGTTGTAGGATACAAGGACGCACGTCGAGATAATGTTTTAAGTTTGGAACTCGTGGGAGGCACGTTGGTAGGTTGGTTTTGATGTAGAGAAGAATACTGTAGTCGTGGACGCAAATTAAAAATTATTGGTTTTCACAATATTAGCATGACTTGATCATTCCAACAATATGACAACATGTTTTCAATAAAATTTAAATACTATGGGCTAAGGATGTGATTCGGGCTAGTGAAATTTAACATACAATAGTAGTCTTAATAGTTTTGACATACAATAATAATAGTTTATCAATAAATATTGTTCCAAACTCATGAATCACTGTTGTTTCCTTTATAAAGTAATTTGAAAAAAAAAAGTGAAGCAGAAAGGATTTGAATTCTCACAGCTCCTTCAGAACAGATGTAATATTATATTTCCCCAAGTATTTAAATTATTGGATATATTATGAGGTGTCAAACCCAAACATTTGTTGCTTAGATTCAGTGTCGATCCTGCGTACCTGTCCGCAAAAACTCCCTCGTAAAATTTCATTTGAACACAATAAAAAAGAATGCAAGATCAAAAGTTTTTTTTTTTGAACAAGTAATATATAAGGTCTGGTTTTAAAACTTGAACCAAACAACAGCACCTCACATAAGTTAACGTTCTAACAACAACATTAACCAATTAAAGTTATATCTCTGAATTAGTTTTCCCCTCACATGCTTCCTTTGACCAACTCTAACAGCATCAGCATGTCTGCAACATTATACCAATTATCATCCCCCAGAGGCCCAAACTCAGGCGTACACTCAACAATACTAAACAATGAAACCTCAATAATTGTAGAGACAGACCATTGATCTTTGTCTCACTGCATCAATCATTTGCTTTTTGGTTAATTGCCACTACCTATACCAAAATATTTATTCTAACTTCTTGTATTGGTGTAAATGTTATTATTTGGTTTAATGGGGTTTGGGGACTATAGTTTATTCCTATACAATATTTCTGTTAAATCTTTATTATATATTTATATCTAATGGTATTCATATTTTTTTTTAAATGTTCTGTAGGTTTTCCTGCTTAGTTTAATAAGGTCAAAAACGAAGGTGATGTATTTATAATGTCCCTTTCTCAGCCAAACAAAGGGGAAATGTATTATTTATTTCGATACATAAAGATATGTGTTGGAGTAAAGCTGTCTATAAGATTTTCTTGCATGTGTATTTCGAATTTCCAACGATGCAATTTCACAGTTATTGAAATAATATACTACACTCTTGTTTAACAGCAATCATATATGAAATACAAACTATAAACATATGCTACTTGCCGTGAACTTAGCTGATTAATTGATATTGTTACAGTTGTTTGACTCTACTGCTATTAGTCATGAAAAGACGACTAAAGTAGTTAATTAACGAATAGTTACTTAGCCGACAAAATAGTGGTAAAATGAACTAAATTGAGTGTAAACCACTAGAAGAACAATTAACAAATCAATCATTCAGTTCATAAAAAGAGTGGGCACAGAAGGTGACAACTTTATTTCTGAATATCAAGTAACTAAAAGGTTAATTAACAAGAGAATTTTAAAATACAAATTGTCAAGAAAAGAGTTATACAGATTCAAGAAAGTAAAAGATAATCAAGTGATCCAACATCTGGTCTTCAAGATCAATGATATCTTAATCCTTCAAAGACTATTGTAGATCTACCGATCTGCCACATTCTTCCAATGTTTCTTCGTTATATCCCGGCGAACTCCGACGATGTTACCGTCACACAAAACAGAGGAACATGGCGAAAAGAGCAAACAGAACAGAACTAGAACCCATAAACCGATCTGTACCAGAGCCTGGTGGTGGCGTATGATAGTAAAACGGGAAATAAGGGACGATAGGATTCGGCGGAGGAGGCGTAGGATAGTTTCCTGAATACGGAGGAGGATAATAATACCCTTGACCGCCGTCACCGTAAGGAGGAGGGTATTTTCCGCCACCTGACTGAGAAGGAGGAGGGTAATAGTAAGAGCTACCACCACCGGAGCTTGGAGGAGAAGGAGGTGGAGGACATGCGGTAGTGGTTGATGGTGACGGTGGTGGACGAGAAGGAGGCGGAGGGGGAGAATATGATTGGACGGGATTACAAGGATTGTCGCAGGAGGAACACATTGTACAGGAAACAACCTCGTCCTTTGATGTCACTGTCGAAGTCAGTGATAGTAACAGAATAACAAAAAGTGTAGACAAACCATATAGCTGGTTTTCTTCCATTGTCAGAAACTTGGATTCAGACACTTGAAATCTACAGAGGTGAGAGAGACTGAGAAAGAAAGAAGAAGCACATTCAGAGGAGGAGTGTTCTTCTTTTTATCGAGGATTTTTTTTTTAATATATTCTTTTTTGCAGAAAAAGGTGCTTTATTAAATAAATAAAGAAACAAATAGTGAACACTGAAGGAAAGATAACACCCACACGTCAACCTTTTAACCGAAGGTCTTGTAATAAAGCACCGAAAATAAGCAAATGTCGGGGCAAATGAGTCATTGTGATCTTATGGATTAGATCAATTTTAATGGGGGATTCTACCCATTAGAAATGTAAACTTGTTCTTTGGAAAATAATGGACTTCACAGCTACATATACATATATAATATATATATATATATACAAATTTGGAACTATAATGGGACTGCATGTAGGTTTGGGGAAATTAGAGGAGAATATTTTTAACCGTAAAAGACATTGTGGTTGACATAATAGCGGGGCTTGACTCTTTTGCAAGCTTCCACATATTTACGTATTTCATTGTGTTGTTGGTTTGTGAGTCTGCGACATGGCAATTTTCGAAGAGTAAACGTGAAGATGACGGAAGTCTGACTAAGGGCATCCTTATTGGTTAATTATATGAGCAGCTTTCATAGATTTAATAATGAAATAAATTGATAAAGTAGAAAAGATGGGACAACTGAAAAGGATAAAAGAAGAGAAGAACATGTTTTCGTCTGAGAGCATTAAAAAAACTATAAGAACTTGGTTTCCCAAATCTATTATATTAAAATAAAAGTCATGATTTTTTATTGATATGTGATATTTAAAAAAATAAATCTTTACTAGAAATCATAACTAATTCATCAAAATCGCTCGTGGTTAACAAAACTTATTTTCAATCCTTATTAAATGTTAAACCAACTTCTACAAAATCGCCCAGCATTAACATAAATCAATACATTATTCTATAATTCAAAGCTATAGAAATTATAAAATACATTTAATCATTTAAATATCAAATACATATTTCATCAACAATTACAGTTTTAAAACAATAAATCTTATGAAAATCATAACTGTAAAACATAAAAATAGGGGTGTTTAATTCGGTAAAATTGAACCAATTAAAACCGAACCGAATAGAGAAAATGGTTTGAATTTAGTAGTACCGAAATACCGAATGGATGTTGTTTTTAAGAAACCGCAGTATATGGATATGGTTTGGTATATAAACCGATCCAACCGAATAAACCGAAGAAACCGACTAATTAAAATATATTAGCATACTTATATATATATATATAATTTTACAAAAATTAATATATACATTTTTATTTTATTAATATAATATTCATAACTAAAATAGTGATTTTAATACTTTGTTATTTTTTAAAAAATTATAAAGGTTCTTTTATTTTTCTCATTTTAATCAAATTTAATAAAACATGATTTTTATTTTTCTTGGTAAATATATATTAATATTTTTCTTATTTTATTTTAATACAGCAGAAAATATTATATTTAAAAGTTTGAGTGAGGAATATATATTTCTGTTTTAATAAATCGGATTTCTAATCTTAAAAACTAATTTATTATCAAAGATACATATAATTATATGGTTTTTGGTATAAAACCGAATAGACCTAAAACCTATGGTATATAAATCGAATGAAACCAAATTAGATATGGATCCAATATGGTAGTTAATTTTTATAAACCGAAATACCGAAAATCGAACAAACCAAACCGAAACCGGAACAAAATCCAGATTAAACAAATATATCAAAAATAAAAAATAACATCCGCGCAGTTGCACGGATCGAGATCTAGTTTTAATTAATATAGCTTTTTATATTTTAATTTTTAAATTAATATTAAATACATAAGAAACCCAAATATCATTTAAAAAAAAATTCAACTGCACATTATATTTTATTAATAGATTAGAAAATGAATTAATGAATAAAAATAAAAATATTAATATAATAATGCTTTTATTTTCTGCTCGTTACTTCATTTTCTACTTCTAACCATTGCTCTTGCTTCAAGGATATTTTGTGGCGACGGTTCGAAGTTGGATAAAGATCTCTACTATTGTTTAGACCTAATATTGGTTATGGGCCCAAATTGCATAACCGTACCAACAAGATTGTCTAGGTTCCCTGGTGGAAAATAATTTATTGATATTATCATTTTGGGCTAGGTCTTCTACCGTTTATGTTGGTGTGTCTGCATAATTCAACAATGAACCCTTTAGATGTTCTTATTGGATTTCAGGTCTGGAATGTAATTCGGTTCTTATTTTCACCCAGCTTTTTTGGTCTCATTCTATTGTAAGAAAACGTCAAAACACGTAGCGAATACTTACGAAATGATATCGCAATTTTTTCTTTTTAGAATTTTTTGACATCATTGTAATTTCCTTTTATGTAAGTCAATTAGGAGCATGTGATATGTAATTTTTACAGAATGTATAAACTTCATAGTTTCAGTGCCCATGGTATAGTAACGACTGAACTTAATTTATTATTCAGAGCACCCCATTTGACTACAAGTAGAAACACATTAATAGAGAAAAATATTTTTTATGTTCCCATCTAAAATATGTGTTAGCTAATTAAGGGGAAACTAGACATGGACCAGCACAGTGGTATGAATTTTAGTTTTTTACTAAATGATGTATCTATAATATTTGATCTTATTATATTCACTAAGTCATGTTTTTGTGTGTCTTTAACCATCTTTTATATGATGAGTATTTGATATCGTATAAACAAATTGAACATATACACCTAATTAGATAATTGTATATGATGTATACAGACAATGGTTATGAATTTTAAATATGAAGAAATATTATATTATGTAGCTGAGGTTTAGTATCATACAATCAGTAAAACAATTATAATTAGAGTTATATATATAATTCGAGTTATGTATAGTCTATATAGAAATTTATTTTTTGAATTTGACAATCTGAAAGAGAATATGACGTTGATAAGTTAGGTATAATATGTATAGGTAAAAAACATTAATACACTTCCAAAAAGTTGTAAGGTATGAAACATTGGAAACAAAATTGCAAAGTAAAAAAACATAAACTATCAATTAAATTAGCACTCACGGCTATTTCTATTTTTAATATATATATTTATCTTATATAAATTTAAATATATATTTTAACATTTTATTAAATAGATTTTAGCATTTTAAACAAAATAATTTTATAATTAATAATGAATAAATTCCTTTTGATCCATCAATCAGTATCATCTATATTTTAAAATATTACCCGTATGTTTGTCTAATGTATTTTTATGGATCAAAATTTTAATGTAAAATAAAGTTGTTATTTATGATTATATTTGATTTATATGATATAAAATTTAATATATCATTTACATTTTGTGTTTAATATTATGTATTTTATAGCATATTTTGTATTTTTCGACATAGTTAATTATACCAAATTAAAAATAATCAACCTATAGGAATGAACATCTTTTTACAGTTTTGGCATTGATTAAGTATAATTTAATGTTTAGTTAGATTATATGAAGTATTTCTGAAATAAATGATACTTAATTTATTGTACTTCAATTTAGGAAAATGCATTAATAAAACAGAAAAAGACAAACATTAAAATAGAAAATTCAATTTAATTCTCAGTGGCATGACAGTGTAAATAATACCGAAAACTCAGGGGCATTTTATATCTGTACTTCTATTTTAATAATAGAGATGTATTAATGATTGTTTTTATGTTGATACATAACTGTAATAATGCGATTAACACAATCAGATCATCATTGTGTACAATAATAATAACTGCAAGTTTTGCAACTAGGCATGAACATTTCGAATATTGGGTTCGGTTCAAATATTTCTGATATCGGATAGTTCGAGTATGGGATTAGAAAATCAATTACTACTTAACCATTTTTGGTTCAGATTCTGTTTGGATATTTTTGGATTCGGTTCAGTTCTAATAGTAAAACTAGTAACCGAAATATACCCCAAAAATATTAGGCTCTCATTTAGTTATGGTTTGTTATTCCAGGTAGTTCGGATAATTTGGATTAAATAGCTGATATTATAGATAAAATATCAAATAATTAGGATGATTTGGATAGAAATTAAAAATCATATTACTCTAGTTTCAAGAGAAATATTTTTCATCATATTACTCTGGTTATTATTGAAATAAAGAAAAGACTACACTCATTTTTACTCAAGATTTTATGAAAGTAACAACATTTACTCCATTACATTTTTCTCGGTTAGAAACTCATCAACAGGGCTTTTATCCTATACTTTTCTTACCAATTACTTGCACTACAAACCTATAGGATTAGTATTAATTGTTGCTAAAACTATTTTTTTGTCTAACCTCTTTATAAGCCCAATGGGCAACATATACAAATATGTCAAAACAAAACATACAAATTTTAATTAAGCTCACGTGAAACACGACAAACAAAAAAAGATAAAGATTGATGCATGATGGAAACGGATTCATCATTGTGGCTTCGTTTCTGCAGAATCGAGAAATGAGAAGTGGCGCCGGAAACTTGCTGAACAAGACCATCAATTTTCACCTCCGATTCGTTCGGAGCTGCTTCCATGCTCATCGATCCTTTAATTGGCGTCGATCACAAAGTCTTCACTTCTCAAATGGCTAGAGCTAACTCCGGGCAAGAGCTTTAGTAAAAACAAGAACATGACATTGTCAGAACAGTACCTATAGGGTAGCTCCAACTCTTCTGCGTTCTGCACCTGATTCCCAAAACTTATTCCACATCTCAGACCTTGATATTATTATTTCGGACATGACAAGATTGTGCATAACAGATATGCAAGTTTCATTACGTTTTTTATCTCCTCTCTCTTCGACCTTTCACAGAGAGAAAGTTGAGAGCTTTTCCGATTTTTTCTTGAATCGGATTTTGTTTGTAAGATAATAATTCTCTTCGTTTTGTTTTTCTCTATTTACCTTTCAATCTATACTATTAAGAGAGAAGAAGAAAATTTTGTTTCATGTTCTTTCAATCTTTTCTTGATCGATTTTGTATGTTCAGGCTTAATCCGATATTATATCTCTTAGATCTTAATCTTCTTCTTGATTACTGATTATAATCCGATCATTTTAGATCGTTTCCATGGCAGATCATCATATTTCTAGTTATATTCCTTTTCTTTGATCTTCTCAGTGAATCCTCTTCTACTTGAAGGGAGTAACTTTGTGGTAAAAAAATCCATCAGTCTTTAGTGGGGGTAGTTCAAAGATCCTTATGTCATTAATACCAAAGGCGGGGCTGCGCTTCCCTAGTGGATTGGAGAAGGCGGTGAAGAAAGGAGAAAGGCCATGAAGATGAGTATTACCCTAGAGTTTTGGGTCACACCTAGCAAAGACGCGGAGGAGCTCAGAGGTGGCCGGCGATGGCTGCTGACTAATCCAAACTTCAGATGGATGATTGACGCGTGGAAGACCTTATCAAAGAAAATGTGTCACTTGTGAAATTGACGTGTTGTTTTTTTAAAACAAAGAAATTTTAGTTGTGGTAATTTATTTTCATATCGGACTTAGCCCCACTATTCTATGTTATTAACTTGGCACAATCTCTAATAAAATCCTTTAGCCGGCAAAAAAGAGTCTAATTCCTGTCTCAATAACACTTCAAGAAAACATGCTAATTCCGACGGAGAAATTCGTCGGAATTCCTTCAGAAAGATGCAATTCCAACAAAATTCCTCAAAATGCTCTGTCGGCTCCTCAGAAAAAAATCATATCAGAATTCCGTGAAATTCCGATAGGGAGAATTCTGACAAAATTTCCGACAACCTCGTCCGTCAGAAATTTGCAACAACACAATTCTCGTTGGAAAGACCGGAGCCAAGAATATCTGACGAAACATTTGGTTGGATATTCTTATAGAATGTCTCGTCGGAATATTCCGACAAATTCTATATTCATCGGAATATTTTGAATTTATTTAATTTTAATTTTAATTTTTAAAGTATTAATAAATAAATTAAAATCATATAGCTAATAAATAAATTGAAAAAACTAAAATTAAAATCATATATTATATAAAATATAGAAATAAGTTTTACAAAATAAATCAAAATTTAAAAGTTTTTAAGCTAAAAATAAAACTAAAATTCAGTTGGCAACAACCGCTTCATCTTATCCATCAGCTCCAGGTTCATGCTCTAAATTGTCTCGACAATAACTCTTTATTCCGCCATTGCTGCTTTTTATTCGGCCATTTCTCCAGGAATTGTAGTGTTATAATAAAAATTTTATATAAATATATCACAATTCATTTATACATATTTAATAAAAAGTTTTTTTAATAAATTACATTTAAAATAGTTTGCATATATAATAAAACGTGTTTTTATAAGTTTATTTTAAATATGATTATATAAAAAATTTATTATATAAATAAAATTTTATATATATTACAAAAACGTTTTCAATATAATTTTAATCACACTCGTTTACTTATATAATGAATACATTTTTAAAAGTTCAAAAACATTTTATAAATAAATTAAAACCTTATTTTTTTTACAAAACAACAAATGAAATAAACAAACCACAAACTCACAATCAAAACTTTTTCAAAACACAACCTAACAACATAATCAAACATCTAATTCATAAAATTCTTCATCCCAACACAAATCTAACATTCAAAACCTAAAACCCACAAATTTCAAAATAAAAAGAAAACAAACAGACTTATATGATTTGTGGGGGAGGGGAGGGGAATTTGAAGAGTTTAGGGTTGAAATTCGCCGGATTGGGGAGAGAGAATCAAAGATAATTTAGAGTTTTTAAAGAGAGAGGAGAATGATGAAGAAGAAAGGGCTTATGTTTTTATAAAAAAAAAATTCCAATGGAATAAGGCCGTCAGAATATTTTGGTATTTGGCGGTTCACAAAAATTTGATGGAATACACC
This sequence comes from Brassica nigra, assembly GCA_016432835.1. NCBI lineage: Eukaryota > Viridiplantae > Streptophyta > Magnoliopsida > Brassicales > Brassicaceae > Brassica > Brassica nigra. The sequence goes on along the minus strand of CM028249.1, from coordinate 13,717,247 downwards.
AATTTCATGAGAATATTCCGACGAAATGAGATTTGAGGTTTCAAAACATGAGAAATTTGACACACAATAAACTTTGATAAATTTTGATGATTTAGAAGGGGTTATCTGCATGTTTAAGTATATAAGTGTTTATTAAATCATATTACAAAAAAGCTATCTTGTAAGTTGGATTCCCAAAATATGTTTGTTTAAATGTATAAGTGTTTATACGAGATTTACATATCCACTGATATATTCGTAGAGGATTTTATAAGTTGTAAATGGAATGATTGTTAACTCACATCCTATTATACACTTTAATATGTGTTTCTATGACCTTGTAGATATCCGTTTCTACAAAAATATTTACTACCTTATATCGAAAACATTTATTCGTGAAAATTCCCGTTGGAATATACCGATTAAATTCCGATAAAATTGGTAAACTTCATCGGAAGTTCGCCGGTATATCGCGACGAAATTCCGAGGAAAGAAAACCCCAAACCAAAAGTCCCAATGTATAAATATTTTTGTTGGAATTCCATTAGAGTATACCGATAAAATTTAACAAACTACAAACACTACAAGAAAGAGAATCGCATACCAACGGCCCTTTTTGTTGTGGTTAGTTCTCAGAACGAGCTCTAACCGTTGGTTCTCCAACAAACCCCAATTGGTCGGAGTTTGGGTCTCGGAAATGAACTGATATCAAAACTGTCTCGGAAATTACCGACGAGATGTATCCTCGGAATACTTGTCGGAATCATTTGTTAGAAAATAACGAGGCCATTGCTATGAATTGTAAAGTCACAAACTCGTCGAAGCATTCTCGGAAGTTGGTAGAGCTTATTTGTCAGAAGTTTATCGGTATCTACCCAGGCCTGTCCGATGAAATGTTCCTTTGATAATATCAATGCAAAATCAGTACTACAGCCTTTCCGGTTAAACAGCTTAATACTTTTGGGAAATTATTCGAAGACCACTGCAACAGATAAAAGATGTGTTCTTGGAACTTTAACTGATAGATAAAAATGTTATTGACAACGGAACAAATATATATCATTCGTTTATAAAGATATATGATACATCAATTTCACAAAATATACAGAGATAAATATACTAAATAACTCAGCAAATAAAAAAATACTAAAGATGATAAATAGAACAACCAAAACAAAATATCTAAATATATCTTCTTCATAGTCATCTTTACATTGTCTTCTGTCAAATTATCTTCTTTGTTGATGAGAAGAATCTCTTGAAGTGCCTGCCGAAATCGCTTCTCAATGTTTTTAGTCTCATCTAATCTTAAATATAAAATTGATTTGCTGCAAACACTCATATATATGCTCTCAATTTTCTCTTGTTGTTAGCAAAAAAAAATAAGATTCTCTTGTCCAGATCTACACATGAACACTTATATAAAGAAAAATCTGAACCCATCGTCTGTTTTGCTTCAGATGGCGTCACATGTACGCTAAAAACTATTACGGCAAATTTTCGTCAACCTTTCCGAGAACAATTTCTAGACGGTAATCTCCAAGAAAGAGCTCGGACAATTTATTGTCCACTTTTCCAAAGATATATCGAGAAGTTAATTGATCGTTGGGAAATTGATTGTTGCGAGAAGTTACCGACAATAGGTCTGAGAACCTTCCCACGAAACCCGTTCTTCGATTTTTTTTCAGCTTCCAACAAAGTGCCGACTATACATCTTGAGAAAACACCACAAATTCATCGGAAAGTTCCGAAATAATTCTGACAAAAATGATATGTCATCAGTATGTTATCCCAAAGACGTCGTGGCTTTTCCCGCAAAGGAAGTTCTCTGGAAATGTCATGAGAGTGGGTGTAGTTTTCTTGTAGTGAAAGGAAATATACAAATTATTTTTTTTAACAAACATTTTTGTAAAAATCATTTTTAAAAATAACAAGAATCCAAAAATTTCAAGTTTAAATTATAACTATTTTTTTGCAACTTTAACAACCAATATATAAAAATAACTCCAAAAATGAAAGTTACATATATAATTATAAAAATTTTAAATAAGTTAATCTACTCAGAATCCAAAAAGAATTAGATGGACATGAATATCAGTCATAATTTTGTTAGAAAATTCCAACAAATTCACATTACTCGGTATTTTGTTAGAATTTGCTTAGAAAATTCTGAAAACTTTATTTCATCGGCTTTCTGTTTCATTGTTTCCGAATTGATATATATCTTCAGCTCTCTTTTTCATTGTTTCCGAATCCATCAAGACCTGAAAAACAAGATCCAATACAGAGCGATCAACTTTGAGCAGATGATCATCACCAAGCGGAAGATGAAACAGAGATCAGAAGTGAAGACCATCCACCTTCTCGCTGTGATCTAGGGTTTGAAAATAGAGGAACCGGCATGCAGCAGAGGATTTTAATTTTTGAATCGCAGCTGGAGAGTGAAAAGACAAAGATTTTTAAAGAACCGAACTGACATAGAACGCAGTGTGGATGTTAACCAAACGTGATTTATTAATCGGTTCAATATTAAACCCTGCCATTTTGTGCTTTAAATGACGAAAAATGCTTTCAACGCTTCATTTATTATCACGATCTGCCAAAATGGTTATACTTGAACAATTTTCAAGGGATTTTTTTTTCGCATTATGTGGTTTTGTGAAAAGAGGCGCCACTTTGACTGGTATGGTTTGATTCGGTACAGAGTACGATTTCTCGAATGGCCGGCCAATGACTAACCCATATTAGATCCTAGCCGTCGATTAAGATCTCTATGATCTTGACTATCTGAGTGATGCACACAAACTCGATCAAAAATCTCACCAGATTATATGTGTATCCGGATCTGAGATTTTGGGGGCTTGAAACATTTCTTAAAGAACTTTAGTAAATTTTTTTTTTCAAATTTTGGGGCTGATTCCTATGTAAAATACCTCCAAAATTTTTAGGGGCCAAAGCCGATGTTTCACTTGCCTATGCCCAGATCCGGCCCAGTGCTTACAGATTAACATGTGGTAGCTTTGGTTCTGTAGCTTTAAACACTTGGAAGACACTGAAAAAACTACTGATCTTTCATATAAGTTTAAAGATTGGTAAAATTTTAACTGGGTGCATTTGGTTATTTCCCTCTAATTAGTAGATGATTATGATGGTGATGATAGACAGCAAAATTTATAGAGAAAGACAGCAAACTACCATAGAGATGGTACGAGTGGTAAGACCATCTCCAGTGGTTTGCTCTATTTTTTACAGTAAAATAGAGTGACTCTATAATAGAGTTGGAGTTTATTCCAATGATACTCTATTTTAGAGTACAAAATAGAGTGATTAACAAACAAAAAATAACTTGCTCTATATTTGAAGTAAACTTATTTTTTACTATATTATAGAGTGATAAATAGAATGACATTTGGGCATTTTTACTCTAAACTTTATTTTCAAATGAAAAATAAAGTGGGGTCGTAAGGAGTTTTGCCAGGTAGATAAAGGGTTCAGACCCATATATTAATAATATTTTGCATGGTAGAGCTTTTGTCTATGTTTTTTTTTTGAAACATTTTTTTTTGAAACACTGCTTTTGTCTGTGTTATTAATAATATTCTTCATGGTAGAGCTTTTGTCTGTGTGTGTTATCTTGAATTATCAATCCATAATATTTTATTAATGAAACATAATAAGAGAGCTAATACTTTAAATAACAACAAAACAGCGTAGAAAATTACGATTAAAAAATAATGTGCTTCAAACTGGTCTAAACTGAAGGCCAAATTTATCCTACACACTCCAAAAAGCTGATATATAACATTTATGTCCATTCCAAACAAAACACTATACTCTACAATTATTAGATCAATGCTTTATCAGGTTAATAGACCTTCTCATATGTGACCCACATGTGGTATTTCTCCAAAATCTGAGAGATCCCAGAGATCATCACTTTGACAAGGTACACAACCTTGAAACTCCCAACCAAGCAACTCATCATCAATCCCAAATCCAATTTCCAAAGAATCACATAGACCAGCCCACCAATCTTTATCACCATTTTCATTTGAATTTGAACTCGAACCACTCCCCTCTTGTTTCTTTTCCACATTCATGTCATGATCAACCTCTAGGTTACCAAGCTTTCCATGTTCTTCTTCAAACAAACCCACACAACAACTACTATCGTCCCCACTCTCACACACCTTTTTCTGATCAGAATCATCGTGATTTACTTCAACCACATCCTCTTCACTAGTACATTCCCACACGAAACTACCCATGAGCCGCTCTATCTCACCATCCAACCACTCATAAGGCTCCAAAGACGTTCCTTCAAAATTAAAATTGTGCCCTTCCTCGCTGATATCACTCTCTAGCTCTTTCAGTTGTGGGGTACATTGCGAGGCCGTCAACATTTGCTTGTGTTTCTTCATGGATGCCCTACTAGTTCTTCCTTTCTTCTTTGCTCGCGAGGAAGAACAAGAAGACGAAGAAGAAGATTTATTCAGAACTAAATCGGTGACGTTTAGACCGTGCTCATCTCTGCGGACGGCAGTGAAAGAGTAGATTTTGCGGCTGAGATGTGAGTTCCAATAGTTTTTGATTTCGTTGTCTGTTCTTCCTGGTAGATGTGTTGCAATAAGCGACCATCTACGCACACAAAAAAGTTAGTTGGAATGCACAAACGTGAGGGTGATATATTATAGAGTTAGACAAACCAATTAAATAATTATTCTATCGACTTTTCATTAAGTCAAAACATTTGTTGTTCCTTTTTTTTTTGAATTATACTGGGGTATCATGCCCCCCCCCTCATAAAAGTGGATCTAGATTACCCACGTGTTAGTAGTCTACATTTTCGACCCACGTATCGGTTTCCTGTTCCTAGCGATGCCAAAATATTAATTCTCCAGTGACTGGGACTCAAACCTGGTGACTTCACCGTATTAGGCTTTGCCCTTAAATTGATGACCACCAGCCAAGAGCCCTGGTTAAAACATTTGTTCTACACGGTATATATAATATATTTGTCAACTAATAATATATATAAGGTTTATACTTTATAGTTAGTTATGTATGGGCATAATTCTTTTTATTAAGAGGTTGGACCGGTCCAACAAGCAACAAGGATTAACCTCTGACTGTAGTTAGAGCCGGTAACAATCATGGCTGTACACATGAGACAGACTGATAGAGCAATCAATTTTAATAGATCAACAGCAACAAAATTTCAATGCTTTTGATTGACGTAAAGTGGTACACTGATAGATAAAGGTTTTTTTTTTGGATGGATTATTAGACCATTAATTGGAAAAGGGTTGGACCGCTCCATGAGCGAGCTACCCTGCGAGACACTTGCATGTAAGGGGATTAGCCGACCCTACCAAAAATTCTAAATTTCATGGTATTTAAGTGTATACTAAAGCAACCTCTCTTGAAATTGGTTTTTAACTTTCTTATTTTTCAGTCTTTGTTCCTTTAATTTTTTTTTATTTTCAGTTATATTTTTGGTGAAATTGGGAAAATAAACCATATAGAGAATATATTTGTCCACATATACCTTTGTATTAATTTGTCAATAATGAACACAATTACCCTTATATTAATAAAATAATTTTTTAAAAATTATATATAACTCAGAAAATATAAAAAATCTATAAATTCATGTAAATTTTTAACATGTATAACAATTCAAAAACTAAACTTTGTATTTGCTGATCTAGGTTTTCTAGAATATATATTATAACCATTTTTACAAGAATATAATTCATATTCTAACTTTTGTTCTATGTTCTAGTGAGGGTATTATACATATTGTAAAGTTTTCTCTATGGTATATCTAAATATAAAATACATCAACATATGTTCTAACCGTACTACTCTGTTATTCATAACATACAATATGTGTTGTAGGTTTTTACTGTGTCTTGGAAAAATATAGAAAGCGTTAATTTATGTTCTATTCTTTACTCTACCTTTTGTATTAGATAAAACAACTAGTTTTTACGTGTATGCTATATTCTAACCGTGTTATAATTTATATTCTAACCATATGTCATTGTTCTACCTAATTTAAAACATATATTATATATATATTTGGTTTGTTTTATTTTTCAAAATATGAGAAAATTTAGGAAACAATCATAACTGATTTTATTTAAACTTATCTGTATAATTTTTTCAAAATTTTAGTATATATCTAATTTTTATAAAAATACATAATTTTATTTTGTTAAATTTTGATGTTATAGATAATGTAACTAATATTTGTATTTGACTAATATGCAATTTGTAAAGTATATTTAAGGCGTTTTGTTATGTTTTTAATTTATATTTAAATAAAATTGATATGTATTTCAAAGATTTAATGTTATATACAATATAAATAAGTTTTTCTAGTTTTACATTTTAATTTTATTTATTTCATCAGTTTTATTTTTACATTTTAAATTATATTCTGATGAATATATTTTTATGTTTTTACTATTTCAATAAATACAGAATTTATTATATATTATATATAAACTAAAAATATTGTATAAATTACATAAGTAAAAATAAGAAGTTAAATTATATTTGGATGAATATATTTTTATATTTTTACTAAATATATAACTAATTATGTATTATACATATATTTAAAATATTGTACAACATAAATTATTAGTTTGATAAATAAACAAAACATAAACTACATAAATGTTTAAATATTAAATATATTCAGTATTTATAAATTAAATCAGAGGATTATAAGGTTAGTTTCGTATTAAAAATAATCAAAGGTATAATGAGACAAAACTATAAGGTCAAAGGTATATAAGGACAATTTTACTCTAAATATGGCCTTATTAGCCAATTTTCCCTATATTTTTTTAACTCCATCCAATTTATTAGGTATTTAGTGACTAAATTTTTTTCTTCATCAATAATTATGTCTTAAACCCGTTACAAATTGATTTATTTATTTTTAATTAAGTTTCTTTTATTAAATTAATATAAATTTTCTTTTATCTAGAATTGTGTCTTGAACCCGTTACAAATTGATTTATTTGTTTTTAATTAAGTTTTTTTTATAAAATTAATATAACAAGGCAATAAATATATGATGTCAGTAAAATAATGATCACAAGATCAGGACAGTACATTTGATCACACTGTTTTCAAAAAAAAAAAGGAATTGAACAGTTGGATCGGTGTCTTGTCTGACCATTTCTATATCTTTCTAAGTTGTCACCCGAAATTCTAATTCACGTACAAACTGTTATCTGTAAATCTGTGAAGAGGTGATGTGAAATTAGATTGGTTTATCAGTTACCTATTGCCAAGAAGGGAATGCAACTTGACGATTGTGTCATCTTCCTCGGCCGTAATATTTCCTCTTTTCAAGTCCATTCTCAAATAGTTTATCCACCTTAGTCTACAGCTCTTTCCACATCTCAACAATCCTTCACATTTTGTAACTGTTGTTAGACCATGCATAATTTTAGAGAAGTTTTTTTATTAGTTAGAATTTACAATCAAATATACAAAATCACAATTCTGTTTAATAAATTAATACATTTTCACTTTCCATGCATGAAGAACGTACTTTCCATTTCTATTATATTTGCCAAGTTATAATATTGCAAGAAACGTCATGGTCAGTATGGCTTGTATAACAATGTGAACTTAGTCGTTTTTAGAATGCTGAAATTTAAACACCCGCTATATATTATATATATGGAACAGATAAAATCTGGATATTTAGAAATACAAATACCAGCTTTCTTAGGCAAAGACCGCCAAGAACCTTCACCGTTGATTTGAATATAGTTAGTGAGGGTCTCATCTTCCTCCGCGGTCCATCTCCCTCTCTTGAGTCCTATTTTCTCACAACACGGAGCTCTTCCCATCTCTTATGTATCTCTCCTCTAAAAAAAAGGAGAAAGGAGAAAGAACAACAAAAGAATAAAGAAACACTTTTTGGACCCTTGAGTGAGCTCACGAGAGAAGGTGACGATTGAATAGGAGAAACCGTCCAGGTGATTAATATAGAGAGAGGGGACAAAGGGAAAAGAGAGATTTAAGGTTTGAAAACGACGTAGGATAGGTGAATGAATGAAACCACGTTGCAGATTAAAAGCAGTGGCGGATCTAGAAGTTTTTAGAGTCGGGGGCACATTCGTTAAAAATATAATAAGTTTAATTCACAATAATACATTTATTAAAAAAATTTATGAAATATATATACATTATCAACGAAATTCTAAAACATATTGGATTTATCTAATTAATTATTTTAAAAAATATTTGTTTTAAACAAAAATATTCACAATATAATTTAAATTCTAAGGTGAAAAAATATTCAAATGTATTTTTATGGCATTGATTTGCTGGTATAGTTAAACCTAGGAAAAGAAAAGAAAAACAATATGTTGAGAAAATAAAAGGGAAAAAATCAATCCACACTAAAATTGATATCAATTTAATTTCAGAAATAATTATTTTAGAAAGATCTAGTTAAAGAAAAGAAAGCTTACTCAAGCATGGACCACGTAAAAGGGAAAAAAGAGAACCAAATAAATTGTCACAGCATGCATTGAACTCAAGATATATAACATAATAGTGTAGCCACCCTAGGCCACTAAGCCACCGAACAAGAAGTGGTAAGTCTCAACAAAACTTTTATATAATTAGTAGGGGGCACGTGACTCCATACGGTACGTGGGTTCGCTCCTGATTAAAAGTTATGTACTGTGTCCATCAGTCCATCCTTTCAAACCATCGCACAATAGACACTCCACGTACATCTCCGTCTACCATTTAGCCGCTCTCTCCACACTTTTCTGCAGTGGCGGATGTAGAAACACTTTTAGTTGGGGACACAATGTTAAAAATAACAAAATAAATTCTGAGTTGGGGGCCCTTTACCTATTTCTTCGCTAAACTATGAACAATTCAACCAAATTAATTCAGATTACTTAAGAAATTTTAAAAAAACAGTAGGGGACCCGTGACCCGTACCCGTTAATGTCCGTCCGCCCCTGCTTTTCCGTGCCTTACAAGATATTTATTACTATGTATACTGTTATACCTACATACGTGCTTGCGTAGACATGTAACTGTAATGTAGCTGTACGCCTGTACACATACACACCTACTTGTATATGCATTTAATGAATGTGTCTTCAAGCGCTAAGTACAAATCTCCTCCAGAGGTCTTAATTTAGTTAAATAATGTTCAAGGGTATAATTAGGAAATTAGTGTATATACACTTTCTATTGAAGCGCAAAGTACAAATGTAAGACCTGATCCTAGCCTCTCGACCCAACTGGATCTGTGGACGTACTTTTCGAATTTTTGCTTTGTTTAATTTTTTTTCAAGTCTTATTATTTACTATGTCATATTCGGATACGAGGTTCATAAACAATCGACCAGATAGCATAATAAAACATAGGATAAATTACTTTGTATTACTTAGAAACATGTGATCCAATAAATAACTTACTAACAGTCTCATAAACAATAAGTAATTCACCCCTAACATCACCTAACCACACAGCCTCTCACTGACTGAGTCTTCACGGTTTCTTGACTTGACCACAATCAACCTCAGTTCCTAAAACCATAACTAACTAACTTAACCGTTAATCATAACCGAAGACAGAACGGTTGATTCTACAATGCTTGGCTTGGTTCCTAGAACTATGATAAACCTCAGTAAAGACAATCACAGAATAATCCGGACCTGTCTATAATATTTGGCTCGGTTCCTAGAGTGGACTTGACCGAGCTTTGTTCAGCTTGATCGAGCTACCCATCTACATTGTCCAGCTATCATCTTACTCTAGCTTCATTGACTTGTTGCTCATCCCCTTATGGTTAAGTCTTGATGTACTGAACCTTATGCAGACCATGGAACACTTGCTTTATGATCAGATCGACCAGCAGCACGTTTCATCGACCCATTCTCTGTCCCAATGATCTTATCTAGAATCGAGGATGCTACAGATTCAAATCAGAAATTGCTAGGACGAAGAACACTAATGCAACCAGTTAAAATATGAGCAATCGTCAATGAAACGAACACGTCTAATGAATAGTAGAGTCGGCGGCAATGTCTATGTTAATATGAAGACGTTTATGTGGAAGATCTTGGACCATACTCACAAGTGGGCATGTATTGATTTGGGGTAGGCCATATATTATTATTTGTTGAATAATAGTCATATATGGATCGGTTAATTCCGGTATCACCCAGACTGTAGGTGGATTCCAACGACTTTCATGAGCTTTTGGTTACTGCTAATCCTGCATCTTACTATATTTATCCTATCTTTTTTCTTCCATTAATTAGTTCTTTCTTTAGCAGCCCAGCTTACAGACTTGGAAACAAAACGATAAAGGTGTGAAAAAAGGAATAAAAGACCATTAGGTGAATAGAATGTGTACATATTGTAAAATGTTAGCAAAATAAAACGACATTAAAATACAATGACCATAAAATAAAATAAAATCATACTTTGGGTCATGCGTGAGACCATCCACTTGTTCAATCATATGAAAATACATAAAGTAGAAATAAATGTCCCTGTGAAAGATTGTATATATATACATATATGTATGGACCATGAGATGAATGAATATATATATATATATATACTACATTACTATATATATATTATAATGTAAACTGTAAACTGTAAACTTATAGCAAAATACCTGCAAAATTCTAAATCATATATTATTTCCATAGTTTAATCGAATAGTTACATCTAAATTGTGATTTGACTGTAATTTACACATTCCATTTTCATTTTCCTTGTCATAATAATTACTTTATAAAATACACTTTAAGTAACTATGAAAAGATAAAAAATATACTAAAATAATATGATAGATGCTATATGTATATAATTTACTAAAATAATAGAACTAAGTTACTAAATCGAAAAACATATTTATAAGATAATATATGATAAAAGTATATTTTTAAACACAACATGAAAATATGAATTATCCTAAACAAATATTCTTTCTATAGTATAACGTAATAAGTTTTGAAAATGTGTTGTATGCAAGTTGGAGTCCGTTTTGAGCGAGGTTCGCGAGAAGTTTGATATTTTAAAAATGAAGGAGATTCTCTATTTGATTATTTCATAATATGAATTTATTGTAGTGAATTCGAAAATATATTAGTATGTAATAACAAAGTAAAATATATAAAACAAATCATTATATATGAATAGTATCAAATAAGAAATATAATTAAAAAGATTATAGAGTTATACAATATGTAACACTAAAATATAAATCATAATTTTAAAATATTTGCGATAATATCAAAATCATATATTTATAAAATTAAAGATTACCCACACTAATGTGCGAGTCAAAGTCTAGTATATATTATAATATAAACTATAAACTTTTAGCAAAATACCTGTAAAATTCTAAATTATATATTATTTCTATAGTTTAATCGAATTGTTACATTTAAATTGTGATTTGACTGTAATTTACACATTCCATTTTCATTTTCCTCGTCATAATAATTGCTTTATAAAATACTCTCTAAGTAACAATGAATTGAAAAGATAAAAATCACCGCTGGGCTCATACGACATAATAAAAAATTAATTTTGATACCAAAGATTATAAATAAATATTTTTGTTTAAAAATATTTATGTTTTTAGTTTTACTCATATTAAGAAAAATATATTAAATTTAAATTATTAATATAATATTTTATAATTAATTATTTCATACAGTTTTACCCAGTAAAATTCAGTGACTACAACTAACCTGTTTGAAATATATAGTTTACTGTTATTTAATAAATATAGATTGAAAAATCTAAAGTATCTCTTTTAAAATATTTGTTTGATGCAGAGAATATTGAATGTAAAAAATGAATGGCAAAAAGATGACAATAAATTTATATACGAGCCAGTCACATAGACATCACGAGTCTCTTTAGGAACAACGAGCAAAAGCTTTGCCATTTAAGGCACTGCTCTAAATTCTTTTTGTCCTTTGTCTCTCACGAACAATCTATTAAATGTTCACCGATTTTCAGCCCATTAAAATATACTAATTGTTGTCCATATTTATTGTTGTGTTGGATTATATGTTTTTTTTTTCAAAAATCTAGAGATACTCCGAACTTATGAAATGATTCAAACTAATTTCTAATGAAAAATAAAATTCACATAATTTTTTTGGATAGACAAGTGAGCCGTAAGCGTAAGCCTATATCTTTATAGGTGTCAAAAACTATAATCTCTATGTTTCTTAATAAATATCACTTTAACACTTTTTATAGAGATTAAAAAATTATATAATATACATAAGTTCATATTTAATATATGATTAAGTAAATGAGAATGATTTAAATAAAAATCTATTGGTTATTTAAAAGGATAAAAATAGATTTAATATACAAAGTTACATTAAAATTGTAGAATGACATTTTCTGAAATAAAACAAAAAACCTAAAATTACACTTATTATGAAACAGAAGAAATATGATTTAGTTTCACGCATCAAATATAAACATGAGACGTGTTGATATTTCAAGTCCATTTTTTTTTTCAATTCGACCACAAAGTTCCATATATATATTATATACTTGCAGCTTGCGATATATCTTTACTTGATTACACTAAGTTGTAAAACATTTTGTCAAAAAAAAAGTTGTAAAACGTACGTCTCATCATTTTTCCTCAGATGACTCGGAAAAACAATTCTGCTGAGTATTGATTGCATTAGAACACGCATAAGGAAGTCAGAGACGAACAGGGATTTGTCTTACTTAAGGATTACCATGGAAATGGCCTCTATTGGATTTTGTCCACGGTTTATGAACGGTGGCGTTGTTTATTTCTTTTGAAATATGTTTTTGGACATCCTACATTTCTTCACAAAAGTTTATTAAGAGAACTTTTAAACGCATTTTAAAAATTAGACTCTGAACAAGTAAAATCTAAATTGGAGAAGAAAATGAGAAGTTTTATTAATTAAACATATCTAATGTATAAAACAATTAATGTTTTACTTAGCATTATACTCATTTCATATAAAAACAATTAATGTTCTACTTCTTGTTTTCAAAAAATTGATGTTCAAATTTTAATTAATGCATTAAAAAAAACTAAAACATAAATTAAAATCTCCATATATGAATTTGAGAACAAATAAAACTAACAAAAACTACTAAATAAAATTGTATTTAATTTGTAAACATAGGTGTGGAAACCCCAAAATATCAATCTTTTAAATTCAGTGTGAATTTAAAAGATTACTTGCCAAAAAAATTCCTCTCTCTTTTGAGAAACTTTTTTCCTCTTTTTATGGTGACTTTTTGTTATATAATTTTGCGGAACATATTATCATGTTATTAATATACGCATATATTTGACAAAACCTCACCATATATATTGTTAAAGTACTCTTTATTTTGAACTATATTGATTGTAATTATTATATATGTTTAATTTGGGTCCACGGGTAAGGGTCCGTTGATATAAATAAAACGTATAAAGAGGTAAGTTATTATAGGGGCCATGCAGGTCCATAAGGATCCTGCGATCCTCTGTGATCCTCCGACCTTTTGACATAAATACTCTTCGTTTTGCATATGAGCACTTGAGCAATCAACAACCCTACCTATTTCATTCATCGGCATGTCCTGCATCTAATTATATCATATACACTTGAACTCCGTACCTTTAGCGAGCAGTATATTTTTGTCTTAATAATTTTTTCTAGTGACGAACAAAGGATATGATTGGTCTTTTGAGTTAATGAATCTTAAAATGAAAACTTAAATAATATGTCGGACGCAGAGGAAGATTGCTGGGCTCCTTGTGAAACGGGTGATAAAGTAACACGATCCAAGAGCTTGAACAAGCAAGCTACAGATGGTCCTAACTTAGCGATTCGTAGATGAAGAAGGTAACCAATAATTTGTTTTGTTAACTTCTTTTGAAAAATGGTAAAGGAAAAAAAGATTTGTCCAACAAACTTCTTCAATGTTTTATATCGCGGACTGTTATCACAACGTAAAACAACGTAGTTTAATGTGAACTAGATCTCGATCCGCATAACCGAGCGGATGATTATTTTTATACACATAATTATTTGTGTACATGATGAATTGTAATATTACCATATAACTAATTTTTTAATATAACATTTTAAAATCCAATAATTTTATAGTTCAAATGTAATAATGTAATTTATTTGTTTAATTTTCAGTGTAGCATATTTTAAATCATGTACAAATTTTAAATTGAAAATATTATTAGTTAATGATCAAAATTTAATTGAAAAGTATTATGTTAAACTAATATCGCAAATTTAATAAAAAAATTGTACATTAGTTTAGTTATAGTTACAAAATTAATTAGATATTTTAAAAGTTTGTTTTAGTTGAAAATAAATATACGTTTAATTTTTAAATAAACACGAAATTAACTAAATATAAAAAGACAGTGAAAAATGAAATATACATTTATTTTAAATATTTACGAATTCATTAACTATTTAAAAGGTTTAATGAAAAAATGAAATATATATTTATATTGTAAATAAAAAGATATGAAAAGATTTTATTTAGATACAATTTTGTAAGAAAATATAGGAATATCTATTTGATTTGTTTGTTTTAGAATGATACAAATAATTTATATATTTATACAAAAGATAATTAAAACAACTTTTGAAAGAATGATCCAAATAAAAAAATCACACCTGAATTAAGTCATGATTTTTATTTTAATAATATATATAAATACGATTATACGTATATAAGTTAAGAAGAGAGTGATAAAACAAGCTAGGATATTTCCTCACGAAACTATTACCACGATTAGTTAAGACATACCGTTTACACGATCATGTGTAGATACAGGTTCACATGGCACAAGCTTGAACTTTAACTCATTGCCAATCAAGTGTAAGTTAGCTACAATATGCTCAAAACTAATACAAGCGGATATGCGTCCCGAAGAAATAGGGTATATATTCTTTTACACACACAAAACAAAAAAAAAAAACCTATAACTATTTGTTTCTGTCACTATTTATTTATTTTTTTGGTAAAACTCTGTCACTGTTTTTTTTTTGATAACCGTGGGTCCGGCCACCGAGGTCAACGACTAATCCCACGAGGCCCACGACATTCCATGTATTCTTGCGATTTAACGCTAGCCCGGGTGGCCACCGCAAGTCGAACCCACACAGCGTTATCTCTCTGTCCACTTTCTTTTCATTCTTTTTTAAAAGAAGAAAAAAAGCTTGTAAATATCAACAAACGAGTGGCTAATCAAAGAGGAAGGAAGTAAAAACACCATATCACAAGAGAGTTCATTCCAAGTGACTTGTAAGGCAAGGAACCACGTGAAACTAGCTGAGTAGCATAAAGAAGTTGGTTCCATGAGTCTGGAACCCCTGGTAGGCACCAATGGCTACAATCTTGGAACAGTCCGGTTGCAGGAGAACTTCCACGGACCTCCACAGGCTGTCTGTACACCGAAGGATGACCATCGGTTTCGATACCAACTCATTTTTTTTTTTGATAAGTATGTGAATTTCATTAAGCAAATAATGACACAGGGAGATACATTTTAGTGCATCTAAGTTGCTAATCAAAGCAAGAGTGTCTTAGGGAGCCACAAAAAAAGATAAAAAAGACTCACTAGGACAAGAAAGGTTCAATCACAACACAAAGGAAGTGATTAAAGCTTAGCTAGACTAACACTTCCATGGACAACGTTGAAGTTTGCAGTAGACACAGCGAGAAACTTGATGGCGGAACCTACATCAAAACCGCACAAGCCCGAAGAGAACACAACCGGAGAACAGTCCGAGGTACCGCGGTCCGTCCCGAAGGCGACTCCAACCGGAGAATAGGCGAAGCAGAGTTGACCCTGCCCTGGTCCGGCTATCACTAGCGGTGGAGTCCACTCCAGACGCTGCAATCTCAAGAAGATGACCAACCGTGATCCTGATAATCCAAACCCGACGCTGAGAAACCAGTAGATGAAGCACAGGTGGTTACAGGCAGATAGAAGCGGAGGTTTTAGCAGCTCGACTCCGGTCCCATCACGCAAGCAGAGCACGAAAGGTACCAGCTTCAGAACATCAAGAGAGGCAGGAGACAGATGCCTTCTTCCTTCTGAAACTTGAAAAACGGAGGAACATGAGTTCCCATCAGCAGGCGAGAGAGGAGAAGAGATCCAATCGAAAGGAGCTCAGACATAGCAGAGTAACGGCACGAAACTCCGACCATCCTGAAAACTCCCGATAAATCTGAAACCTAACAAGACGCCATGGTAGTTGTCGAGGAAGAGTACCAGAAAAGAAGTCCCCAGCGAAGAGTCTCGCCATCGCCTTTTTCATCTCAGAACAAGTCACAAGACAGGGAAATTCTTACCTTTAGCAATCGGAGGAGGAGACAGAGAAAGATAGAGGAGGCAGTGAAACAGACCGGAAGGGTGAAGGCAGCGACACTTATCCATTCCGGCTACCCTCCGTGAGAGATCTGACCCAGATCCGCTCAAGTCAAACCCTAGATCTACAGCCAAGACGACACCTCCTGCCCAGATCCGACCTTCGACGTCCTCGCCATCACTCCAGAGAGGCTGAGGACACCCTCAGACACCGGTTTGGTCGCCGGATCCGGCCGCTATCCGACGAAACCAGAGTAGATGAAGCAAGGAGGAAGTGGAGAAGTTGAATCGTGAGAAGGGAGAGACTGGACACAGGAGCAATAGGAGTGGCGACCGACGGGTAGAGACCCTCCGTCGGCCAGATGCGGTTGTGGCGAGAAGAAAGAGTACGGTGGGGAGAGAAGAGAAGAGAGAATCCACTCTCTCACCTCTCTCTAGGTTTTCTATTTTCTTTAGCTGTCGATACCAACTCATATTCGTGATGTTCATGTAAAACACAGGCGTTTTCATATCCGAGATCACTGAATCCGCCTTTTTCATCATCCATGGATACCCTCCTGAATACGCTCTTGTTCTGTATTGGTCTTGTTTCTTCATCGCATTGCTCTCCTGCGTTCCACGCCCCTTTTCTACGGTTTAAAAGCAAAGATTGCTTGAGCTAAAATAAGAACTCTTCACCACACTAAACCCTAAATAAATGCAAGATTGCTTGAGCTAAAATAAAACTCTTCCACACACTAAACCCTAAATAAAAGCAAGGTTGCTTGAGCTAAAATAAAACTGTTCCACACACTAAACCCTAGATCCTATGCTCCAAAGTCTGTTTCATCCCCTTTTTCTGCAGTCAAACCCTAAACAGAGATTGCTTGGACCGGAAGAAATCTAATCGTACCTAAAATGTGAAGAGGAGTAACCAACGAAGAAGACTCTAGTTTTGGTACTGTTGATATTGGAATCAACCCAATTAGCCCATGTATGAAGAGCTTTCGTATAAGCTTCTTTCACTTCGAACTTCTCGTAAACTCGTTTCCCCTCCTGAAAATTCAAAACATGTTAAAGAGATATGAATCACAAAAAAGGTAAACTTAAGTTCATACCCTTCGTAGGTTTTCTGGTGAGTCCACCAATGACCAGTGTTGAACACAACTATATCTCATTCCTTCTTCAAAATCTTTATCTCCTCTTCTTTGCAAAATTGTGAATTTGTTACGCATGATTTTATCCATCCGTTTGACCAGCACAGCTTGCGGACTAGGATTTACCTCGTGTCTCCTCCCATTTCTCTCACACCAAATCGTATGTAATGTAAGCTGGAACATGTACTTAACAGTGAAACTCTTCACTTTGTTCCAGCCTGCATCACTAGTCATCAATCTTAGCAGTCTTCCCCATTCAGCTGTATATTGATAGCTCAGTACCCCCTTCATTAAAGTTCCCCAAACCTCTTCTGAGTAAGGACATTCGAAGAATAAGTGTTGCAAAGTCTCCACTGGATCTTGGCAAAGCACACAAGTTGAGTCAACATTCAATTCAAAAAAAAAAAAAAAATATATTGCATTTTTGTACATTTTCTTGATCGATCCTTGGATTACGTCAAGCCTCAACGTCTCTTTTCTCTTACCGTAACCATCTAAAACCTCTGATTCTTGAACGAAGAACGGTGACCTGATGAAGTCTACAGAGCATTCAAAGTCCTTCACCAAAAAAAAACATAAACTTGAAACGTTCCAAACCAATAACAGAGAGCTAAGATAACTTACTTTGAATCTGAAACCGTAAAACCCTTCGTTTTAAAGTTTACTTTGTCTCCAGGAAATCTTTTGAAACTATGTTCTTGTCTTTTAGTGTTGACCTATGAGCAAACCAGAGACTCCCACTTGTTTCTATTCAAAGAATCTCCAACAAAAATAAGTCTCTCGCCTCTCAGAATCTTCAGCATCTTCTTCCCATCGAATCTACACACTCAATAACAAAACAGAGTCACAAGGGAATGGCAGAATCGTAATTAACTTGAAACAAAGAACTGACCTTGGGATCGAGCATCCATGAGGGTGCCATCGGTAACGGAGAAAACCCGAATCGGGTCTACCGTTCTTGAAGCAGTTGAACTTGTCTTCAACGAAAGGATAGTAACCGGGAGAGTAAACCGGTTCGGTATCGTCGGAGAGCCAGCTTCCGTCGAATATGTCGCAAGAAGTCAGTTCTTTGGCGGCGTGATCTATCTTCTTCGATTCGTTCTTGACTCGGATTCTTCTGGGATAAACAGAGTATAGCGTAGCTGTGTCTGAAGCAGACGAAGGGGAAGAGAAGAAGTTCGCTGCTGTGAGAAGACGAGAGGTGAAGCTCGAGACGATCAGTGAGGGAGAGAAAACTGGGAGAAGGGAAGAGGAGAGGAGGAAGAGAGAGATAAAGAAGAGAGAAGTTAGAAAGATATGTTTCGTTGATAGGTGTTTCGTGATGAGGAAGAAGGTTCTTTAGATCAGCCATTGAAACGTCTCTGTTCTTGTTCTTCTCTCTGTTTTCTGGGGGAAGAAACAATATCATCTAATCTTGGAGGGAAATGGGAGATCCTACGGCTAGAAATCTAACTGCTTTTAGATGTTAAAATTCTGAAATAATAAATTAACTATGTCCTTATACTGTAAACCTGCAAAATTAGGGTTTTATTTTCTTGCAATTGACATGAAAATGAAAGAGTGAGAGATATATAATTAAGATGAATCCCTTAAAATAACAATAAAACATATTTTTTTAATCTCTTAATAATAACAATCTCAATTAATACTGAAGGTTGTGTTGTTGCATCTTAAAAGTTTGCATTAATTGAAAAGAAGCTGTCAAATTATATATGTGTTTTTTCAACATATCATCTCTAAAGTGTATTTGTTCGAATAGTACTTGTGTCTTTTAATTAGTTTAAAATAGTTAAAATATCCAATAAAAGTATTTTCTAAATTTTTTAAAAGTTGTGTCTATTCATTTGGTTTTGTTGTTTGATCTTAAAAGTTGCATAAAGAAGTTGTCAAGTTATATATGTCTTTTTCAACATCATTTCTAAAATGTATTAGTTTGAAAAATTGTGTCTTTTTAATTAGTTTTAAAAGAGTTAAAATATCTCAAAAAATGTTTCTAAAAATTTAAAGTTCTGTCTTTTCATTATAAAAGACAAATTATTTTTCATAAATATCTCAATGAATATATATCTCTATATGTGTTATTTCATTATGCAATAAAGTCCCTTTTTGTAATGATATGTCTATCCGAAATATATTGTGAAGTACTATTTTAAAATAATTATTTCAAATTTGAAAGTTCTGGCTGTTTGTATAATTATTTGAAAATTATAAATAGGCCATGTTCATAAGTTTCTCATTGTAAATCTTTCACAAATCTATTAAAGTGGCGATAAAAATTATGTGTAGTTACCTATTATTTGCTTATTTTATTTACTATACCAACCAATATTTTCAGAAATTAATTTTGATGAAAAGTAGGATTAACCCTATTGTACCAATACAACTCTATGTTTTGAGATATAACTATTAATAATATGATTTCACAAAACTGAAATTTTTATCCTAAAAATGTATTTTTAAGAGGTTGTTAAATTTTTTAAGGATGTGTCTTTTCATAATGATGTGTTTTTTTATTCTAAAAAATTACATAGATTTTAAGAGGTTGTCAGAATGTCTAAGAGACTAAGAAGGTATTTTTCATTCTAAAAAATGCATATGTATATATATATACACATTATCTTTAAAAGATTCTTCTAAATTATCTAAAAGTATTCAGATATTTCAATTTCTTGGGTAACTATTTTATAATATAATATATATGAAATTAAATATATAACTTTTAATTATATTTATGGTTTATAATATTCATTTTATGCAGATTATTTTGATCTGGATTGGTTTCATTGGATTGGTTTCGTTTATTCGTAATTTCAAAATAACTTATAGTAACATGATATATATCATAATCGGTATTGATGCATTTATATTTTAACTATAATCTAAAATTATAAATAAATATAAAAAGTTTTAATAGTGTTAATGAATATAGACACATGCAAACTATATCGTGACACATGGATTTTTCCGAAAACAAAAGGAAAGCCATTTTAACAAAAATATGTTATAAAATAAAAACTTTATTTTTATAAAATGAGTTTTCACACGATATTGTGTGGATTCTTTACCTAAATTTAAAAATAACATACAAAAGAAAAAAAATAGTAAAATAACATTAATATCGCGTGTACAGAGTATCAAATATGTCATTATTATAATTTTTCCTTAGTTTTCAACATCTTAAAAGGGCTCCTTTTATATTTTAGGAACCACAAGTTACAATATCTTTGGCAATTGACACGAAATTTAAAGAAAAACACACATTCAAGAAGCGACCTTTTGGTGCTTCTATAAGTTCACAAGAAAATACGACTCTCTTTGTTAAGATGTTTCTCCTCCATCAAAGTTGTGGTTGGACCAAAATAGTGTGTTTAAGGTCACCAATATGCAAATTATGTTCACCCATTGGGATTCTTCTCTTACCATACTCATCCACTACACTAAGATGCTTGCAAGTATCAACATCGACTTGAACAATCCGTTTTGCACCTGCCGTGACATGAACCTTCTCAAACGCTATCAATTGTTTGTTCACACCCAATCCTTTTATCCTGTTCCTCGGCGGCTCAGCAAAGACAAAAACCGTGTGGGTTCCGTCGAGTTCACCTGTGTTTGACACTTCAACATGGATAGGCGTTTTTGGAAACATTTCGCAGTTGGCACGAGACACTTTGATGGAGTTAGATGAGAAGTTGAAAATGGCAGAGTTGAGTTTGTATGGTGAAACCGATAATTGGGTTAGTGAGTTTTGGGCTAAATTGTGAGTGAAGGTAGTGTAACTTAAACCGAATCCAAATGGAAATACCACTGGGCCTTTATAGAATCTGTAGGTCCTTCCTGGATAATCTCCAGATGCTCTCATGGCCATAAACGTCATCGGAACTTTTACCACATAGTCTTGTGGATACCATGTCATTGGTAGTTTTCCTCCTATCATAAGATTCACAAAATATTCAATATATCTTGATAATTAATTAAGATTTTAATATTGGATATGTGATTCTACATGATACTAAGCAAAACCAAAAAAATATGTAACTAGATGAGGAATGTACCAGGGTTAACAGCACCAAAAATGATATCGGCAATGGCAGCTCCACCGGCTTGACCCGGATACCCGGCCCAGATAATGGCAGTGACACGTGGATTATTCTTAGCAAAAGACACATCGATGGGCCCACCACTCATAAGTACTAAAATGACTGGACCTCTAGAGGCTTGAGCCACACGGGTCACAAGGTCTTGTTGGTAACCCGGTAAGAGTAGTCCGGTTCGATCATGTGTCTCTGCCTCTATCGACTGGTCTAATCCCATCACAAGAACCGTTGCATCCGCTTCACGCGCCGCTATCTCCGCTGCACCAAATCCTTGGTTTCCTACGCAAGCCACACTAGAACAACCATCTTGGTGAAGTGTCTTCACGTATCTTGAGATTCCTTCTAATGGTGTTATATAGGTGCAAGCTTTCCCTTTCAAACCAAAAATTTAATAAATTAGTTTGATATTGTTTAACAGATAATAACATATTTTTAAATGTTGTATCTTATCGTTTGACAAAAAAAAAGTTGTATCTTATCAACCTGCATAGTTTCCGATCATGGTCTCAGTGACATCAGAATTAGGTCCAATCACAGTGACGGTACGGTGGCGCCTGGGAGAGAGTGGAAGAGAGCGGCCATCGTTTTTGAGAAGAACAATTCCTTGATGAGCCGCTTCAAGGGCTAAATATTGATGGGTTGGAGTACAAACATCTCTAGCACCAAGATTAGCATAAGGTCCAAGATTACCATCAAACATACCAAGCCTCATCTGGACCGTTATAGTATTGGTAAGTGCTAAATTAATGTCATTCTCTATCAACAATCCTTTCTTCACAGCTCCTTCGGTGAAGATCGCCAAAAACGGCCCACAATCCAAATCAAGACCTACAAAATGACACGATGATTTTTACCAAAGTGATCAAGGACCGCACTAGACATATGCAAGTGAAACATTTATTTATAGTTTCTAAAATTATAGAAAAATATACATAAACATAAACTCTAAATTTGTAAAAAATTTCAAAAATCCTTACAAAATTGTCTATATTCCTTAAAATCTCAGGGGTGGCATGGATCCTTGTGGACTGAACTTTGATATAAACGGTGGCAAACAACTTACCAGCTTTAATTGAGGCAGCGGCGGCTTCTTCCGGAGTTGCCGTGTAGTGTTGTTGATTGAAGAAAACATCCACGGAGTCACAATCTGATACAATGTACCTGCATGCAGTAATGTGAAGCTGATGTGTGATAAGGGGTCAAGTGAAATGAACTATTGACTATGATAACTATTGATTTTACCCGTTGAGTTGCCACTGACCACGAATAGTGTTCTTTAAGAGATTTTCATCAGCACAAGTTGGCTTTCCATTGACTTGATTGTACGAACACATAACACTCGCGACATTTCCCTCGTAAACACAAGCTCTGAACGGTACATTGTATGTGTCCTCTAAATCTTGTTGGGTGACCTATATCCATCATAAACTTATTAAATAACTAAACCTAACTCACCTATTAGCTATCTATATTAACAAAAGCATATTATATACCTCAAGTTATACACATCATTCATGAGTTTTCTTTTAGATTATTATGTTTTGAGTTTATTAGCTAAAGAAATCGTTTATTTTGGTATGATATAGTTTCAAGAATATACTAATTTGGAAGACAAAATAAAAGACAATTAGGTTTGTCCTAGGTCCACATGACCAATAAGGATAAGATTCTCCACCAGTATAACATAAAACTTGCGCATATGCCACATCGCTCAAAGTCACGCTGCCTATTGGCTTAGTTGGTATATAATGTTAGGCAAGTGTTTTATTTGTGTCCGGCTTTGATACGCATATATAATACACATATTATCCTACTTGATAATAAATTTCGGTTCAGTCTGATGAAAAGTCTTTTGCAAGATTACGAAGTGACGTATATTCTTCAAATATTTTGGACTGGAAACCCAAAACCTGTAAAGATAACAAAATGTGGTGAAAAACAACTTAAAAGAATCGAACCTTCAACCTCTCTGAATATATGTTAGCCATCAACTAACTACACTACAAGAGGTTTTGTCCGAACGGATTGACGAAAATTTATTTATTGTGAAAAATGCGGAAGCACATGCTTTCATGGCTTCCCCTCAGGACTGCTACTGCACATATTCTACGGAACTCTGAATCTAACGACTAACGATTGTCATATATGAGCTGTTTTCTGAACTCAACAAATCTGAACATGAAACGACACAAAATACGATAAGGCTTATAAGAAAATAGATCCTGTCACATCCTAACAGCATCCTTATCGGGAGATTTAATTGGTATTTTGAGGGGAGGGGATCCCCAAAAAGAAGAAAACCTAAGAGAAAAATCGCTAGACCATGAGACTATTTTGGTTGGGTTTTAAGCTGCATGACTCTCGACACGTGGCGGATGATTGATTCTTTTTTTTATTTTTAAAAAAATCGGACAAAAAAAAGAAAAAAAAAAAGAAAAAACCCAAATTGAGAGCCTGCGATAAGGGTGCTCTAAGTGATTACGTGGAGCTATAAATAACATTAACATAGACGAGAGTTTTCTAATTAGAGGAAATATATAAATTTATATGTTTCAGCAGAAAATACAATATATTTTCATCATTTTTTTCTAAACAGAAACACTGAAGTTAGATAATTATTAATTAACTTAAAACCAGTAAGATGCAAAAAAGTAGAGACTCGTGGTTATCTTTTATTTTTTCATAAACTTTGATTATCTTTTATTTCCAGACAATTATGAGAATTGTTCTCAAAAAAGACAATTATAAGAGTTATAGTTTCTAAATACTAAATTCGAAGAAGTTTGGCATTCTTTGACCAACAAAAAAAAAGAAGAAGAATCAAGCACTTATTTCTAAATTCTTATCAGTTATAAAAGTTGAAATCAAACATGCAGTCAAAACTTAAACAAAAAAACACATGCATATAGTTAGATATAGATAATACATATATACAAATGTGTATAAGATTTACCTTTGCGTTGAAATGGAAACGGTCGACGCCATTCCAGTTATCAAGATCATAAGCAGTGTAATGCTTGCAACATGCGGCGACTTTGAGGCGGTTACCGGCGCCGTTTCCCTGAAGTCCCCGGACGTAGCTGGCGGCGTATTTTCCGGCGACAAGAGGATCTTCTCCAGGAGTTTCCTGGCTACGGCCCCACCGTGGGTCTCTCAGTATATTCACATTTGGGCTCCAATACGTCAAACCGGCCACGCCTCCGTTGTACATAGCTCTTGCCTCATCAGACACCACCTTTTATTTATTTTAAATCATGACAATTCAAATTAATATATTTTTCCATACACCTTTGTTTTTATTGAAAGAAATCTATATTGACTCCAGTCCGTACAGATATGATAACAAATGTATTTTTATTCACTGGTTATAGCTAGCTTGCCCATCATCGTTCTAATTACTGACTATAGCAGACATGACATGTTTACTATATACACTGAAACCTTTAACAAAATCAAATATCAGTTAAAAAAAACAGAATCAGTTTTATATATCAAATATAAATATTGGTTTATATTTTTTCTATCCTACCGGTCTGACTTATTCGATTACAGGTGACTCATGTAGGAGTCATATAGCAAACAATCTGAAATGTAAATTTTAAAGAAACAAATGAAATAAATGAATATAAAACATCCAGCTAATCATACTCTAGTGTACCGACCGCTACGATGTCGATGTCAATGTCGTTTTTCCACGTAAGGAATTCATAAACTTTAGAATTCTCAGCTTTCAAAATGTATATTTAAATTAGCATAAAATTCCTAATTTGTTCTCACCCGTCCTATCTCTTCCCATAGAGACTGGTTGAAAGAAGCTACGGTGGTGATGACCTGAGGGAAGCTGGTGGCACCAGGAAACGCACCACCAAACTTAGCTCCGGGACCGACGTCGGAAACGCCGTGGAGAGCCTCGGACCACCACTCATAGCCTCCAATACCGAGGCGTGGCACAGCGGCAGCATTGTTAACGAGGAGGCGGATCTTCTCCTGCAACGTGAGCCGTCCGATCAAGTCTTGAACCCTCACGTGGACCGGTGTATTGACCTGACAGAACCGGAGTGTCCGGGTTAAACCATTTGCCGGGTCGCATGCAAACAATGGCCGAAGTGATTCTGATGAGTGAACCAAACATAAGAGAAATACAAGTGAAACTACGACTTTGTTGCCGATTAATAATGCTCTGTTATCCATAGACATCTTATATATTTTTGTTTATTTTATGTGTGTGTTTATTATAGTTTTCATGGGAAAGAAAGCGAATGGGGTATATTTATATAGAGATAAGCCTTTTCAGCCAAATTGATTACGAAGGATCAGACTTAAGAGACTCTTGTTGTGAACAAAGAATTAGATAAAGATTTAAAAAAATCAAGTTGAACAGGTTGAACAAAGAATTATATATATATATATATATATATATATATATATATATATATATCGGAGTTTTTGGGAGGGGTAAAAATAATTTTAAAATATTTAATAGTTTGTTTTCCTATTTTTTTATAAAACGTGAGTTTATTTTTCCTTTTTTAAACATAATTTCTACATTTTCTCCATGACCACTTATTAAAATATACCAATGATGGTAGAATTATAACTTCACAATGTCACACTATAATTTCATCCTAACTTAGAGATATCAAATCCACTACAAAGGTTAAAGGTATTAATTTATTAAGGATTTCAACGAAAATTTAAAATTTTGGTAATCCAAAGAAACTACGATGTCGATTTAAGGGCGCCTCGCCAAATTCGGTCCTCACTATCTAGATTAATAAAAGTTGCAACACGGTAGATCCGTCGAAAAGCCACCGTTACACACCACTATATCACCTCGTGTTTGGTCACTTAAAATGTTCAAAAATCAATCTATAAATAAAACAAGAGAACGAAAATAAGAAGAAAACTCTTTCACGGTGCTGGGAAATCTGATACAGGATATATATATATATATATAATCTGATACGTAAATTGGAGACAAATAGTATTGTCCTTCTCCTCTTTTTATAAGATTGCACTTCTCATATTTCATATTTTTATATTATATTTTTGCTTCTGAACTATTTTACCTCCACTGAGTCTCTTTGGCCTATTGGTAAAGAGACTATAGTTGGAGTTTTCACCTTGGGTTCGAGTAGTATTGGTCATTCATGAATGTCTTAAGTTGTGAAAAATCTGAATTTTTATAGGTTTTATAGGATCAGTTTTTGGACCTAGAAATTTTTTGGGATTCCCACTGTTATTAAAAAAACTATTTTACCTCCAAAATACTAGTTTACTTGATTAAGATAAAACAACATATCGCACACATGGTTGGTAAAGTTGAATCAAACAAAGCCAAAGAGGCAAAAACGGAAAAAATTACGGAGAGAAAATAAAAAACAAGCATAAACGGAAATATTTACGGGGAGAAAACAAAAAAAAAACAATTATGTTATTTTACAAAAAAAAAGAGAGAATTATGTTTTAATAACTTTTTTTTTTTGTAACACAACTATGTTTTAGTAACAACTTCATAAAATAAAAAATCAAAATAGGAATCTGAAATGGGATTGGTCGAATGATTTAACAAGTGGTCTGAGCAACCAAAAAAGTTTCGCAGACACGTGATGGCCAACGAAAAACACCCTTTTTTTTGTCAGCAGCGAAAAACACTCTCGTGAGTCTTCATTTTACTTTGGTTTACTTCTCTTCTCTTCTGCCAGAAGTAGCTGTTAATATTTTTTGTTTGTATGTACAAATCAGAAATTTGTTAATTTTCACCGATTTGGAAAATAAAAGTGCATACATTATTCGAATATGACTCTCCAGTCTCCACACCGTATAATTAATCAACCTTCCGGAGATGTAAAAAAAAACCTTCCGGATTGTAAACTCCAGTGAAACTATATCTGAGTTAGAGATGGGCACTGATCAAATATCCGAGGTTTTGAAGTTATTTTTCATCTGATCTGTTTCATCCGAATAATCAATTGTCTAATTTAAATCGATCTATAGCATTTAGATATATGATGTTCCGGATATCCTGAAAATTTTAGATTTTTGACTAAATATTTGATTCGATCCGTACAAATAAAATATAAATAAAAATAAAATAAAAAATCCAAAAATAATATAAAATAATAATATATTATTACGAAAATAAAACTATTTTGACAAAATAATAATAAATTTAATAAAAGATATTTTAAAACTTATATAAAATATAATATTTATATAAGTCATATATATAATTCTTTAAATATATGTGTATATATGTATATAACGAATCAGATCGGACATCAATTCTGAAAAATATTAGTATTCATGATTTACTTTGTTTCTCACGGATATTGCATATTAGTATTTGCTTTGCTTCGTAGAGTTATGGATATCTCAAGTTTTCTGTTCGATAAGAAATGAATAATGAATCGAATCAAAATTTACATATATTTTGCACACGTTGAATTACGATAAATCGTTTAACAAAAAAAAGACTATATATATATATATATATATATATATATATATATATATATATATCTATGTTTTGTTTTTCTTTTATTTTGAAAACTACGTATATAAGTTTATAGTTAACAAAATCCATTTCACATAATGATGAATAATAAATAAAAGTCCATAATATATCTATGCAACTAATCATCTAAAGGGAATGCGCTAATGATAATCAAATAATATCTCACGGTAGCAATGATTAAGATTTCTTAGACCATTTCTAATGTATTTTGAAATTTTTGTCTAAAAGGAAAAAATTTATAATACAAATAGGTTTTGTTCCAATATATTTAGCAACCTCTAAATATATAGTAAAATATAGATAAATGTTATTTGTTCATTTTTAAATAAAAATTTATAATTTTTTTAGAAGAAGAAATAGATGAGTTTGAGTGATTTACTTCTAAATACTACTCCCTTCGTATCACTCTCGGTGCTTTTTAAGGTTTTAACACAAAAATTAAGAAAATACAAATTTTTTTATGCAATTCATTTCAAAAAGTAACATTAAATAAAATTAGTTCAATCAATAAGAAAAAATACAATATTTTGTAATTTGTCAGAAATTTTAAATGATATTTAATTTTATCTAGAATCATGAAAATTTATCATATCACTTATTATGAAATAAAAAATAAAAAATTTAAACACCATTTAAATTGATATGAAAGGAGTATTATATAACAAATACAAAGATTGAAGTCAAAAAATGCTCTTAACAAAACAAATAATTTAGCAATTAATACGTGAAAATAAGAAAAAAAAACCAGTATTCAAAAAATGATTTAGTCACTTGTCATAGTTTTTTTTTTTTTTGCTAAAATAGTCACTTGTCATAGTTAACATGGATATACCATCATCTTAAATGGGTTCAGACATCGATCATAAACAACCGACGATCAGTATCATTAAAAAATTTCATTTTAGATGTTTGGGTTGTCTACTATATTAATTCTTATTTACTTAAAATTAAACACACAAGCTTTAGTTTCACAGCTACACGGTTCTTAAAGTTATTATATGTTCGCCGAAATGGAGAGGGGTGGATGTAGATCTGAATTTTTTTTCGGGGGATAGGGAGGGGCATTATCAAACCGGGACATGAAGAACACTACTACAACTTTACATGGAGTTTTTAAAAACCATCAGGGGCATCCACTCCACCCTTGGACCATGTGGCTCAGCCACTGGATATGGAAACTGAATTGTTTAACGATATGGAGAGTATTACAGAGTGACAGAGTCTAACATGATTTAAGGTTTTTTTTTGGTAAAACGTATGGATTATTTTACATGGAAGTCTCGTGGAAATATATATGTCTTTTTTTTAATATATATTTCAGTTTGTACGAACTCGTAAAAGTAGTAAGGTAAAATTTTGGATATAGACCGATCTAAGACGTTAAGAACTTTGGAACAAGGCTGTGAAGCAATTAGATTTAGAACATCTCCAATGGTACACAATAATTTCTTCTATATTTCAAACGAAAATAGAGTTATTCTATTTTAAAGTGAAATATAGAGAAAATTATTGTGTATCATTGGAGATGATCTTATTATACATTCTGGTGTTCTATCTAAAGTTGATTTTGTAATAATTCTTTGCAAAACCAAGTCAATCCTATGAGCAGCATGCCGCTAAAGCAAACGTACATTTGAATCAATAAAACAACATTAGGGTTATTTTCAAAAAAAAAACAACATTAGGGTTCTAAACAAGTGTTTTATTATTTTCTAGCAGATGATATATGAGCGTGCGTATATTTAAAACAAACAATTGATCCAATTTTTTATTAACAGTGAAAATTTTAAGTCTTATTCCCATAATCTTTCTTAGATCCGAAATTACAAATGATCCAACTTTTTTGCACTAATAGATCACCAATATTTCGGTAACTATTGTATATGGTATTAATATATATTTATATATGTCAGTGTGTATATAACTCTTACGAATAAATTGGTTACTGGGTGTTGTTATAAGAGCCGTACTTTTTATATTTTTCACAAATTTAAATATGTTTGAAGAATTATATGATTCAATCTGTATATACCTAAATAACGGAAAAGGGAAAAGCTATAGTTTTAGGATAAAAAAGTTTGTGGTTTGCTTGGAGGCATTTCCAACTAACAATATCTGTCTGAGTGTACCCTTATTCATATACTCGTTTTTGAGTGAATTTTAAATTTATTCAAAAAAACGAATGAATGCATACATTTCTAGGTATGCACTAATGTTAGTTATTATAAACAATTAATGTGTTGATTAGCTTGCCAACGTACGTGATTTTGATGCAATAATGCGTCTTATTGTTCCCAACCTTCCAATTATATTAGACAGCTATGTCTAACTAGTAACTATACATTCCCTTTTTCCATTGTGTTTCAGTCTATCCTCACAATTCATCTCAACTAATCAAAAAAAAAAAAAACTAATCATATTCTGTATATATTTATATGTATCAAATTTTTAAAATTTTATAATAGAAACTTGTGGAAAAATTGAACTCTCAAGATCATAGGATGAATATTTTTTTATATAAAGACTTTACCCATGGGTGTGGACTTTGATCTCTAGAAGGCAGTATCTTTTCCCACTTTTATTTCGATATAAGCAAGAAATTACAAATCCTATTATATATTAATTTAGAAGTTACTTTAGGGGGGCTTATATTGAATAAAGTATTTCAGATCAATCAAAATTTGAGTAAATCCAAGAAAATCCAAAATTTGAATAAATCTTTAAAAGATTTGTTATAAGTTTTATGGGATTTTTTGAAGAAAATTTCAGAGTTTTTGAAAAAGCCTTTTAATTTTTAAATATTTATTTAAATGATATTTTGTTTTTTATAAGTACTATAATTTGATATTTTTATCATTTAAGAAACATATAAATACTAGACGGTGGTCGGCACCTTGTGCGGATTAATATTAACTCTCTATATATTATAAAGATTGTAGTTTAGTTTTTTACATATTTTAATAATAAATTTACAATACCAAAAACAGCTCTACTTTAATACATAATTTATAAATAAAATAATAATAAATTTACAATACCAAAACAGCTCTACTTTAATACATAATTTATAAATAAAAGTTATTATAAGTAATAATTTTTTTAATTACTATGGGAAAATGAATAAATAAAATATAAAGTTATATTGAAAACACAAACTACTATCTTTGTAAGAAGAATCTCAAAACTATTATCTTTGTGTAAAATGGAAGGAGTATATCCAATAAATTTTAAATTTAATGTTTATTTTTGTTTAAGTCTAAATTATTAAATTAGATATAAATTTTAAATTAATTTTATAAATTCCCTAACTGCATTATTTATGTTGGCCATTGATGTATCAACTTCTTTTTAAATTTCATATTTTTATTTATGGGATGCAATATAGTATTATTAAGTTATCTTGTGAAACTTAGATTTAAAATTGAACACTTATTGCATGTGTAGATTGAAAAGAATTCTAGTGACACTGAAATCAAATTATGGGATGTATTATAGTAATCTATCTTATTAAATTAGAAACATCACAACTTCTTCTAGGTGGATTTTTAAGATGGACCTCATATTTTAATTAAACGTTCCATTCCTTATATATTAAACGTACCATAACCGAACCTGACATCTATTTATTTCCGTTAATACAATTCCTCTGTTTGTCCATATTTCTATGTTTGTCCATATTCCATATATTATTCTAGGTAGATTTATATATGAATACATTATCATCTATCTTATTAAATTAGAAACATCGCAACTTCTTCTAGGTGGATTTTTAAGATGGACCTCATATTTTAATTAAACGCCTCATCCCTTATATATTAAACGTACCATAATCAAACCTGACATCTATCTATTTCCGTTAATACAATTCCTCTGTTTGTCCATCTACTATGTTTGTCCATATTCCATATATTATTCTAGGTCGATTAATATATGAATACATTATCATACATATTATATCATATATTCTTAATAATGTGTATTTGGCCATTTCCATTATCCTACATCAGTCAGTAGAATAATAACATTACCCTGTACTGTTTCTTATAATATATATTGTTATATACACAAACTATACACTTTCATTGACCATATTCATTGTATTAGTACGAATAATATTAGATAGATTAATTATAGACACATATATAAGATATGAATATCAATGAACTACCCAGGCTAATAAACTCAATTTTGCAAACATATTCTTGACCGTGTTTGAGTACATTTTTATAGAATAGATATAATATTTTAAATTTATTTGAACAGATACCATAATAAATACTTTGTTCAAAAAAAAATCCACTTTTGAACATGGGTTCATATCACAAGTCCATCCTCAATTATCACCATGGTTAGTAGTTTTTGTCATTTCAAACTAATCAAACACAATGTATTTCGATTTGGAAGTTCTATATTTCTGTTAATAACTGATATCTATATCTATACTTCCGGTAATTTACATAATAGAAAGCATTATCATAAAACATCAACAAAGAAAAAACAGTAAACATCATTTATTATCATCAATTTAGATTTTAAAAACTGTAAGACAAAACAAAATAATAAAATACAAAGCATTATTTATGTTTTCTCTTGGATTATACTTATATTACGTTCTTATTTATCGATTTATTGGATGTTATTTAATGTTTTATCCTAGTTTTCCATATCTCCATATACTTTAATATTTTAGTTAATTTTTAATTTTTCATTTATATAATACTTTAGTTATTTATTATTTTGTTTTTAAATGTATTATTTTCATAAATTTTTTTGATTTTACAGTTCAAAGATATATTCGTCGTGTATAAATACAAATTTTTGTTTAAGAGTTAGAAATAAGATTGCCTAATGCTTAAAATATATAAATTATTTAGCATAAGTATACAATTTACATTTTATTATATATATATTCAATAATGATTTGACTTTAATCTTAAATTTAAATTGTGGTAATCTTTATATGGATCAATGTTTTCAGTAAAAAACAGAGAACATGGCTATAATATATCTGATTAAAATTATAAACTAAATATACAAAAAATCTAATTAAGAAGTGTGTAGCTTTTGATCTGAGGTGATGTAAACGAAACCTGAATAATATATATTGCTACACTAACTTGGTATAATATTTAAGATATAGAGTCGTTATATATTAATATAGAGTCCTTAATGTATTTGGTTTTCATTATGTCAGCCTTAGTGTCAATTATTATATAATCCATAACATATATGATTTCAGAAATGTTTATATTAAAGAATCCATGGATATAAGATTTGATATTTAATGATGCCAACTTATTAAGTAGAAACAAATAAAACATAAATTTCTAAGGAAAGTCCAATTTTAAAAAAAAAAAATCACACATGAATAGAAGTTGTGATTTCTGTTTTAATAGAATACTAGATTTTGACCCGCGCTTTCAAAGCGCGAGTTAATTTTTGGATTTATATTTTGATATAGTAACTTTATCTGTTTGTTTAAAGTGTGAGATCAAATTATAGCTTAAATGTTTGCAGTCTGAGACTGATATAGTAACTTTATCTGTTTGTTTAAAGTGTGAGATCAAATTATAGCTTAAATGTTTGCAATCTGAGACTGAATTTGAGAGTTTAGATATTTTTAAATATTTCATTATAGATTTATAATTTCTATAATGTGTAACAAAGTTTTAAAGCGATATTTTAATCCAGAATTTGAAATTAATCATTTGAGGTTAGATCTCTACAATTTAAAATGTAGATAATATAATTTATTTATTAAAAATTAATAAATTTTATAATGCAGTATGTTTTCATATATTGAAAATTTATATTTAAATTGATATTTTAAACTTCTTAATAAGTTAGTAGTATAATATAAATAAATTATAAAAGTAATATTATTTTGCTAGAAAATTTGAAGTTTCCAAAATTAAATTTGGTAAGATACGACCTAGTGGTCTAAAAACTGCATTTATTTGATAAAATAAATTGCAAAAAATGTAATGATAAAAAAAAATCTTGTTTCACCATATAACAAAATAATATAAATATTGATTAACGTTTAATACATTGTGACTTCTACAAAGATACTCTAGCTTTATAATATACATAACTCATAACTTTTTGTATTTATGAAGTAAACTTTTTATACCTTTTCATCGAAGCATTGAAGTGTACAGAAAGATAAAACTTGTTCTTCTCCACTTTGGCTCTTGGTGTTAATTTGGTTTTCTCCACTAAATATTTAAAAACCAATTAAATGCATTTTAAATAAAATGATCAGTCATGTGTTGCACAAAAAAGTAAATGATTATCGTGTAAATACAGATAGAAGAACAAAGCAAACAAAATTTTGTTTACCTCATCGATCATGGGAAGAAAATCGCCTGCTGTTTGATAAAGAACATATATTTTTTCATATTCTTGTGGCTTCAATATAAGATCCGATTTGTTTTGAAATTTTTTGATACTTAATCTAATGGTATATTCTTGTATATGTGATAAATGCGATCGAATCAAATATAAAAATAAATAAGAAGTAATATATGGGAAGATCTGGTTGATATACTAAAAATGGTTACTCATAAATTTGGAAAGAATATACTAACCAATCAAGCAAAGAATATGAGATTGTCTTGTGAATATTATAAAAATCCAAGACAAATATGATTAGTATATAATATGATAATATAATTTGTTTTGAAATTATATAACCCATAACATATATGATTTCAGGAATATTTATATTAAAGAATCCATGGATATAAGATTTTATATTTAATGATGCCAACTTATTAAGTAGAAACAAATAAAACATAAATTTCTAAGGAAGGTCCAATTTAAAAAAAAAAAAAAATCACATATGAATAGAAGTTGTGATTTCTGTTTTAATAGAATACTAGATTTTGATCCGCGCTTTCAAAGCGCGAGTTAATTTTTGGATTTATATTTTGATATAGTAACTTTATCTGTTTGTTTAAAGTGTGAGATCAAATTATAGCTTAAATGTTTGCAAACTGAGACTGAATTTGAGATTTTAGATATTTTTAAATATTTCATTATAGATTTATAATTTCTATAATGTGTAACAATGTTTTAAAGCGATATTTTAATCCAGAATTTGAAATTAATCATTTGAGGTTAGATCTCTACAATTTAAAATGTAGATGATATAATTTATTTATTAAAATTAATAAATTTTATAATGCAGTATGTTTTAATATATTGAAAATTTATATTTAAATTGATATTTTAAACTTCTTAATAAGTTAGTAGTATAATATAAATAAATTATAAAAAGTAATATTATTTTTGCTAGAAAATTTGAAGTTTCCAAAATTAATTTTGGTAAGATACGACCTAGTGGTCTAAAAACTGCGCTTATTTGATAAAATAAATTGCAAAAAATGTAATCATAAAAAAAAATCTTGTTTCACCATATAACAAAATAATATAAATATTGATTAACGTTTAATACATTGTGACTTCTACAAAGATACTCTAGCTTTATAATATACATAACTCATAACTTTTTGTATCTATGAAGTAAACTTTTTATACATTTTCATCGAAGCAATTGAAGTTTACATAAAGATAAAACTTGTTCTTCTCCACTTTGGCTCTTGGTGTTAATTTGGTTTTCTCCACTAATTATTTAAAAACCAATTAAATGCATTTTAAATAAAATGATCAGTCATGTGTTGCACAAAAAAGTAAATGATTATCGTGTAAATACAGATAGAAGAACAAAGCAAACAAACTTTTGTTTACCTCATCGATCATGGGAAGAAAGTCGTCTGCTGTTTGATAAAGAACATATATTTTTTTTTCATATTCTTGTGGCTTCAATATAAGATCCAATTTGTTTTGAAATTTTTTGATACTTAATCTAATGGTATATTCTTGTATACGTGATAAATGTGATCGACTCAGATATAAATAATAAATAATAAGTAATATATGGAAAGATCTGGTTGATATACTAAAAATGGTTACTCATAAATTTGGAAAGAATATACTAACCAATCAAGCAAAGAATATGAGATTGTCTTGTAAATATGATAAAAATCCAAGGGCAAAATCCTAAATTTTTAAAATAGGATCCTACATTTTTACTTACATTGTTTTTGTTTTGTTCTGGTAATTAAACGTATGAAAGTCGCTTCATGCCTGCGTGATACGTGCCCCTATAAATGAAACTCATTGTTTCATTAGTTTCGTAATGGATTTGATGGAGTGTTTGGACTGATTTTTTGTATGGGTTTTCAGCCCGATTGGAATTTTTATCAGTCCTTTTTTCTTTGCTACAAAAGTGACAAAGACAGAATGGAACCAAAACAAGAAAGAGAGAGATTCATGTCCCTTTTGGATATGTAGACACTTTGTATTTTCAATTTAGGTAGAGAAAATAGAAACATGTCTGAGGGAACATATTAAAATTGAATAACTAGAGTTGGTTTTTTTTCCATTAAAATTATCTTTAAAATTAATCTTATTTTAAGGTTTGTCCAATATGTTATTCTCCGGTACCAAAACATCAAATCTAAATTTAAAACTATATTTACATTACAGATTTCAATACTGATCAAAATTAGATAAAATTTTGATTGGTTATCTATGTAATAGTAGAAATGCATTTAAAATGTATTTTGTCTATTACAAAATTATTAAAATGTAAAAATGCAAGTCTACTTTTTCTGACAAAAATATAACAAGGAACTTAAATGAGTTTTCAGAAATTATTAAATATATCAAACAAGTATTAAAAGGGGAATACCTTTAAATTCTAAGCTATCCACGTCACCCAAAAAAATCTGCCAATGAGAATGTGTTGTTTTGCCACGTTAAACTCATTACTCCAAAATTTGCATTATGACATTTCGGTTGAACTCATTTGTAACTGAATTAATATCTAATGGTCCTATAAAACCCAATCAAAAATAATTTAGGCTTTGGAAATAAATCCATACGGTCCATTTGAAATCCATTGCACTTTCACATAATTTTGTCGCAAGCCGTCTCCTCCGTAGCTTCCGCTTCTTCTTCAACTATCTCTTTTCATTGTTTCAACTTTCTGCATATTCTTCAGTTTCCCCACTCTTTTTTTCTTCAGTTTCCCCACTCTTGATTATTCATTCCTCTTATTTAAACCTATCTTCGTGAGCCATGATATCTTTCTAACTTCCTCTGTTCCTCCAACTATATAAACCTGTCTGCCGAAGCTTTAATCGAACCGAATTCCACAACCTCCATTCACCAAAAAAAATCGATGGGCGTGAAATTGGTTCTAAACTCCGGCAAGTCTCCGGTTGCTTTAAATTTCAAGATGTCTCACCAGGTCCATCGGAGTCAGAATTATACTTTCGTTTGGGTGGCCTGAGACGGTGCGAAAAGTGGATATCTTATTGGCTTAGAGCTGCTCATCATCGACAAACAGGTTCTCTTACGTAATTTCATTTTCAATTGTTAAATTTACAGTAAAAATTATCATACTTATGCAGATTACTTGAAAAATTGTATATCTTCTCAAATATAATTTCAGGTTGGTGTAATAAACATTTATATATTTTTTTATACAGAACTATAAAGCACAGATTTTTACTATGCTAATATAAGTGAATAAAAAAGCAATGATGCTTTCCGAAAAAAACTAATGAAGCCTAAATGTCGAATGAAAAAATTGGATGATATAGGTGCTCAATATAAAAAAGAGAAACGTATATTATTATTGATTTCTGAGTAACGGTTTGACGTTTTGTTTTCGGACAGGACACTGTGATCCAAGGGTTCATCTCATCAAATTGTGCTCCACGTTACGAGCTTTGAGGAATTTCTACGCAACGATAAGTAAAGAGGTATGCCGAGTGGCTAATCACTGTTTAACATTGGCTACCTATAGCTCTGTTCTATCTGGTGTAGACCATATGTGCCTACCTATGGAGGACGACAGGTTCATGTTCCACGTTCATGCGGATTTTGAATCCAACTGTGGACTCAGGGGAGACCTCTATGGTAAGGTGTGAATCGATGTGCAGCTTTATTCTTTATTTGAGTTGTTATCTCTTTTATCTTTTGTTTTCTTTGTTATCCTTGCTTATCTGTGTAGTTCTAATGGGATCCAATACGACATTTAGCTGATAATTTTATTCTAACAATGTTGTAGATGTTGTTGGCCACATGAAGCTACGGAATGGGCAATTGCTCACTCAACGTCCGGTTCTTGACGAAGTGAAAATAGCAAACACAAGGTGTGTTTTGGTTCACTTACATCCTAAAGAGCAGTCTACATATATTTAAATATTACTTCTCTCTATTGAATAGTTAAGTGTACCTGTCAAATGAACATAATATAACCATCATGAATCAACATTTGCAAAGGGCCTGTTATGAAACTGTATCTCGGAGACCAGGAAGCAACAGTGTTCTAAAAATTCATGGCCAGTGCCAACACTCCCGTCATCCTTTCAGCGACGATTGTGAATCCAAAACGTATAGGTGGTAAATATTTCTTCAATTTGCATAACCAACTTAATGCTTCTCTTAACATTCAGTGTTCCATAAATTATTTGAAATAATTTGTCCATCTGATTCCACCTTTTGATGTCTGACCGATAAATAATAGAGACCCTTACCCTCAGCTCGATGTTTCATCACGTGTTTTCATCGACAAAGATTCCAACCTACAATCGACTACTTCAATAGTTAGTATTTAATGAGGCAACATGTTCATATCCTATTAGTTTGTATTTGGTATGAGTACATGTGCAGCTAACGTTAGAACCCTTTTTTTTTGCATATTGTGTCAGGTTCAATTCTAACCCAGAGATTGCTAAGAGAATGGATAGGAGATTAGGAGATGACTAAGGCAGAGACACGGACACTTGGAAAATCTTTGCTTATACCAAGTAAGGATCAGCCAAGGTAAAATAAAATAAGTATATAAGCCACAAAAAACATATCACTTAACAATTTAAATCCCTGGGTTTTCTGACAAATGCAGGAGGCACTTTTTGAGTGCATAGTCACAGACTCACAGTTGATGATGTTAACCATGGTTCTTCTTGGTATTCTATCGCTTGCGGTGATTGCAAAACAAGGGCCCTTCTTCGATGATGTGCTCTAAATGTGGCAATGACAACGTAACCGGAGTCACAAAGTAATGAACTTTACCCTAAGTATTCAATAAATTGTTGGCTTGGATTGATATTTATTCTCTCTTATGCACTGGTATCTTGCTAAGATCTCTGTCTACGGCAATAACGACGAGGCTGTGTTCGTGTTACTTGGTGATGCCGGCTGTGATCTAATTGGAAAGCATGCCTCCGAATTGGTTAATAAGTACTTTGAGGTGGCTTGCCATTACATTATTCATCCTCCCCAACTCATTAACTAAACTTTTCTCAAATTGTTAGGCAAATGGTGATCTTGGTCCTGACTGTCCCTCAAACTTTGATCGACACCATTGGTCAAACACATAGGTTCATGCTGAAAGTTTCTGACTACAACTTAGAAGGCAGGACTCAGGCTATAATAGTTATGAAGGTTGTCTCTCTCGCAGTCAATCCACTTGCTAGCACTTCTGAAGTGCCTCTAGAGACTTAGCTGATGAAGAAAATTTCAGTACGAGTAACTTTGACGAAGAACAGAGAGGAAAATGTGCTAAACTTGAGTAATAGAGCATTAACCACTCATCTTATAGAATGTACTCATGCGTAGGAGTGTAACTTATCTTTTCATTTTTGAATCTGAGCTTTTGCTAATTTTTTATATATTTAAGTATAGCTTTACATTACATATTTGCAAGAAGATGACTTATTTGGTATTTTCTGTAATATTACTGCTTTGGATGATCTGATGAATGTATGCAATCAAGGGACCATTATTTCTATGTGTATTATCATCACACACTTCTCCTCTGTTGTTATTACTTCCTAAAGTCTCTCTTCCTACAAAATGCAATAGTTGTAAATTCGGGTCAGAGATGGTGCTGCTCCTTCTTTGGCAGTCTATATTTAAAAAAAAAATCAAATGAATTAATATAAAAAATATTTTTATATATGCAATAAAAATATAAAATATAAAAACTTATAATTTGCAGTGCCTTTTTGGCGTGTGGAGTCTGTCTGAAGTATGAAGTATTGGGAGGTTACCTTCGCATCACGGTCTGCCGGGATGTAGAGCAGTGAGAGACTTTGTACCGACCGAGGCAAATTCAATAAGCCTTCAAGCCAGTCCAAACATCATTGATGAGGTAGGTTTCTTTTGCGTCATCCCCCTTAACCTTCCACTTTTCCTTCCAATCGCCAACAATGTTCTTGAGGCGAAGCATCACCCATTTGTTGAACTCGCTCTTCACTTTCTCATTGACACCCATAGACCAATTCCATTTTGCTATAAAAAATCATGAAAAATTAATTAATCAAATTATTATTTTATAAATAAAAATAAATTAAATTAAATTTAAAACTAACCGCGAAGCACTTGAACCAAGTTATGCGGACGTGGTCCGGTGTAAGAGACCAATTAGGATGCGCTTCCTGGAAGTTTGACCTGATGATATCCCCAACGCTCTGTCCTATAGTATTGTCGTCAGAAAACCTACAAAATTTGAGAGAATATTTAATTAGACCAATATATATAATTAATTAAATGTTATATGTAAAATTGAAATTTCATTTAATTAATTTAAACTTAATTACCAAGTCGTGCTGGGTGATAGATCTGGATCGATGATTGGTAAACCGTCTCGTCCCGACATCTGGAGAATGTCTTCGACAGTATATCTTACATACCTTGCAGTCGGTGGCACCATCAAATCTGGATGAACACCTGCAGGAGCCGGAGCAGGAGCAGCTGGAGGAGCCGGATCCTGCTGGGGATGATGCTGTGGAGCCTGCTCAGGATGAGGATGCTGTGGAGCCTGCTGGAAATGATGCTGTGGAGCCTGCTAACATACAGATGCTGCTCCTCAACAGGAAAGTTTGCATCATGGTCATCAAACTGCGGATAGTATGGAGCTGGAGCTGTAGGGTCGTATGCCGGTGGAGGCACATGCGGAACGCTGGGAATTTGGGTCTCGGGGACATTGTCATGGGCGGATGATGTGCCGGAGGTAGAAGCTCATGGATCCGACGTCTGACCGAGAAAGGTATTCCCGTAAGAGGTTCCTGCTAGAGCACGGTTTCTAAGTCTCTTTCTACCGGTAGCCCTCATGATCTATATCGTCAATCTGAAATTTTTTTAAAAAAACATCGATGGTTATATAATCAATTCAAATAATTATATAAAAAACAATTTAAACATTCTAATTTCATCATAATCTAACTATCTACTTTCATCCTAAACTAATTTCAAACCTAATCTAATAACCTAACTAACCACCTAGAACAAAAACAAAAAAAATTACCCAGAGAGAGAAGCTAAATGGTTGTTAGAGAGAAGGGAATGAGCAACCAAAAGGCTTCGCGAGGTCCGTGTATATATAAGGATTTGGTGTTTGTCGTAAAGGAGTAGTAATAATACGACCACTGAGTGACGATTGGTCGTAATGGAGTCGTAATATTACGACCAATGAGTGACCAATACGATTTACGACCAATTAACCACTAAATATTTTTTTTTATTTTACGACCAATTAGGGACTTATAGTCGTAAAGAAGTCGTAATATTACGACCAATGAGGGACGATTGTTCACATTACGACCAACGACTGACCAATATTATTTACGACCAATTAGTGACTGTAATTGTAATACGAAAAAATAAAAAGAGGTTTATCAAAATTATGATAAACCTCTCCTAAATTTTAATTTCTGAAAAAAAAGACAAGAAAGATACTGGAATCACAAGTGGAGAGAGACAAGGCGAGACCTACGTACGTTTATACGTACTTAGGTTACGCTGTGTCTCTATCCACTTATGTTTCCAGATCGTTCTTTCCTTTTTTTAAGATTTATAAAAAAAATTATGATTTGTGAATGAAATTGGTGAGTATTTATAGTAAATTTCGAAAGGTATTACGACTAATTAGGGACTAATAGTCGTAAAGGAGTCGTAATGTTACGACCAATGAGGAACTAATTGTGGGTTGGTCATACAATAGTCGTAATGTACGACCAATTAGCTTCGATATGCACTTTACGACCACTTAGGGACTACACAAGCTATTGGTCGTACATTAGTCGTAAAATTACGACCAACGTACGACTACTAGAGCTATTGGTCGTACAGTAGTCATAATGTACGACTAAATAGCTTAGATATACCCCAAACCCCCAAACCTCAAACATCATAAGTTTTATACACTTCCATACCCCAAAAATAAGATTTTTTTTTGTAAACTAAGTTCATATATAATTGAACAATACAAGAGTTTAATAATAGTATAAAACACAAACTGTATAACATAATCAAACTTGATCACTCCTCATCAGAAACATCATCCACTTCATCATTTTCTTCAAATTCATCTTCGTTGGCTTCGTCCGTTGCATCATTTGGAAGTTCTTCATATCCCGGATAATATTGATTAACAAGTAAGATATCATCTGTAGCTTGGTCGGGTACTTCTACTTCATTTACAACATCTTCTTGTAAAGGCGGTTGTCCATCAGTTAATACTCGGCCCCGAGGTGTAACTTTTATAGCGGCTAACCAAGATATTCCGGATTGTCTGATCCTCGGGTATAGAATAAAATAAACTTGGTCTGCTTGAGAAGCCAATATGTAGGGTTCAAATTTGTTGTACCTCTGTGTAGCATTTATATCAACAACACCAAACTTGCTATACCGAACACCTCTATTGACGGTGGGGTCAAACCAGTCACAATTGAAGAGAACTCATTTCAGCTTCACTACGTCGGAGAACTCCACTTCGATGATCTCTTTTAAGATTCCATAGAAATCTGTTTCACCTTTTACACATACTCCATAATTCATTGTTGCTCGCCGACTTCCATATTCGTAAGTGTGAAAAGTGTATCCTCGTGTGAAATACATAGATGATGTGGTGACCTTACCGACCGGACCTTGTATCAATTTTTGAAACCACTAAGGATAAAATTGATCATCATAATCAACATGGAACATCAACATATATATATATATAACTTCATTAAATATATAACTTTTGTTAATTATATATATATATATATATATATATATATATGTGATATATATCTGCGTTTTTAAACATTCCACAGAGTGTTGGTCTTTCCTTTTGTTGAGATCATTGGTTGATATTTCTGGTATAGCTTCTTCGACTTGGGCAACAAAATCGCTGTTTTAAAACAAAATTATCATTAAAGTGTATATATGTGTGGTAAAATTTAACAGCAAAAATAATTTTAATTACCTTTCAAGTAATTCAATCTCCTCGCAGTTCAAAAGTATATATGTGTGGGCACTGTGAGCGTCTTATAAACTCGACCACCAAACTTCTTTCAGTTTTCCACCTAGACGTCCAATCTGACATAATATGTCTGGAACATCTTCAACAACGTATGTCGGCATAACCCCACCATCATCATATCTGCTCGTTGTCCTTTTTCGTGTCCGGACTTGTGACCCAAAGTAGTAGGAGGTGAAGTGAGATGTTTTCTCATTCAAACTCTCAGCAACTATTGAACCTTCCACTCTTGCCAGATTTTTTGCTTTTCCTTTCAAATATTTCATAGCTCGCTCGTAAGGATACATCCATCCATTATGAACAGGTCCACGAAGCAGTGCCTCATGCGGAAGGTGGATAACTAGATGTTCCATGACGTCAAAAAAGGAAGGAGGAAAAATTTTCTCCAAATTGCACATTAAGATCCGGATATTCTCATCAAGTTGTCTGATGACATCTTCAATTAAGGTGCGTGCGCTAAGATCTCTGATAAAGGCTCTGATGCCTACAAATAATTTACAATTATAAGTTTTTTTCCAACAAAAAGAAATAATAACTTTAATTATTTGTTACTTGCAAGTGCTTCGTGAATATTTTTTGGAAGCAACACCGTAAATGCAAATGGTAGAAGTCGTTGCATAAAAACATAACAGTCATGACTCTTCATCCCTGAAAACTTTTGTCCCTGCTGATCAACACATCTTGATAGATTTGAAACATATCCATCAAAAAACTTCACATCTGATGCCACCCACTTGAACAACGCCGCTTTTGCTTCTGC
Source organism: Brassica nigra (assembly GCA_016432835.1). Lineage (NCBI taxonomy): Eukaryota > Viridiplantae > Streptophyta > Magnoliopsida > Brassicales > Brassicaceae > Brassica > Brassica nigra. The sequence goes on along the minus strand of CM028249.1, from coordinate 13,672,949 downwards.
CGACAATCTGAAAATGGGAACCGGAATTTTTCCATCGTTTCTAATATGCAGCTCAATCCTAGAACATAATCCAGACAAATCCAACCTTGAGTTCTTGTTATCTTTTGTCTTCCCGGGGACGTTCAACAACGTATTGATGATGTTGTCAAAGAAGTTCTTCTCTATATGCATCACATCAAGATTGTGGCGTAGAAGTAGATCTTTCCAGTATGGAAGTTTCCAAAATTTACTTTTCTTGTCCCAATTATGCTGTGTCCCATAACCATCAGACATATTTGTAGGAGTATACCAATTACCCCATTTGCTGTCTGTGTCTAGTCCACCATAGTGATCAATATCCTTCTTGATTTCCTCTCCAGATAAATATGATGGAGCGGTGTCCCGTACAACCCTTTTTGACCGAAATAATTTCTTCTTCCTTCTGTACGGATGGTTAATGGAAAGAAATCTCCGATGACAATCAAACCATGACGTATTCCTACCATTCTTCAACTGAAATGCGTTTGTGCTTCCCATACAATAAGGACAAGATAGCCTCCCATGCGTCGTCCAACCTGACAACATCCCGTATGCAGGAAAGTCACTAATGGTCCACAAAAGAACTGCTCGCATTGTAATGTTTGTTCTCGTTGAACAATCATAGGTCTGCACGCCTGTTGACCATAATTCCTTCAATTCTTCTATCAAAGGCTGTAGAAAAACATCAAGGGACCTCTTCGGATGCTTTGGCCCTGGTATCAATATACTCATGAAAAGTAATTCCTTTTGTATATACATCTCTGGAAGAAGGTTGTATGGCGTCAAGAAGACTGGCCAAAGCGAGTATTGTCTTCCAGATATTCCAAAAGAACTAAATTCATCTGTGCAGAGTCCAAGATAAACGTTGCGGGGGTTGCTTGCAAAATCAGGGTACACCGGAATTCAAGTGTTTCCACGCTTTTGCATCAAAGGGATGATTGATCTCGCCTTCCTTCTGGGTATGTTCCGCATGCCATCTCATCGATGATGCCGTCTTTTCAGACTGATATAATCTCTTCAGTCTATCTTTAATAGGTAAGTACCACATCCGCTGGTACGACACCCTATTTCGCCCATGTCCTTGCGGTTTATATCGTGGTTTATTGCAAAATTTACACTCAAACAATTCTGCATCTTTTCCCCAGTAGATCATACAGTTGTCTATACACACATCAATCATCTCCGAAGGTAAGCCAAAACTATGAACCAGTTTCTGAATCTCATAATAAGATTCAGCAGACTGATTATCTTCAGGCAAATACTCTTTAAACAACTCAGTCCATGCATCCATACAAACTTCAGGTAAGTTATGTTCAGTTTTGATATTCATCATCCTGGCTGTCAATGATAATTAAGAAAGACCTTCTCTAGAACCTTCATAAATTGGCTCATTAGCTGCTGCTAGCATTTCATAAAATCTTTTGCATCCAAGTTAGGCCCCTCTACATTTTCTACCTCCTCTATTCCTGATGTTGTTTCACGAAATGCATCTGTAACCATATCATGCATCCTATCATGATCTACCATATGATCCTCTTGAATGTAATTTTCAGAAGGCGAATATGGTTCATCTCTGTTACCAACATTTTCAACCTGATTACTACTACTAGCTTCAATTCTATTATCACCCTCTCCGTGTTTAAATCAGATATAATAATGTGGAGTAAATCCTCTATTTACTATATGTTTCCAAACCGTTTCACTAGCAGCAAACTTGGTATTGTTGCATTTACGACAGGGACATAACATTTTACCTGTTTCCTTTGTGAGAGACGTCTGCCCGGCCTGGTACATGAATATCTCTGCTCCGTTGAGAAATTTGTCTGTTAATCTTCCCCTTGAATCTTTATGCGCATACATCCAACTTCTAGGCTCATAGATATTTCTAGATATTTTTTTCTTTGTGCGTCTTAACAATGAGAAGAACATCATATTTATAGGGAAATTTCGATTTTGGTTGGTAACAATGTTACAACTAATTTACGTTTGATCATAACTTAACTACAAATTTACAACTACGTCTGCCGTAAATTGGTTATAAAGGAGATGGTAATATTTCGATGTAATTTAGTCGTAAGGGGACGGCTACATTACGACTACTTTTCAACCTGGTCGTAAACGAGATGTAAACTTATATCTATTTTACGACTAAAATATTTAGTAGCAATATTACTTCTAAGTTACGACCAATGTTTTCTTAGTCGTAACTTGGTCGTAAACTGGAGGTTAAATTACGACCACACATCTGTGGTCGTAAACCTTGGTCGCTAAGCTCTCGTTTTCTTGTAGTGTAATAAGAGAGATATCACTAATAATTTGAAACAAAAAAAAATACATGCATACAAATTATAAAATAGTTGTCTTTGAAAATATATAATAAACTATTAATAATATGATAAATATTAAAACTATATACCACTAATCGTATAAACCAAATAATTACACATATAAAAATGAAAATAATCATCCGAACGATTGTGTGGGTCGAGATCTAGTATATATTTATAAAATGAAAACAATTGTTACATAGCTGACGTAGTCTAGATGTATGCGTTATTTTATCTGTCCAACTTGGAATCAACTACTAAAGTTTTTATAAACGGATGTCCATTTTAAACATGAGTTTTGGTTTAAACCGTTACCTGACTGGATCCGTCAGGTAAGTTGGGTATATGATCTGAAACGTAGGATCTGGTTTGAGATTCAGTTCCAGTTATAAAATTCCAGCACTAATTCAAGGAGAAAATCAGAAAACAACTTACACAAAAAACCAAAGTAACCTTCAATTTAAGACATCTTAATCTCCAACTCTTAAAAATATTTATTTTTAATTTTAATTTTCGTTGACCCAGCTGTTTTAGGTATATGAAAAGTCAACGCCAAATCGATGTAACGGTTGACTTTTCATGTATTTAAAAAGGTTTAGTCAACAAAAATTGAGGTTTAAATAAATAATTTTTAAAAGTTTGAGATTAAAATGGCTTAAACAGAGGTTCATGTTTTTTGTTTCATTTTAAGAAATTTGAGTCTTTAAAGGATTTTCCTCTTTAAAACCGGAAAATCTAATTATTTTTTACTTAGTTATTTCTTCATGAAAATCACTAAATTAAGTTATTGCTTTTGCTATCTTTAGGTTCACATTTTTGCCCCTTTTACATTGGATTAAGAAAATATTTATAGTAACTATGAATATGATTTTTATGCATTTGTCAAACTAGCAGCTAAATCAGCTAAAAACCAGTTGCATATGCATTATCTAAGACCAAAGTTGAGCTGCCAAACCAAAGTTTGAAGTTACTTCAAAATCTAAATTCAATATTTTCACTAATGTTTGTGGACAACTGTAACAACATCTGAGAAGATGAAATTTCATTGGACCAACTGTTTTGGTATATCAACATTGTCTCGTCTCAGTAACATGCGAGTCGCTAACTAGATGATGATATATTGGCTATAATAAGAGTTTATGTCTTTAAACTTTGTTGATGTCCCATTACACATCCACACACTTCAAAATTAGTGTATTACGGTTAATATTTGTTATAATAACAGATCAATATCTGATCTTTAAATACTTAAATAAATAAAAAAATACTTAGATTTTTCTAGTTCACAGAAAAAATGCCGTTAAAATTCAGATCTTTCAAAACAAAATAAAAAACAAAAACTTACGTTTAAGCCATTTTAATCTCCAATTTTTAAAATCGTCTACTTTAAACTTGAATTTTTATCGACTAAGTCATTTCAGATACACGAAAAGCAGCCGTTAAGGCGATTTAACGGTTGATTTTTTTCATGTATCTGAAATGGTTTGACCAACAAAAATTGAGGTTTAAGATGAACAATTTTTAAAAGTTAGAGAAAGGTTATTTGGGGTTTTCTGTGTAAGTTGAGAGTTTTTTTGGCTGCTTCTCCTAATTCAAGTCACCAACTTTAACTTTTTCTGCAAATTGTTCTTTTTTTCGTTACAATTTTACTTGTAGAAAATCATAGAATTTATAATGCGATATAGTCTTGGTTAGGTGGATCAGTTCAAGAATATTAATGTATATATATAGTTAACCTAACTAATTTGAGCGATATGCACAATGACATCAAATTATATTCTATCCTTTTATGGACGCTGATGGTGTAGTTTGCATCCATAATTTCCTGCTATATAATGTAGAGTGGCTTGAGTTGTGGAGAGATTACGCAAGACTGAACCATTTTTCTTATCATTTTTGTAACATTATTTAAAAAATTTCTTTAAAATAGAGAATTAACAGCATGAAATTTCAAATAAATTGGAGGAAGTTTCTATTGCTAAGTTTTACTAATGCTTAATCCATGTCAAAATAGTTTTGTAACATATTGACAAGAATCTATATCGCTGATAATTTGGAAATGTATCCAGGATTCAATGAATATTCGGCAGATCTGCATATTTCAAAGGTTTTAAAACTTATTTTCGCTTATTTCAAGATGTATTGGTATATATTTAAATTGTTACAAATAACACAGGATAGTATTGGGAAAAATATGTCTTAATTTTGTCAGAAATATGAAATATACTAATAAGAAAATGTAGATACGTGTTGACAAAAAAAAGGTAGATACGTAAGCGTCAAGCAACCTACTCTATTTGTCAGGTGTCATCAATAGAATAGCGGATTCGGACAACAATCAGTAGTGGACAATTGGACATGTTACGTATACAAAACTCTGACGAAGACGATAATTCTTAAAAATATATGACGAGTGGCATACTCATAAATAACTTTTAGTACACGTATGAAAGAGGACAGAAAGAAGAATAGTATATGCCATCAGCTGCTTTCTGAAGTTGTGAAATGTGAATCAACCATGAAAAATAAGTAACTAGAAAACAAAAAATACCATCAAAATGTATATCTTAAAGCAACTAAAAATATGTGAAGTGATAGTAAAACTGAGAAAGATGTGTAGAGAGATGTGAAAGATATAAAGAGAATTTTTTTAAGATATAAAGGGAGTCAATTATCCAGGCTTTCTAAATAAGTGGTGTGATTCTGGCTGCTAAGGTACTAGGCCTGGGCACGGATCGGATATCCGGGATTTTGAAGGTATTTGTGATTTGCTTCGTATGTCACGGATATCTAATTTTTCGATTTGCTTTACTTCGGAAAAATACGGATATTCAGAAAAATGGATATCCAAAAAATAAAAAGATATTTACGGATATTTGCGAATACTTACGAATATCTCATCTGTTTTGATTAATACAAATAATCTTAAAAATTCGATACAAATTTGTTTTGTAAAGTATTTTTTGCATGATATAAACGATAAAAATTAAAAGAAGTAGTGAATCTACATATTTTGTAAATTTTCAAACTAAGTTAACAATTATAATGATACAAAACAAGATTATAATTCTTATAAAACTTTTCTTTTCCTTTTATTTAATACTTTTATATAAGTAATAATTTGTCAAATCATATGTTAGAATAATAATTATAAAATTTTATACATTTAAAAACTTTAAATATAATCAAGATATACATGTATTTTATATATTGCCGGATCGGATCGGATATCCGCTTCCCAAAATTCTAGTATTTGTAATTTGTTTCGATTTTAACGGATATTGATTTTTAGTATTTGCTTTGCTTCTCAAGTTTATGGATATCCAAAATTTTCGGATCGAATCGAAACGAATAACGAATCGAATTAAATTTGACGGATAAAATGCCGAGCACTAGCTAAGGTACATAATCCACGGGAGAGACGTAAATTAAGCACGTTTTTACTATAACAAATTTTATTATTTCGTGAGATTTAATCCCTGATAAATTTGGTGCTCGCTTATTCCATTCAATCTCTATATTTGTTATTCTCTTTTCTTTTTGAAAAATTCTCTTCTTTTTTCCCTATGATTTGCAATACCAATCATAGTTCATAAGTAGAATATATTACAATTTTCAGTTAAGTCTATAATTTAATAGAAAAAAAGAATGAAAACAATGAGCAAGGAAACACAACATTGCGAAACAAAGAAAAACACTACTATCGAAAACTTAGTTAACTAAAAAAACGTAATCTTTTTTCTTATAGTTACATGGTTTACAACCAGAACCGTGCAAACGATTGACCGAAGCCAATCATAAAAATTTCTTCAATAAAACTAATAATACAAATTACTAGAAAAAATAAATTTATAAAAATTAAACTAATAAAAATAATAATTATATAACAACTTTTTATTTTAAAACAAATGTTAATTAAGTATTTAAAATTAATTTTTATAACTATTTTTAGATAAAGTGATGAAATTACTCAATTTTTTTGCCATGATTAAACAAAAATAAAAATTTATCAACTTTACATTTTTAAAAATACATTCAAAACTATACCGCCAACCAATGTAATCACTCTAATTCTTTAATAATAAACAATTGTTTATATTTTGTTACTTGGAAAACCACGTTTTCATTATAATTCCATGTTTTCATTATAATTCCACGTTTCTAATTCTAATTATCACAGCGAATGTTTCTTTTTTTTGCTAGTGAGACACGGCACTGTTTGCAACTTGCGAATTTTTTAAAAAACTTGCATACAAAAGAGTAAAGAAAACATAGTCAGCTAAAGCAAAATGGGTGCATAGTCTGCTATTCTTAAAGATGATGCAAACCAAAAAATTGAAGACCTAAAAAATCATAAACTAGTAAACCAACTAAGTGCATGTACATATTCAAAATGTTAGTTGAGAGAGTCCGTTCGCCATCTAAAGATATTTTATTTTATATGTCGTAAATAGTAATACTAATATATAAAGTAATCGGTGAGCAGATAACGATGATGCATATCGAACTATATATTAATATATTATTTAGTATTTTCATTCGAGAAAGTAAGCTGGCTTATGAATATACCCGAGCCCTCATTACTTTACATTCTTAATCTGTTTTCTATTTGAAAACCATTTGAGATAAGACACGCGAAAAAAAGAAAAATCAAATGGAACATTACAGTATATGCTTTTAAGATTGATAATTATCTTTATTAATAAAATTGTCAACCATTTTAAGCACTAAGAAAAGTCGTCACTGATCCACGTGCTGCTAACTGTCAAATACGAATGTATTCTAACGATATAGCTTTCGTATGTCCTTTCTGAATGTGGTAATTTTTGTCCATTAACAAAAAGATGGTTTGTCGTTCTTTAATTTTGATCAAATGATACAAATAACTTCAAGGTTCATACAATCCATTATCAGTAGTGAGCTAACGAGATGTAGGATCTAAGTTCTAATTAGTAACATACTAACATTGTGGTAGCTTGACCAGTTATTTAGAAACAATTATTCCATATAAACTCTTAAATTATATAACTAAAAGCCCTGTTCTAAAATACGGGCGCCTAGCCGCGTAATCGTCCGAGTTTGCGTGATTCAGTTGTTGACCGTGGCGAATAATATCAATCCGTCATTATACGGCTGACCGATTTTATCCCGAGTTGAACGTGGAAATTGATTACACGTCCGCATTATTAACAAATTGTTGGTTTAAAAACGTTAAGCGAGATATTTTATTAACCCAAATGTATTTTGGCCCATTTAGCAAAACGATCTTAATTGACTAAATCTTTCTTCCGACAACATAACTAGAAATTGTCTCAAGTGAAACCATAACGTTATGTCTCTTCTATTTGTTTCTTATGGACTTTTTTTTTTGAATTTTGTTTCTTATAAACTTTATGTTAATTGTTTGGACTTTCTTTATTTCAGGTTTTTTTTATATCAAGTTCTAACTTCTACCACTCTACACGAACCACTAGAAGATCAATATATATATTGCTGATCACTGAAGAAGGATAGGACTGGACGATGCAATCCTTAATAATTATATTTGTTTCTTTTCTCATGATCAAAACTATATGTTTTTGATTTTTGTGAGTGAACTGTTTTTGTTTTGTTTTTGTATTAGATGTGACTGAAGAAGAATAATTATGATATATGGTCTAATTAATTTGGTATTTGATCAATTTTTGTATATTTAAAACTAAAAACTAGGCCCCGCATTTATCCTGAGTTTATCCCGATTTTTTGATAACTCGCTAGGCCCGAGGTTGCCGCACGGATAGCGCGTAGCGCGATTCCGAACAGGGACTAAAAGTAATTAAATATATATAACTATCTAGAATAATAAGATTTTGCAAATAATAGTACATCTCACAGGTTGACAAAAAAAAAACGGTACTATCTCACAGCATAATATATGTACTTTTGACATCTACTACACACCAACGGACACGTACTGTTAGTTCCAAACCTTTCATTAGAGTTCAGAGATTAGTCAACCGTGTTCCATTTTCATTGGAGTTGCAGAAAAGTAACTTGTATGAAATCTGGACAAGGATATGGAATGTTACTCAGTCCAGTTTTCTTGGATATATTTAGAGTTGTTGCCCTTGTGACAAAATAGTCTAAATGCAAAAGCTATAAATGGTAATTACTGGTCTGCCCAATAAGGAACAACGCCAACACATGTTTAGCTGTTACATCCAAAAAAGTAAAGAATAAAATTGTTATGTTATTGACCGAAATCTCCTGTATCCATTTCATTTCCTTACCTTTTTTACAGGACAATCTTTTGAAATGTAATAGAGAGATCTTTCGAGATTATATGTATTTTTTAATATATAGTATTAATCTATAAATACGACCTAAGACGAACAACATCTCAACTTACTTTTTCGATCTTATCCTTATCTTCTTCCTTGTTCTATTTCGCTTCTAATCTTTCTCTAAAGTCGTCCTGAATCTTCTTGTTTAAGTTCTTGAGATCTTTGTCTGATAATTCTAGAGTTACAATAAATGTCAATGGACAGAATCATGAAATGAGAAATCTCAACCAGTTCTCTCGTTTCCTCGTTTATCATTCCGTATCCGTCGTGATTCTTCACTGGTTTTACGTATTTTCTTGAACATTTTTTCTCTATTTCTTTTTTTTTTCTTTCTCTCCCAAAGTGTTAAGACAAAACATGGCAAACGCTGAGAAGACAAGTTCAGGTTCCGACATAGACGAGAAGAAGAGGAAACGCAAGTTGTCAAACCGCGAATCAGCTAGGAGATCGCGTCTCAAGAAACAGAAGATGATGGAAGACACGATCCACGAGATCTCGACTCTTGAGAGACAAATCAAAGAGTACACCGAGAGATGCAAAGTGGCGAGACAGAGGCTTGACTCTGTGAAATTGGAAAACGCGGTTTTAATATCGGAGAAGACGTGGCTTTCGAGCTACGTTAGAGATTTAGAGAATATGATGGCCACGACTTCTTTAACGCTGACACAGAGTGGCGGCGATGATCAGAACGCAAACGCGGATGGAGATTGTAGGCGTAGACCATGGCAGCAGTATGGTTCTGATTCTCTACAACCACTTGCGTCTTTCAAGACATGAGCTTTGTGTGTTTAGTTTGTGATTTTGTAACCATTTTATGATTTGTATCTTTCGTATTGAATTGTTTTCTCCTCGTACAACTGAATTGACTAGACTCTTCGTGGAGAATACAATGGTTTTGATTTTCTAGACATTTTTTGGGAAAGAAAAATATGACTGATTGGAAACGCCGACTGTGGAGATCGAACCCACGGCCACGGGATTAAAAGTCACGCGCTCTACCACTGAGCTAAGTCGGCTGTTGTTTTAAACATGAATTTAAGTAATTTTCAAAGAAAGTTGCATGAATAATGAACTAGGAGATATATTGATCCGGATCATGTTTGAATGCCATCATGGGGAATGTAGTTTCAATCTAACTTGAGAAATATCCCAGTTTTATGTACGTTCTCTTGTTTCTCGAAACTTTTGTTGATGAAACTCGATAGGATTGGTAAACTACGTCCAAGCATGCATGAGCTGGTTTAGGGATGGGCATAATATCCATATCCGAAATATTTATCCGAACTGACCCGAAAAATAGGGTATCCCGATCCGGTCAGATCCTGCCTAAATATTCGATCCGGTCAGATCCTGCCTAAATATCCGAATATGGACCATTTTTCAAAAGTCCGAAAAACCAAAACTGAACCCGATCTGAACCGATAATTAAATGAGTATCCGAACATATCCAAGCATATAGATATCTATATAAAATATTATTTAAAATTATATTTATAATAGTATTAATATCAAAAATTAAAATAATAAATCAATTATATTAGTTATTTTGGGAATTTATAGATGAAAATAGATGTTTTAGATAAAAATACTCAAATAACATTATATCCATGGTTACTTCGGATAAATAACAACCAATTCAAACTATATAAATTGAATATTTTCGAGGTTTTAAGTTATTTTAGCTAAGTTTGAGTAGTTTGAATATAAAATACCCGAATCGAATCGGGTAGTTTGGTTACTTCAGTTAAACCCCGAACCCACCCGGATTCGGGAGGATCCGATTTGAACCCGACCCGATTTTCTGTAATACCCGAATAGGACAGTATCCATACCCGAAGGGGTACCCAAACGCCTAGACCTAAGCTGGTCCATGAAAACTACAAGAACCCTTGACATATTGTTACATTGTTTTGCCCACTTAAATCAAACTCAGACCAAAACTAACTTGTTCTTACTTAGAGCAACTTCCTCGCAAAGGTTCTAGATAAAATATCACAATCATCTCCATCTCCGCTTCTTCACTGTTTCATGGTTGATAGGGAAATAAAAACACAATCTTTTTTCTTAAAGACAGGAAGGTGATCCGGTCCTTAGACCCGACTAATCATCCAGGTCGGGCGGAACAATTGGTTATACTGAGACATGGTGTAAACCCGCCCTCTTAACTGGAACAAAACAAACCAACTCCAAACACTAAACCACTAATTCAGCACAACGTTGGTAAAAAGATGTAGAAAGCATTTTGATTCTCTTATATCCATGTGGTTGCAATAGCAGTTCTCTTCTAGGAAATGATTTTGATTCACTTTCTTTTTTTTATCACAAATTTAAGGTCTTGCTTTGTACATTTTTTATTCATCCAATATGATATTTACAATTTAGCAAAATAAACATTTGAGATAGCTTACAGAAACTTAATAGATACTCGTCTGTAGATAAATCTGTATGATATTTAAATCTTATAATTAGTAGATGTAATATGTTATCAAAATAACAATATTTTTTTGTCAAAATAACAATCTCGGTATATGAGGGTCGACACCTTGCCGTATAGTACATCTATCATTCGTGGAGTATGTTGCATCTGCTAAGAATCGGCAAGAACATACATAATTGGTAATGGTTAACAAGCCAAGCGGAAAATGGTTATATATCAAAAAAAAAAAACGGTTATATATCAACTGAGGATTGAAAATTTTAAAGTTGATTGACTGTGTTAAAATGTAAGTAGAAATTTTTTATTTTTTTTTGTAACTATAAAATTTATACTAGAGATAACATCGTATTGGATAATGTATACTCAAATGTATTCCAAATCAAAACAATACCAAGTATTCTTGAAACTGAATCAAACGTTGCTGAGTCTTGAAGACAGGAACGAAACAGGCATATACCACCAGCAAGATGGTAAGCCATGCTTAATAAGAACGGCGACATTATAACGACCATCACGTGATTCAATCTTAAAGGACAAACCATATATGTTCTGTAATTAACAAACAAATTAAATAATTTATACTTACTGTTACTAATCACATATAAGTGCATTTTTTGGGTTAAGAATAAAGATAAAAAATCAATGTTTGGGTAAGAAGAAGTTGTGATCCAACTACCCACCAATAAGGCCACCACATGATCGCATAGAGAGAAAGAGAGAGAGAGAGAGACCCATCTTCTTCTATATTAATGGTCTTGTTTCCTCTCTAACCATTCCTCTCCTTCCTCCATTTATTAGCTTCTTTCCCACACTCACTCGACTCGGTTCGTGACCAGGTTCGTTCTCCTCTCTTCTTCTAGCTCTGGATCCTGAACAAAGTCGTTGTCTTTTTGTGTCTAGATCTGTCTTGATTCCGATCTGATACCAGAAAGTTTCGATATTTACGAGGATAGTGCGTAAAGTTCGAAACTTTTTTAAGTCTTTTCAATTCAAGATTCGTTAAATGTAGTAAACTAGCGTGAGATCTGCTGTGATCATTGCTCTAACCAAACTCTGGATCTGATCATTGTTCTGTTTCGGTACTCTGTTTTCAGTTCTTCCGAAAATGGCAACGGGACAACTGTTTTCTCGGACCACACAAGCTCTGTTCTACAACTACAAGCAGCTTCCTGTCCAACGAATGCTCGACTTCGACTTCCTCTGTGGTAAAATCATCAGATCACAGTGTCTTCTTCCTACATTGGTTTGGTTTTGGATCAATGAGATTCTGAGATCATTTGTTGTTTTTGTTTTTTTACAGGACGTGAAACGCCTTCTGTTGCTGGAATCATCAACCCTGGCTCTGAAGGGTTTCAGAAGCTCTTCTTCGGACAGGAGGAGATCGCTATCCCTGTTCACGCCGCGTAAGTAACATCACATAGAACCTGAGATAAACTTTTACTATGCGTTGCAAGTTTCTAACTTGTTTTTGTGAATACAGTATTGAGGCAGCCTGTTTTGCGCATCCAACTGCGGATGTATTCATCAACTTTGCATCTTTCAGGAGGTTTGTCTTTTACGGTTTCATGTAATAAAAACTTAGCATTGTCTCTTTGTGATAGTTTTGCTGATTGGTTTCTCCTTATAGTGCCGCTGCGTCATCCATGGCTGCTTTGAAGCAGCCAACTATTAAAGTTGTGGCTATTATAGCAGAAGGTGTTCCTGAATCAGACACCAAGCAGCTGATTGCTTATGCTCGTGCAAACAACAAGGTGTGTGATGTGGCTTAATGATTAGCTTCACTTGTAAACCATGTTATAAACTGGTCTTCTGAGACTGGTTGGGTTTTGTTGCAGGTTGTTATTGGACCGGCTACTGTTGGAGGTATTCAAGCTGGTGCCTTTAAGATTGGTGACACTGCAGGAACTATTGATAACATCATCCAGTGCAAGCTGTACAGACCTGGATCTGTTGGTTTTGTCTCCAAATCTGTATGTGCTGATCTTCCAATCTGTGTCTAAAGCTCACTGTGATGGTTAAGAGTTTTGATTCATCACTCTTTCTTTTCCCGCAGGGTGGAATGTCTAATGAAATGTACAACACTGTTGCTCGTGTGACTGATGGGATCTATGAAGGTGAGTTTTGCAAATGTTAAAGTAATCTACTAATGAGATATGAAGGTGAAGATTATTAAGACGGTTTTGTTTTTGGGTATATTTTTAATAGGCATTGCTATTGGTGGAGATGTGTTCCCTGGATCCACTTTGTCTGACCACATCCTAAGGTTTAACAACATCCCACAGGTATATATTATATACCAATCTTCAAGTGTTGAAAGATGTTGCTCGCTGGAACTATGTTTTGATTCAAGAGCTATATTGCAGATAAAAATGATGGTTGTACTTGGAGAGCTTGGAGGAAGAGATGAATACTCTCTTGTGGAAGCTTTGAAACAGGGGAAAGTGAATAAACCGGTTGTTGCTTGGGTCAGTGGGACTTGTGCACGGCTCTTCAAGTCTGAAGTACAGTTTGGTCACGCAGTAAGTGACATGAAATAAGTTTATAAAGCTAAGTGCATCTTTGTCTGTTGTCCAAATCAAAAGAGTTCTTGAACATGATGATTGTGAATAGGGTGCTAAAAGTGGTGGTGAGATGGAGTCTGCACAAGCCAAGAATCAAGCTCTCATGGATGCTGGAGCCATTGTTCCCACTTCATTTGAAGCCCTTGAATCTGCAATCAAAGAGACTTTTGAGAAACTGGTCCGTCTCTCCGCTAGCTCAAATCGTCTTTTTGTTGCAATCTTATGTGTTCATTTCGTTTCCTTTTAAAAGGTTGAAGAAGGAAAGGTCTCTCCTATAAAGGAAGTCACTCCTCCACAAATCCCTGAGGATCTAAGTTCTGCAATTAAGAGTGGGAAAGTCAGGGCTCCTACTCACATCATCTCCACCATTTCTGATGACAGAGGTATTGTTATGGAAACTTAGTTGCATGGAACACTATATTCATATGTCTCCTTAAGCCTATTTTCTGATATTTGACATTAATTTGCAGGAGAGGAACCATGCTATGCTGGTGTTCCAATGTCTTCTATCATCGAACAAGGCTTAGGAGTGGGAGATGTCATTTCCCTGCTATGGTTCAAACGTAGTCTTCCTCGTTACTGTACAAAATTCATTGAGGTATCAGTGTTCTCATCTCAATCTATCTCCCTCATACGTACATACTGTTGCGTAGTGAGATTTACTCTGTTCTCTGTCACTGAATTTAGATATGCATAATGCTGTGTGCTGATCATGGTCCATGCGTCTCGGGCGCTCACAACACCATTGTGACAGCAAGAGCAGGCAAAGACCTCGTCTCAAGTCTTGTCTCAGGTTAGTCAACATCTCTCCCACCTCCATAATTTTCTTAACTGTGCAGCAATCTCTAAGACTGTAAAGCTTTTCGTCAGGTTTATTGACCATTGGCCCTAGATTTGGTGGTGCCATTGATGACGCTGCTCGATACTTCAAGGACGCTTGTGACAGGGTAAAAGACTATTTCATTTTGCCTCCAACTGCAACTCCCTTGAATCTGATCTCTAATTGGTTGCTTGTTTCAGAATCTCACACCTTATGAATTCGTTGAGGGAATGAAGAAGAAGGGAATCAGAGTCCCAGGGATCGGACACAGGTAAAAGAGCACTTCTTGTAGTAAAGAAACACAAAAAAAACCCATAGGTTCTCTTGTCTGAAACCTGTTCTCTTCTACATCTTCTTCTTGGCAGGATCAAGAGCAGAGACAACAGAGACAAGAGAGTGGAACTGCTTCAGAAATTTGCTAGGTCTAACTTCCCATCAGTGAAGTACATGGAATACGCAGTAACTGTGGAAAGCTACACACTCTCAAAGGCAAACAACCTTGTACTCAACGTCGATGGAGCCATTGGATCTCTCTTCTTGGACCTTCTAGCTGGAAGTGGGATGTTTACTAAGCAAGAGATCGATGAGATTGTTCAGATCGGTTATCTCAACGGTCTCTTTGTTCTTGCTCGTTCCATTGGTTTGATTGGTCACACCTTTGATCAGAAGAGGTTGAAGCAGCCACTTTACCGTCACCCATGGGAAGATGTGTTGTACACCAAGTAAAACTCATCTCAGCTTTGTTTTTGTTGTTAATTCCAATTAATTAGCTTTTATATTCTTCTGAGAGATGTTACCAAAAATGCATATCTATGCTCTTCTGTTTCTTTTGTTGTGATGTTATGTTTACACTTTCTTTTGCTTTTCATTTATCTAAACTTTTATCGATTGAGATATCACTTGTTCTTCTTACCTTCTATAGTTCTAAGTAGCGGCTGGCTAGGGATGTTAGAACAATCTTACATATGAAATTTGGAAGCTAACTGGCCTTGTTGCAGTTAAATGACAGGTTATCCTTCCTTTAAATTAATGTTTATATTTAGTGCCGATCTTGCTGGTGAAATGGGCTAGTTAGCCAATTCAAGCTTCTCTTTAGGCATACATGCCCTTTTTTTCAAACCCTTTCGTTTGGGCTCATCAACGTTTATATCAAACTCGTTGGAGCTACCGTTTCAGAGGTATAAATGAAGTTTTTCCACAAGGTTCTTTACATCGAACAAGTCTCTCTCTTTAGCTTTTTTTATCCCATGATTATTTTGTTGATCATTTTACCGTGGATCATTTTACCGTCAAGTAGAGTTCCGATTGTAATTGCCTAAGCCTTCTATGTCTTTTGATATAATCAGTTACAAAAAAATGTTTATATTCAGTAATATTTAATGAAAAACGTATTACTAATACTTGTGCCCTATTCATTACTCGATGAAAAGTTGAAGATGCATCAAATAAGTTGTTAATTATTATGCAGCTGATCATACTTTAGTGAGCTGCGATATGAGAGGTCGGTCCCAAACAGTTTACATTATGAACACTAAACAGTTAAATCAGTGATGTTACTCCTTTTACACGGATAGCTTAATTAGTAAAACATGTTTATGTGGTAGCAAAGTAAAACTAAGGTTATTGTTTACTCTATAGATATTACTCCTCATGTGTATGTAAGATAAAACTTATATAATAACAAAAGTTGATATATGACTCGTGACTTCTGTATCTTATTCGTTTTTTCTTTGTTCGAATGGTTGGTTATCTACCAACTATCAACTTGTAGTCCAATACCAACTCTAAGAATCTATAACCTCTCCTCTATTTATGGATATAGATGCGTCGACGTGATTCTTTATATCTAACACGCATGTGGCTATATTACAGCCATGAACCATGAAACAACTTTTGATATTTAATGTTCTGATTATTCAAGTGATCAGGGTTTTATTTTGCCTGTATAAACTTGAATATTATATGAAGAAAACAAAACGTCCAATCTTATCTTTTACTAGGTTAAGAACTCCGTCCAAGTTTCTATTTTCAGACACACATAACAACGATTTGTTTGGTGCCATGCTTTTTAAATTTCCCTTTGTACCAGCTACCTGGTTAATAATAATACGTAAGGCCAAATATATACTTACATGTTTTGTTATTTCCTTACCAAGAAAGTTATAATTGGATTAGGATGGGTGTGTCGAACTGTCGAAAATCTCTAAGCATCCGTGATTTGTCTTTTTATAATGTATATATGTAGATTTTACAGTGAGTCTTTAAAGATGAAACAAGAAAGGTCATCAGTTCTGTTTTATTCAATTTATTTTATGTAAATTTTAACCATTTCGGTTTATAACAAAAACCAGTTTGGATGAAAATTAATAATATAAGTATTATTTTTTTTAAGGAGAGAGTAGTATTTTTTTTTTTAAAGGAGAGAGTGATGAAGAGTTGACATTTGGAGCCAACAAGGGCTCGGATGCACAGCGATCACGAGATTTTGATTATTTTAGGTGTATTCATTGTGTGAATCAAGCATGTTCGTTGTAGTGACAACGACGTTAACGTGCATATGAAAGCTAACCTCGATAATGTTGCTGGGTCACCCATCGAGATTGAAAAACATTAAGATCAATCGATATTAATCAAGTTTATGGAAACAACAAAGAAAGGCCTAGAATATGTCCTACATATTTACCCAGGAGTATATTTATTTGCATTAATTAGTAAGTATATTCACAGTAAATTTAATTACGCTATCTTTTTACGAAAGTCTACTTTTATTACTAGATAAAGTTAGCATGGTCTAAAAGTTTATAAAACGGAAGTGGTTATGAAATGACATGAACAAGGAAAAGAAAAAGTAACTTCACATCGATGATGATGGTACGGTCATAGACCCATAATGAACCAAAGTCCAACCAATATGAGACTTTAAATTGAGCTTACCAAAAAGATAACCTTTTCCTTGAGAAATTAATCGAAGACAATGGGTTGCATGTAAAATAAATTACGTGGGGTCTGTAGTGATGGCTCTTTCATGTCATTCAATATATATAATACATCTTTTACAAAAAAATATACTTATGTTTAAAGAGATTTAATTTTTTTCAAAATATAAAATGTTTTAATATTTTATGTTATCTTTAATTTTATTGAAAATGATGTAACCAATAAAATTTTGCAATCATTTCTATAATTGATTGAATAATTTTAAAAATTATTTTTTCGAGAAAAGTAAAATTTTTAATCCTTGTGGTATTAAAGCAAAAAAATCATATATTGTGAAATATAGGGACTATATACACTGAGGAATCTTGTGCTGGAAACTAATTTTGCATTGGAAGCTATGGTATTTACAAATTATAACTGAAATTTTGGAAAAAAAGAAATAAACAGTGTATGTTTAAAAGAAATTACTTCCCATAAAAATACAATATATAACTTAAGTTTTTTTTTAAAAATAATTGTTCTCTTTAAAAACTATATATACCTTGTTTTAACAAATACTAATAGATATTGTAAACTTAACCAAAAAATGATAGTTGATATTTAAATCATTAAATTACTATTTTTTCATGAGTAACAAAAAAGACAAAAAAAAGTTTAGATAAATGGATAACCAAGAAAATTTATATGTGTAGCATATTTTTATAATTTGTCTTCAATTTAAAAAATTTAAATATTTTAATTCCTCTATTTTATACGAACTCTTTATTATTAAAAGTAGGCATTTTTTTATTTGGTATAACAAATAAATCTATTTTCATCTAATCTGGTATTTTTCTTTATTTGGTCTCTCGGAGAAAATAAAAGAAAGCAGCCAAACTTAAATCAATTCGAAATTGATCATTTATCACAACCCCCACTAATAGAAAAGCTGCCCTCCATAAATCTAAATTATCTGTTTCTTTTTTTTTTTTTTGTAAATGGAAGAGTAATGTCTCAGAAAGCATAATAAGCGATCAACAACATAATATATATAAAATAATAACAACCATCTCGCCGTGATTCATCTATTCTCCTCCGATTCAACTCACTCTTTTGACTTCAGATTCGATCTCCGTCCGTCTAATGGAGACTCCACCTGCGGAGGAGCTGCTCAAGAAGATACGAGAGCTAGAAGAAAGCCAGGAGCATCTCAAGCGCGAGATGTCTAGGCTCAAGGTCTCCGCCGCGGAGGTTAAGCAGCAGCGCTCGCATTCAATGTCTCCGCAACGCAGGAGACACAGTGGTGTTGACGGAGCTGCTCCGAGCTGGAGAAAGAGCGGAGCGGCGTCGTTTCGCCACGCTTCCCCGTTGCGTAAGGAGAGCAGCCACCGTGGCGAGGGAAGATCTGGAGGAGGCAAGTTTACGGATAAACAGTATTTGAATATTTTGCAGTCTATGGCGCAAGCTGTTCATGTCTTTGATCTTAATGGACAAATCATCTTTTGGTGAGTGTACTTTGAACTCGTTGCTTTATGTAATAGAAACAGTCTAAGTGTTTTGTCTGATTGTGGGATTTGATTCCTGTAGTTTAGGAGATCTTTAGATTAGTTAGATTACGGTAGTTTCTTTTTTTTTTGCTGAACTCTATGCTTATGTAATAGAAACAATCTATTGTTCTGTTTATCTCATGTGTTCGAAATGATTGTGGATTTGATTAGTTTCGAAGATCTTTGAGTAGTTAGATTATGCTAGTTTTTTATGAACTCGTTGCTTTTGTAATAGAAACAATATAGTGTATTTCTATCTTCATGTGTCCGAAATGATTGTGGATTTGATTCATAGAGTTCAGGAACTCTTGTAATAGAAACAGCCCAGTGTATGTCTATCTCATGTGTCCCGGTTGATATTCAGTTTCAGAAACAATCTGATGTCTGTGTATCTCAAGTGTCTCAGTTGATATACAGATTCATAACTCGTTGCTTCTGTTATAGAAACAATCTAGTGCCTGTCTCTATCTGATGTGTCCCAAACTGATATTCAGATTCACAACTCGATGCTTTTTCTAATAGAAACAATCTAGTATCTCTATGTCTCATGTGTCCCAACTGATATTCAGATTCAGAACTCGATGCTTCTGTAATAGAAACAACCTGTCTCTCTGTCTCATGTGTCAGAACTGATATTTACTGATTCAGAACTCGTTGCTCCTGTTATTGAAACAATCTAGTGTCTCTCTGTCTCATGGGTCCGAACTGATGTTTAGATTCAAAATTCTATGGCATGGTTGTCCCAGGAACTCAATGGCGGAAAAGCTTTACGGCTTCTCAGCAGCAGAAGCACTTGGGAAGGACCCGATTGATATTCTTGTAGATGATCAAGACGCTGAAGTTGCACAGAACATCACTAGGCGTTGCGGCTGCGGAGAGAGTTGGACCGGTGAGTTTCCTGTCAAGAACAAAGCAGGAGACAGGTTTTCGGTAGTGACTACCATGTCTCCTTTCTATGATGATGATGGCTCTCTTATTGGGATCATATGCATCACAAACGACGCGGCTCTTTTTCAAGACCCGAGAGTCTCTCAAGCAGCCAAGGCAAGGGGCAAAGAAGGGGAAACGAGCTTTAGCCGGGTGACTAATAGTGTTGCATCTAAGCTTGGTCTTGACTCCAAAGAGACTGTTGTGTCGAAACTTGGGCTTGATTCTCAGCAGCCTATACAAGTTGCTATTAAATCCAAGATATCAGATTTGGTTAGTTTAATTGAATATTCTCATATTCTTTAATTGTACTGTTGCATCGTTTGAACAGTGTTGTTAAAATTACAGGCATCCAAGGTGGGAAACAAGGTCAGGTCGAAGATGCAAGCAGGTGATAATAGCGCTGCACACCATGAGGGTGGAAGTGGGGACAGTCATCATTCGGACCAAGGCTTCTTCGAAGCTGCATTGTTTGAACGGAAGGAGGATGCAGGTGCTAGCACAGCGAGGGGGGATTTTATCCGATCTCCTTTTGGTGTGTTCTTACGCAGCGATGACAAGTCTTCTTCTATGCCCTTCAGAGATTCCAGTGATGAAAACGATGGAGTTATCCCTAAGACACTTGCCTCAAAAGCTGAAGACTGGATGGCGAAGAAAGGATTGTCATGGCCATGGAGAGGGAATGAACAAGAAGGTTTGGAAGGAAGGCGTGGTCACTCAGTGTGGCCTTGGGTGCAGAATGAACCGCAAAAAGAACAAGCTCATCAGAGTCATAAGGCTGCCAATAATGAGGCTGTGGGCGGGTCTTGGTCTTCCTCTGTTAATGTGAACAGCACAAGCAGTGCTAGCAGCTGTGGAAGCACTAGCAGCAGTGTCATGAACAAGGTTGATATGGACAGTGACTGCTTGGACTATGAAATCTTGTGGGAGGATTTGACAATTGGAGAACAAATTGGGCAAGGTGATGTACTTATTTTGCGAAAGACAGATCTATCCTTTAAGACTTGTGGCTTTTTCGTCTCTGTTCCGCTACACTCTCTCACACTTTTCCTTTTTATGTGTACAGGTTCATGTGGAACTGTCTATCACGGTCTATGGTTTGGATCTGTATGTTCTTGCCTTCTGTTGCTGATGTAGAAATTGCATTGTCGATTTTACTAGCTAATCATGAACATTATGTATCTTACTGAGAGTTGCTAATGTCACTGCAGGATGTTGCTGTAAAGGTGTTCTCCAAACAAGAATATTCAGAAGAGATCATAACATCGTTTAGACAAGAGGTATTATGTTTTCTATCACTTTTGGAAGGGTGTTTGGTAAAAGACAATTGATCTTTTAAATGGTTTTTAGTGATTGACACCTGTCTCCAGCCTTTCGTATGATCGTTTGAACAATTATTCCCTAAACTACCTTCATCTTTCCATACAAAATCTTCTTTCTACTCGAGAATTTATGCATTTCAGAGATCAACTAGCTACTCGTTGGAGAACTTATGCTTTACTTGTATTATTGTGAAGGTATCGTTGATGAAAAGACTTAGACATCCAAATGTTTTACTGTTTATGGGAGCTGTGACATCACCCCAGCGTCTCTGTATCGTGACAGAGTTCCTTCCACGGTTCGGTCTCATCTCTTTGACTAATACTACACTTCCTTTTATGTTTTCTTTTTTGAACTCCGAGACCAAAACGCTGACTCACTCTTAAATCGTTCAAAACAACATTTGCAGTGGAAGTCTCTTCCGTTTGCTGCAGAGGAACACATCAAAACTGGACTGGAGGCGACGTATTCATATGGCATCAGACATTGTGAGTATTTGTTAAACACTTGTATATCGTTTTATTCAACTCTTTGGTTCGGTCACCGTACATCTGATACATGTTGCTTACTTTATTTACATACTTATTCCCACAGGCTCGTGGCATGAATTATCTTCACCATTGTAGTCCACCCATCATTCACCGCGACTTGAAGTCATCAAATCTATTGGTTGATCGAAACTGGACAGTGAAGGTATTGTTTCTATTGTTATGTCCGTATAGTTCCCTTAATCCTGAGACTCTGTTTTCATAGTTAACTTACCGTATCATCTAAAATAGGTTGCTGACTTTGGCCTCTCGCGTATCAAGCATGAGACATACCTCACTACGAAGACCGGAAGAGGAACGGTATTCAACAGAGACTCTTAACAAAATGATTCCTCTTTTTTCTTGTGAAATCAATTCTATTCTCATTATGAATTCAGTTGCTTTTATTTCACTTATTTTGCAGCCGCAATGGATGGCACCGGAGGTTCTTCGAAATGAAGCTGCTGATGAAAAGTATATTCTCATTTTGTGCTTGGTTAAGTTCTTTTTGCTTATTGGTTCCTAGCTTTCTTCTCTAAAGATGCTTCTTCTCTTTGAACTCAGGTCTGATGTTTACAGCTTTGGAGTAGTACTATGGGAGCTTGTGACTGAGAAGATTCCGTGGGAAAATCTAAATGCTATGCAGGTATAATTTCCCCCATTTAGGAAAAAAAAATCTAAAGAATCGTTTCCCATATGACAATGAGAGTAGAAAATCTATATTTTGGCCATATCTTAAAGCTATACAAAACCAGTGTTACAAACACTGCTGCTGTTTGGTCACTGTTAAAATGGGATATAGTTTCGGTCAACCTATAACTAAGCTTATTTGGTGAAGTACGGAAACCATACTAGCTATTTTGGCTATTGTAATGTTAATGTAAAAGAAAATTACTTATAATTGTATTGAACTCAAAAGGGTTGTTTTGCAAATCCTAACGAATTACAGGTCTTGTGTCTATAACAAAACAAACTTTCTACTTGGGAAAG
Organism: Brassica nigra; assembly: GCA_016432835.1. NCBI lineage: Eukaryota > Viridiplantae > Streptophyta > Magnoliopsida > Brassicales > Brassicaceae > Brassica > Brassica nigra. Next base: position 13,650,236 of record CM028249.1, on the reverse strand, counting down.
TTTTGCATTTTTCTTTAACTTAGTTCCTTCGTATAAGTGTATACTCCGCATGCACATGTGAACCATATATAAAGAGATGTATGTTTAGAATACTTGCAGGTGATTGGAGCTGTGGGGTTTATGAACCAGAGACTCGAAGTCCCAAAGGATGTCGATCCTCAGTGGATTTCTCTAATGGAAAGCTGCTGGCATAGGTACGTAATAAAACATTACACATACAAAAACTTTTTATAAGTTTATGTTTTGGTTTTGATAGTGGTTGAATAGTTTAACTTTGATCGCCAAAACAGTTAGCTGATAGAGGTTCTAATGGTCTTTCACGGTTGTGTTGTATTTATTTTAGACTAATACGTCTTTGAAGCAGCAGCTAACGGCGAGTAAGATATTTTGTGCAGTGAACCGCAGTGCAGACCGACGTTCCAACAAGTTATGGAGAGACTAAGAGAGCTTCAAAGGAAATACACTCTACAGTTTCAGGCAACCCGTGCTGCATCGATAGACAACTCTTCCATTAAGGAAAAATAAAATAAACCCTTAAAACCCCTCCAGCGCAGGATCTGATTCGCATCGAAGAGAAAGCAGCAAGAAGAAGAAGCTTTGGTAAGCTAATTTCATTTAGAACATGTCATGTGCTTGCGAGGCGAGCTAGACCGCAAAGACGTCAGGCTATGACCCTGAGCAGATGGTTGGGTATTTGGAGAATGATGGAATCGGTCAGATGTTATGTAACTTGTTGTACGAGTGTCTGGATTTGAGATATAAAAGAAAACCGCAGACAGGACACACTGTCTTTTACTTGGGAGGAATTTTTAGAAAATTGTTTTCAAATGCTCTCTGTATAGTGAAATACTTTAAATGCTTCCACTTTAGCAATTCAATTCAAGTTTGTTGGCAATATACAAAATTAAGAAATAAAATCGCTAGTGGATATGAATTGTTAAGAAGAGAATGGCGCTGGTATAAACTAGAAGAAACCTGTTGAACTTTTGCAAAATAGCGAACGGATTGTTGTATGTATGACAAAAGAAACCTATGCACCTGTCTATTGGCTCTGCGCCAAATAATTAGGACCAAGTTTTGTTCAGATCCAGTTCTTTGATTATCTATCTGACGTCTAAACAACAAGGAGTGAAGAAAGAAGTGTATACCGGATGGAAGAAGCTGCTCCTCGAAAGGTCAACCTGTTTCAGTCAGAGGAGGGCATATCCTTTCCACAAACACGTTTAGTATCTCTCTCCTAACTATCTATATAGTATATACTCATATGAAAAGAACTGAAAACCCGGTGTGGGACTTTAGAAACCTTAGAGGTTTTGTTTGAAAAAATAATATGTTGAGAGAATTCGAACTCACGACATTAGGACTACTCAGATAACTATGAGACGTAGAAGTATTATAAAGTATAATATGAAGTATTATTGTCTCTGCTACTTTCTTCTTTGCGTATCCTTCTTCTCTCTTGGTTACTCTACTAAAATTCAGGTTCGTTCGCGGGTATGAGTTTCATATCTCTCTCTGAAGCTGCTGTTTGAAATCTTGATTCTCAGTGTAGATTGGCTTCCTTCGCATTGTTATTGGTGTTTCGGCTGAAGAGAATGAATGTTATTGGTGTTTCTTTGGATTGTCTCTATGCTATCTGACACTGACACTGGATTCAAACCTATAAACTGAATGTCGTTGATACAAACTTCTTCTTTTTTTTTTAATAATATATTATTTAAATAAACCCGCTTAACCGGGAAATCAGTTTCGGTTACAAACCCGCTTTGAACAAAATAACCCAATTTATCCTAGATAAACTAGCTTCGCCCGCCCACTAAACCCGGCACAATCCGCTAGTTGATCTTCAGAGTCATTAGGAATTGGAAGCCGTTCTCAACCCTCGACGAGGATCACGGAAAAGTGACGTTCTCCAAGTTTCCTTGGATGCCGGGATCTCCAATGTCGTCTCCGGAGTAGCTGTCTTCCAATGAACTCCACAAAGCTTGTAACCTACAATAGAGGAGAGTTCCGGCTACTTACCACGAACAAGTCGGGCTCGAACACAACGTCACGCAACGCCTGAAACATCTCCTAAACCGAGCAAACGCTCGCCACTGCCGACACCATATTTACAAAGGTGGGTTGGATTCACCACCACTCCTGATCTAGAGTCTCAAAACCTGCAAGGAAGTCAAGCTCGCCACCACATTATCCCATACGGAAATAGCGTGGTCCTGGGAAGGCAAACAAAAACCACAAGGAGACACCTAGCCGGTTAAAGACCATCCCGAGAACCGACTCGCCAAGTGCGTCCTTTGAGAACCAAAGGGACGAAACCAAGCTGCAAGGTCCCGACTCCGGTGTCGACAGAGCGGGCATAAACACATAAACCAAAGAGACAATCAAGAACAAAAGCCGCAGCCTTTGCAAAAGAAACCTGATACAAACTTCTTGTCATGTAGAGATTGGGCTCTGGGAGGCATGTTTTAGTCGCGAGTTATAAGGTTTCTTACCAATGGTTGAACATGTTGTATCTCCACCACTTGCATTCAGCTACGGATGTCCGAAGTTCACTTTAGTAAAAGAAGCTCTCTTTCCAAACACCTTCATGTTGAGCTTCTTTGTTCTTATAGCTAACTACAAAGCTACTCTGTTTTTCTTTTTCTTTTTTTTTGTAGGAAGACTTTTGGGAGTTGCAACATCGAATGGGTACCATCAGGAGAAGCTCGCAAACGTTATGTTTCTACTTCCTTGAATCTTGGAGCATATGTTTCTCGGGGAGAGTCTTCTTGGTCAGTATACTTGCATGGCTTCTCTGGCAGATTATGATACTGTTGCTGGTTCTCCTGATGGCCAGTGTTTTCCTGGCATATATGGCTGGAGTGACTCCTGTTCGAGAAACTCCGGTTATTCTTCCAGAAAGAGCACCGTAGAGGAGAGTCCATGTGTTAGAACTTCAGAATCTTCTGGTAGGTAAGAGTAGTCATTTGAAAACATTCAAAATGAGAACGAGGTCTCTGTTCCATTTCACTTTAAGGTGCCAATATATCGTTATGGTGTATCATCAGTTCAGCAAACAATTGTGTATTTACACAGTCCTTTTTCTTCTATACTCTTTGACTTTAGGGACACAGGTTTTGAGGGTGATTTTAAAGTCTGTATGGGATGTGGTGAAAGGAAAGGAATGCTTTTTAGATTCTTCAGAAGCCATCAAACACGAGAGTACACACTTGGAAGCAGAGTCCTCAAAAGCCAAACCGCCCCCATTGGAAGCCTACCTTGAGCTCGCATGCCATATCTGAAGGGCCCCGGTTTGTACTTCCCCCTGGTCATCTTTTAGACAAAGGGGTATTATGTTTTCTATCACTTTTCTAAGCGTGTTTGCTAAAAGACAATTGATATTCATTTCATTTGTTCGTTGTTCCCTTCATTTTCCCATTCATAATCTTCTTCCTAATTTACATCTACCTGAGAATTTTATTCATTTCAGAGATCAGCTAGCTACTCGTTGAAGTACCTACGATGTACTTGCTTTATTCTGAAGGTGTCTGATAAGATCTCACTCACTTTCTTATCAAGAACAGAGGAATTTACAAGGGAATTACAAAGAAAGCTATCTTGAATCTCCTAGGAGAAACAAGCCCAAGCCACAAGGCTCCAACTAACCAACTAATCTTCCCAATTACATCCACTTTCTATTTATACTCTCTCTTTCTTAGTGTAACCATTTCTTCTCTTCTTACTTGCAGGTGGACAGCACATTAGCTTCTCACGTGACAATTTCTTTCCTCTTATGATCATATCAGTGTCATTGATGAAAAGACTTAAGACATTTAAATGTTCTATTGTTTGTGGGATCTGTGACATCACCCCAACGTCTATGTGTCGTGACAGAGTTCTTTCCACGGTTCGGTCTCATCTCTTTTTTTTTTCAGTCGCATCTCTTTGACTAATACTACACTTCCTTTTCTGTTTTTTTTTTTGGAACTCCGGGACCAAAATTCTGATTCACTCCAGATCTATTTAAACAATAGATGCAGTGGAAGTCTATTCCGTTTGCTGCAGAGGAGCACATCAAAATTGGATTGGAGGCGACGTATCCATTAAAGATCAGAAGGAGAAAACTTGAAGAAGAAGATTAACTTTAACTTTTATTATCTTTCAACTTAGCCAAAATGCTTTACAACCCATGACTTTTATATACACACTTTGATCTTATCGTTTAGCCCATGACAGCACATGGGTTGAGAGAATCAAATCTGTTCGAGGTCTTGAGACCATGAGCTGGCAGAGCCGTACCAAGACCACATCTTGAGCGTGCTTGGTGACTTCGTACTTCTGTCTTTATGACCGTTGCAGAGCAAGCTGACTTGGGCTTCTTCTCCTTCTGATTTTGAATTTCAGACGGTGGCCCATTTGAAACACCTTGGGCCTTACTCAGAACAGAAGCCTTTATGTCTTCTTGTCCTTTACACCCCCTCAAACTTAGTGTGAGAGGCAACGACACACCAAGTTTGGACCTGAGCTTAAAGAACGGCTCTTGAGGAAGTGACTTCGTGAAAACGTCAGCAAGCTGGAGAGTTGCAGGGATATGTTTGACCTCAAGCTTCTTCAGAGCCACCCTTTCGCGAACGTAATGATAATCCACCTCAAAATGTTTTGTACGCTTGTGGAATCTCGGATTAGCACTAAGATACACAGCCGATAGATTATCACAGAGCAACAGAGGTGGAACAGTTTGTTGAAGACCCAAACCACCGAGCAAATTTTGCAGCCAAGCAACTTCAGAGGCAGCTGTTGACATCGTTCTGTATTCAGCTTCTGTGGAAGATTTGGAGACCGTTTCTTGCCTTCTCGCGGACCAAGAGATGAGATTCGAGCCAAGAAACGTGCAGAATCCTCCTGTGGACCGACGAGTTGACTGACAACCCGCCCAATCACTGTCACTGTAACAGACCAAAGTAGAGTGTGTAGCAGCGTTGATGTTAATACCCATCTCGAATGTGCCTTTCACATAACGAAGAATCCTTTTAAGGAGATGAAAGTCAGAAACACTTGGCATGTGCATCTTTTGACAAATATAATTCACCGAGAACTGAAGGTCAGGACGGGTGAGAGTCAAATATTGGAGTTTACCAGCTAAACTGCGAAAATAGCTTGGTTCGGGAAACACTTTATCCTCACCTTGAAGCGGATGCAGCTTGATAGGCAACGGAGTAGGCATGGGAGCACAGTCTTGCATCCCTGCAGCAAACAACAGGTCCGTTGCATACTTTGACTGATTCAGGAACAAACCATCAGGAGTTTGATGAACCTGAATGCCAAGAAAATAGTGAACTTCACCCATGTCCTTCATTCGAAACACAGTGTTGAGACTCTGAAGCAACTTACTGATCAGCACATCATTATTACCCGTGAGTAATATGTCATCAACGTACAAAAGGAGGTATATGACATCAGTACCAAGATGATAGACGAAGAGGGACGGGTCGAAAAGGCTACACTGAAACCCAAAGCCGAGGAGGAAGTTGCTAAACTTATCAAACCAAGCACGAGGAGCTTGTTTCAAGCCGTATATCGCTTTCTTCAGACGCCATACATAGTCAGGATAAGCCTCATTCACAAAACCAGGTGGTTGTTTCATGTAAACAACTTATTTGAGATCCCCATGAAGAAATGCGTTCTGTACATCAAGTTGTTTGATGTTCCAACACTTGGTAACAGCCACATGAAGAATAGTGCGGATGGTTGCAGTACGAACAACAGGGCTAAAAGTTTCCAGGTAGTCAATGCCTTCTTCTTGTTGGTTACCTTTTGCAACCAAGCGAGACTTGCGCTTAAGAAGAGTACCATCCGCGTTGAGCTTTGTTTTATGAACCCATCCACTACCAAGAGGTTTTTGATCCATTGCTGGTGGAACAAGATCAAAAGTCTCAGTTTCTTCCATGTTATCAATCTCGACTTGCATTGATGCATTCCACTCACTCGGGGTGCTTGAGCGCTGCATTAAGAGATCTTGGTTCTGCAAGGTCGGATTTGTCGGAGAACAGAGCATACCGAGGATTGGGTTTAATGATTCCAGATTTTGCTCGAGTTGTCATACCATGAGGAGGCTGATCAACAGGAGCTTGAACAACATTTTCAACTGGAGCATCAACATTATCTGAATCATCATCAGAGGAATCATGCGGCATGTCAACATCTTGAACGATAGCTGGAACCGGTGAAGTAGGTGGAGGAACTGGAGGAGGTATAACCACAGATGACCGTTGCAGAGGAGGAAATTCTTCTTCGTTGTAAGAGAAACTTGAACTAACAGAGGCTGCATCACTTTCAGACGAAGTAACTGCTGTTAAACGCCAAGATGATAACAGAGGAGATGAAGCAGGGGGCAGAAACTTCGAGTACACATCGGAATAAGGGAACTGCTGCTCTTCAAATAAAACATGTCTGCTAATGTAGACTTTTCCAGTGGGGGGATAAATACATCGGTATCCCTTATACTTTTCATTGTAACCAAGAAAAACACAAGCCAAAGATTTTGGATCAAGTTTATTTGCCATGTACGGACGAAGGTACGGGAAACACTTGCATCCAAATACTCTTAAGGCTGTGTAGACTGGAGGCTTTCCATAGAGACGCTCATACGGACTAACAGCATCAGGAAGAACCGAAGACAGTAAGATGTTACCAAGAAAAGTGGCAGTAAAGAATGCCTCCACCCAAAGATTTTGAAGTACTTTACTGTGAAACATCATCGTCAACCCCAACTCCGTAATATGCCGATGCTTGTGTTCTGCCAAGCCATTTTGCTGAGGCGTATGAGGACATGACACCAGCTGCTTGATTCCACATTCTTCAAGATGAACCATAAAGCGTCTACTTACGAATTCACCACCTCCATCGCATTGAAACTGCTGAATCTTTTGCTGAAACTGAGTCTCAACAAGCTTTTGGAACTTCAGAAAGATAGAGTAGAAATCAGATTTAAGCTTTAGAGGAAAGAACCATGTGTATCTCGAAAAGTTGTCAATAAAGATCACATAAAACTTAAATCCTTGTGTGGATCCAACAGGACTAGGACCCCACAAATCACAATGAATCCTCTCAAGAGGTCTACTAGAGATAGTTTCTGAAGCTACAAAAGGAAGTCTGCAACTTTTTCTTAACTGACAAGCATCACACAACAGAGAGGAGCTTGTCTTATTCATTACTATTGCCTTGTTTCGAACTAGAAGTTGAAGAATGTCTCTATGCGGATGACCCAACCTCTGGTACCAAATGCCATCACTTGAAGTCTGCTGCCTTGTAGAGTAGATGACTTGAAATCTTGCATTCGACAACAGGTAAAGATCTTTATGTCTTTTTCCTTGTGCTATTACCTGTTTTGACACCTTGTCCTTAACACAAACAGAGTCTGAGTCAAAAGTGAACTCACAAGGGTAGTCCTTTGTTAACTTGGACACTGACAATAGAGACTTAGTAATAGCAGGGCAAACTAATACTTCTTCAAGAGGCAACATACCTTGAGGCGTATGCAAGGCAATAGAACCAACATGAGTGATGGGGAGGTTGTCTCCATTACCAACAATCACCTGATCATTTCCAACATAAGGTTGAGACGATTGAAGCTGGGAGACATTGTTGGTGATGTGTGCTGAAGCTGCAGAATCTGGGTACCACTCACTTCCATCTAACTGTTCTTGATCAGAAAGTTTCATTGTTGTGAGTGCAGTGTGAATATTGTCTGCACCAGAGTCATCTTGGTCAAAACGATTGTAGCATTTGAGAGCTGAGTGACCATAACGACCGCATATTTGACACGTGGGTCTTGAGTTGGAGTTTGAGCCTGAGAACTGTTGGTGAAACCCTCTTCCACGTGTTGAGTAAGAGTTTGCACCTCTGCCTCGTGAGCCACCTCTGTTACTATATCCTCCTCTTCCTCTGTTAGAGTAACCACGACCGGTATAAAAAGCAAGATGAGGGTTCACATCAGTCTGGGGAGTATAAGTCTGCAACTTTTCTTCGAAAGTTACCAACTTGAACACAGCATCTTCGAAAGACATCTCTGGAACAGCATCCATGGAGTGCTCGATAACAGTACAAATAGACTCATACTCCTTACCAAGACCACTTAGAGCTCCATAGATCTTCTCTTGATCTGAAACAGGACATCCGATGGAGTCAAGTTGGTCACAGACACTCTTCACATCACCGAGGTACTCTGTCATGGACTTGCTATTCTTAGTCATCCCTTGAAGCTTGCGCTGAAGATCTAGCTTCCGAGTAGCGGATACTCGGTTGTATTTCTTTCCAAAGCTGAACCAGACATCCTGAGCAGAGTGTAAACCGTAGACAGAGCGAAGAGCATCCTCTGTTAACGAACCAAACAACCACGCCATCATGAGCTGATCCTTTCGGATCCACTTAGTAAACTCAGGATTTGCAGTTTCTGTCACAACATCACCTTCATGAGTAGTAACCGTCGGAGCAGGACGAGGAAGCGTGCCATTGACGAAGCCTAGCAGAGACTGGGTAGACAAGAAGGACTCAAACTGTGTCTTCCACAACAGATAGTTGGAAGAGGACAGCTTGAGAGTAACACACTGAGAGATGCTCAGAGCTGGAGCAGAGAGCGGATCTGGATTTTCCTCCATAGCTCTGATACCATAAAGATCAGAAGGAGAAAACTTGAAGAAGAAGATTAACTTTAACTTTTATTATCTTTCAACTTAGCCAAAATGCTTTACAACCCATGACTTTTATATACACACTTTGATCTTATCGTTTAGCCCATGACAGCACATGGATTGAGAGAATCAAATCTGTTCGAGGTCTTGAGACCATGAGCTGGCAGAGCCGTACCAGGACCACATCTTGAGCGTGCTTGGTGACTTCGTACTTCTGTCTTTATGACCGTTGCAGAGCAAGCTGACTTGGGCTTCTTCTCCTTCTGATTTTGAATTTCAGACGGTGGCCCATTTGAAACACCTTGGGCCTTACTCAGAACAGAAGCGTTTATGTCTTCTTGTCCTTTATCCATACCGTATGGCATCGGACGTTGTGAGTCTTTGTTAAATCTAAGATCATTGATAGTGTTTAGTTCATATTTTATTGGATGATTTGTTGTGTGTCTAGAGTCAAGGATGTTGTGTTTGTTTCTTTCTTTCTCATACGCGTAATAAAACCTCAATTATACTTTACACAACCTCAAAAATGTATAACGAGGTACACTCTGTCCTCTAGTTGAAATAACTCTGCGCTCGTTCTAGTCGTCTCTCAACCATTATTTTATTCACAAGAAGTTAAATGAGAATGTTCCTAAATATATAATTTTGTAACATTCATATATATAGTTGAAATCAGAAAATAAAGTATTGGTCGGAATGCATTATACTATAATTGACCAAGAAAAAAGGAAGAAGATGCCTTCTTACCAGAATGCATCCACTGCTTATGCTTATTTCTGGCACATTTTCAGCTTCCCGACGAACAAAGAAATCAACTTCAGGAGAGACTTCTGAACTTCAACTTTGCTTTCGCTGATGTAATCCACTACGTAAAGAACTCACAAGATTATAAGAATGTATCTCTTTTTATTGTTTAAGAAAACTAACTCAAAAACTTAAGCCTCTCGCAATCACAAATCTCTCTCAACATCTTAATGTCACACACGACATCTATATATGAATGCATAATTCTAATCTTAATAGAAAAACATTTATTAGATAACTTCCGTAACACTTCATGTTTATCTCTTCATTATCTCCACACTCTTAGGATTAGGATTACTTCTAGCTTAAGGTTCTTTCAAGCTTATCTTAACAGTCTTCCCCTTAAGCTTGAAGTTAACTTTCACCACATCTTGCACGCCAATCAGATCCCTCATTTCTCTGTACTTAACTCTTCCAAGAGCCTTTGTCAATATGTCTGCCTTCTGCTGAGTTCCAGGAATATGTTCGACTTCAATCAACCCCTTTTCTACAGACTCTCTGATAAAGTGATACCTTGAGTGTATATATTTGCTACGGCCATGAAAAACCGGGTTTCTAGTGAGAGCTATCGCCGACTGGTTGTCTATCCGTATAAGTACTCTTTCGCATGGTGTTCCAACGATTTCACTGAGTAAGTCTTGGAGCCAAATCGCCTGCCTCGCCGCCTCTGTTCCAGCCATAAACTCAGCCTCACAAGAAGACAATGCCACTGTGTCCTGTTTCTGTGAGCGCCAAGTAATGGGGCTCTCACCAAGGTAAAATATGTGACCGGTTGTGCTTCTGCCATCATCAGGATCCATGTTATGACTGCTATCACTAAAGCCAACCAGCTTCCTTGAGCCTGATGTTGATCGATCAAATGTCAATCCATAAGATGTACTCCCTTTCAAGTATCTCAAGCACTGCTTCATTGCAATACCATGTGATTCTCTCGGATTCTGCATATATATACTTAAAACTCCAACGCAGTATGAGTGGTCTGGTCTTGTGTGGAGAAGATAACGGAAACATCCAATGATTTTCCTGTAGTTCGTCGCATCAACCTCTCTTTCCCTTTCAGACTTCGATAGCTTGAGACCTGAATCCATAGGTATTTGCACTGCATTACAGTCTTTCATGCCAGCATCTTCTAACATCTTCAGCGCATAACGGCTTTGATTTAGAGTGATTCCAGCATCATGTTGGTTTACTTTGATCCCAAGATAGTAGCTCAACTTCCCTAAGTCACTCATCTCAAACTTATTTGCCATCTCTTGCTTGAAATCGTCTATTATCTCCATGTTTGTTCCTGTAACAAAAAGGTCGTCTACATAAACTGCAACACACAGAAGGTCTCCATTGATAGACTTGCGATACACAGGCGGCTCCTTCAAGCATCATGTGAACCTGAGCTCAAGAAAAATCTTATTTAACTTTGCATTCCAAGCTCTAGGAGCTTGTTTGAGCCCGTACAATGCCTTATGCAATTTGTAAACTTTCGCTTCACTTCCTCTTATCTCAAACCCTTCTGGTTGCATGACGTATACCTCCTCCTTGAGCTCTCCGTGCAAGAAGGCGGTTTTGACATCTAAATGATGTATTTCCCATCCATTCGCAGCTGCAAGGTTGATGAGTAAACGGATCGTTTCTATCCTTGCTACAGATGCAAACACTTCGTCGTAATCCACTCCATGTCCTTGAACATATCCCTTCGCAACCAAGCGAGCTTTATATTTATTGACGCTCCCATCAGAGTTTCTTTTAAGCTTAAATATCCACTTCAGGCTTATCGGTTTCACTCCTTGAGGCAGATCAACAAGAGTCCATGTTTCAAGTCTTTCAATTGAAAGTATCTCATCTTCACATGCCCGAATCCATTCTTTGTGTTCTTTTGCTTCTTGAAAATCTCTTGGCTCATCATTCAGACACATCACTAAACGCTCACCTTCTTCTTCAGCAAATAGTACGTAGTCGTCTAGATATCTCGGCCTTGTACTATGTCTTTCTGACCTTCTTAACATAGTTAGTTCCGTTCCTAAAGTGTCCTCATCTTCATCACTTTCTATTTCAATTACCTCAATCTCATCCTGTTTCTCTTCTTCAGTTCTTTGTGGCTCTGCTTCTTCACTATGTTGCTCTGTTTCTAGAATCCCATTATTCCCGAACGTTCCCAACGTGATCTTGAAGCTACTGTCTCTACGTTTCTCAGAGTCACTCAGATTCCAGTTCCACCCCTTTGACTCGTTAAAGATCACATCTCTGCTTACCAATATTCTTTTGGATTGTGGGTCAACAAGACGGTATGCCTTAGAACCCGGTTCGGTTCCAAGATGAACAAGCATCTTTGATCGATCATCTAGTTTCTTTAATAGCTTTGACTGTACTCTTGCATAGCAGATACAACCAAAAATACGTAGATGATTGATGTTCGGCTTCTTCTTGCGGAATACCTCATACGGTGTTCTGTCCTTGAGCGCCCTTGTTGCTACGCGGTTCAAGAGATAGGTAGTGTGCCTTATTGCTTCACCCCAAAGGTAGTCAGGAACTCCCATGTGCTTCATAATACTTCTGGCCATCTCCATCATTATTCTGTTACGTCTTTCTACCACCCCGTTTTGCTGGGGTGTGTATGGAGCTGTAAGGAACCGCTTGATGCCAGATTCATCACAGTAGTGATTGAACTCACTTGATACAAATTCTCCTCTCCTGTCTGTCCCGAAGCTCTGTATGTGAGTTCATGTTTCTTTTTCTATCAAATTCTTGAATGCCTTAAACTTGCTGAATGTCTCTCCCTTCTCTTTGAGCAGTGATGTCCACATATATCTCGAATAGTCATCTATCAAGACCAGTATATACCTGTTCCCAGCACTCGTGGTTGGACTTATGGGACCACACATATCACCGTGAATCAGCTCTAGTATGTTGTAGGCTCGATATGAGGTTTGCTGAGGGAACGCTTGTCTTGTCTGTTTACCATCAAGCACGACCCGCACACCTTCTTTTCTATCTCAAACTGTGGAACTCCGCTGACTAGCTCTCGTTGCACCATAGATTTCATCGTATCAAGATTTATATGCCCCAACCTTGCATGCCACCTACTTGAGACACTTGTCGTTCTAGACAGAAGAGACAGGTTATCTCTTATCCTCATGTGTACTTTGTATAATCTATTCCTTGATCTCAGTGCTTTAGCGATGAGTTTTCCATCTCGATCGTGCATTATGAGATGCTCTCCCTTCATCCTTACATCGCAGCTCGACTCAGTTGCCTGTCCAAGGCTAATTATGTTGCTCTTAAGATTCGGAATGAAGTACACGTCTGTAATCTTTCTTGGTTCTCCGTTTTTGTCCATGAACTCGATCGAGCATTTCCCTTTGATATCAATGCATGAATCATCTCCAAACCGTACTTTGCCAGAGATAGAGTCATCGATCGAAGAAAAATACCGGCGGTCTCCACTCATATGATTACAGGCCCCATTATCGAGGTACCAGATATCATCTTCATCATCCTTAACTTCGTAGTTGCTTGGCATAATTTTCCTTTCATTTAAGTAGACTACTTCGTGTAGCATCAACTCATCTGCCTCCTACGTCTCATTGTTTTCGTTCTCTTGTGTTGCTTGTAGTTTAAGCAAACGGTCCGGGCAATTGTATGCAACATGTCCGTTTTTATCACATCTGAAACACGTAAGACTTGTTGCATCTCTTGGTCCATTAAACCGACCACGACCTCGTCCTCTGTTATAAGAGCATCCTCCATGACCTCTGCCTCTGTTATTGTAATCACGAGTCTGATCTGATTCCATGTTTGCATACATAAGTTTGCTCTGATACCAAATATTTTTGCAAAGCTTTTGTAAAGAACTCACAAGATTATAAGAATGTATCTCTTCTTATTGCTTAAGAAAACTAGCTCAAAAACTTAAGCTTCTCACAATCACAAATCTCTCTCAACATCTTAATGTCACACACGACATCTATATATATGAATGCATAATCCTAATCCTAATAGAAAAACACTTATTAGATAACTTCCGCAACACTTCATGTTTATCTCTTCATTATCTCAACACTTCATGTTTATCTCTTCATTATCTCCACACGCCTAGGATTAGGATTACTTCTAGCTTAAACTTCTTTCAAGCTTATCTCAACACGCACTTCTTCCTTCCGTCCTTCGTAATCCTAGAATGTCACCAAATTAATGTTTCTATTCGTAACCCAACTCTTTCAAAATGTCATATTTATTTCAGTTCAAAATAAGTCATATTTATGCGAATACCCCCAATATATTTGCATTAAACATATTGAAAACGTTACTTTATGTTTGCTTTTTTTTTCTTTCCAAATGTAAATATACACGTCAAATCTTTCAACCTATGTTCAATCCGCCGATTTGACACAACTAGGGGTGAGCAAAATATCCGTAAAAATTTAATTAGATTTGTTATTTGTTTTGATTCGATTCAAAAAATTCGGATATCCGTAACTTTACGAATCGAAGCAAATAATAAAATTCAATATCCGTCAAATAAGAATCAAATCACAAATCCTCATTTTTTGAGAAACGAATATCCGATCCGATCCATAATGTAAATATGCATATACATGCATATAAAATTATATATAATTTTATATCTCTATATAGATTTTTAGTTGTTTTATCCACTAAATTAATTACTTGGTCATTAAATATTTAAAAGTATATAGTTTTTAAATAATTTGTAATGAAATATTAATATTTCATATTAAATTTTTCTTTTCTTTTAATATTTTTCAAAAAAAATGAATTTTAATTATTTTTTCCGGATATCCGTAACATCAAAATTCCGAAAGATTATGGATCGAATCGAATCAAAAATCGATTATTCGTACAAGGCGGATTGGATCACGGATATCCTTAAAATTCCAGATATCCGCTCCGTGCCCATCCCTAGACATAACTATTAAAATTTGTAACAAAACAACAGGTTTATTTACCAAATAACCAAAAAAAAAAAAATTTATAGAAAGAAAGTAAAGAGAGATAAGAAGAAAAAGTAGGAGAACGAGAGGGATTTTGGATATTTAGTGGTTTTTGTGACAAACGGCTATATAAAGCTGAATATTAAAAATCTCTTTCTCCTTTGTTCTATTTAAGTACGGGTAGTTTGGTTCAATGTATTGTAATTTGTTAGCTTATCTCTATAATATTATTTAAAAAGTCAGTTTCCTACGTGTCGCACTCACGTTAACTCTCATAGTGGTTGATTACGATGATACCTTAATGAATTAAAATATTATATTAAACACTATTATTGATTTTTTTATTTAAATTACTTTTTAATATTTTTCAAATAACATATATAATAAAAAAGGAAATATTATAAAATTTATAAAGCAAATTTAAAACGAAAATATATGTATAAATAATATGATTTCATTAAAAGAAAAGTTCACAAAATAGCAATATTCCATTTTAAAATATTTTAAATAACATAAAATATACTAATATACTTTCTTTATATTTATATTTTCACAGATAATCTTGATATTAGAAAATAACTATTATTTTATTTTAAAACATAATTTTAAACAGTACAACAATATATATTTTCACAGTAACAGAAATATTTTTAATATATTTATCTATTTTTTTAAATAATTACATAAAATAATTAAGTAACATAAACTGATATATGTTTTATTGGCTAAAATATTTTATAATTAGTATTATTGTAATGTTATTTGTATTTTTTATATTTATTGGACCATAATATCTTTCAATTACAGCAAAAAATATCTATAAATTTTTTTACTTATATAATAAGATTTCTCAAATACAATCACAATTTTTACTGCTTATTTTAAGAGATATTAAAAATGAAAAATAAATTTTAACAATAAACATCTTTTGATCAAATAACAAAATATTTTAAAATCAAACTATACACTTTAATGAGGTAGATATATTATATTTTACATTATTCAAATTATATGTTTTCTTAATATTAAAATTTTAAAAAAACTTTATGTATTTATGTTTGTGGAACTTAATATAACCATAATCAAAAGGCATAAAATCATTTATAATTTATAAAGATATTTTAGTTATTATAAATATTGATATGTGTTCATGAGCTTCCAAAAACGTATCAGTTACTTATTATGTAACTTTCTATAGATCATCGTTTTATTTTCTTTCTTTTTTTTAAATAAAATTTAATTTGATATATATATATATATATATTATGAAAATACATGCACATCTAAACGATAAATACAATTAATTTGACTTGATTTAATTATAATAAAAATAATTATACCTCAGTTTGAATTTGAAAGAATATATGTAACTTAAAATACTCGCAACATGAGTGACTCGACTAATCCAATTTATATCTAAAATCATAGATTTAACTAATAAAAATAATTATACCTTAGTTTGAATTTGAAAAAATATATGTAACTTAAGATACTCACAACATTAGTGACCCGACTAATCCAATTTATATCTAAAATCATAGATTTAACTATAATAAGAAAATATAATTTTGTAATAATAATAATTTATTTTATAAATATAAATTATAAGATGACTAAAAACATCTTAACAAATGAAAATAAAATATTAAGCAACTATTTTAATTTATTTCTTTTAAAAAATTTATATATGCATGAGATTGCAGAATATTATTGTTATATTAATTTACGTAATTTGGAACCAAACACTTTAGTTTATTTTTTATTTCATTCTAAGCACAATATATCTTAAGTTATAAATAATCTTCCTAAAATATATTTACATATCTAAGACAAAAACCAACCTAACGCACATAAGAAAATTAATCAAAATTTGAATATATTTTGAATAAAAATTTTTATAATTGAATTCAGAGAAATAGATGCAACCTAATATATTCAAATGATAACTAAACCAATTGTAAAAACAACAAAACCGACTGGATATAACATATATAAAATTATATGTCAAATTAAATTAATATAAATTATGCATAAAACTATAAATTAATTTAAAATTAAAAGTAAATAGCGATCAATTAATATAATATATATTTACTTTATAAATATTTGTACCCGTGCATGAGTACGGAAAAATCACCTAGTTCCATATAAGGGCATCTCCAACAATGACACCAAATTTGGTGTAAAAATTACACTAAATTTGGTGCTATTTATTTTTTATCATCTCCAACAATGACACCAAATTTTATGCTAAAAGTAATATTATATGTTATATGACGTTTTTAGTTTTAATAGTTTTTATATTTTTATTATTTGTAATTGATAAATAAATATTTTATAATATTTAAATATTATGTTTGTTAAATTTTAGTAGTTTTATGTTTTATAAATTTATTTACATTTACATTTTGGTTTAACAATATTATATTAATGTGTTTATTTATAGAAAATATTAGTTACATTAAAATTAAAAATTATTAAATATGAAAATCACATAAAATATAATATTTATTTGATAAAAATAATATTAGTTAGTAATACAAGCTTAACTATATTATATAATTAAAATTAAATGTTTTAAATGTGTGATAAATTTAATAGTATTACAAAATTTAATAGTAGTTACAAAGTTAAAATAACTAATGATAATGATACTTAAACTATATTATTAAAAATGAAATAGAATAAAATATATATTTCAAAGATTTGGTGTGATGATGTACCACTATTCACATTACACCAAATTTGGTGGGATGGTGTCAAATTTTATGTTTTATTGGAGATGAAATTACACTAAATTTAGTGTTTTGGTGTTATTGTTGGAGATGATCTAACAAACGGCTATATAAAGCTGGTACATTGTAACAGAATGATTAATCGAGAATAACAAACTTCATTTTCTCATGAACACAAATCATCTACATCTCTCTTGTTTCTCATTATGAACATAGTATTACTGCGTTTGAACTGTAATTTGTTATACTTCAGACAGATCGTTTCTGGTCTCGAGACCAAACAGATTCTTCAGCAAATCCGAAGAGTTTGGAGAAAAATGCAAATTATGTTTCTGAGTGTTGGTTAATTAGGTTTGGTACCCGAATGGGTGTGAACTATATACTTGGATAATGATTGAATCGCGCACGATGTCACTTTCCTTAAAGAGTATTTCGATCCTATTCCAAGTTTTTGGGTTACACGAAATCCCTTTGTAGGATACGACAATCAAATTCTCATTCTTATTCTAGGCTAAGATACAAGAATAACAAATAGAGATTTAATGCTTATATGTGTCTCTTCAAAGATCTTTGGTGATCTTTAAACAATGAATCGCTTTCTCTTTTTAACTATTAGTTTCTGATTTTCTCTTGTTCAAGTTGTACAATTTATCAAGTTCTTGAAGTTATAATTTTCCAATGCCCACAACTCCTTTATATAGACTACTAAGGGTTGCAATGATTAGTACTAACAGTTACAATGGTTAGTACCAATAGTTGCATTGGTTAGCCAAAAGTCACAATGGTTCATTACCAAAGACTTTAATCATCTAAAGTTGCAATGGTTTATCACCAAATATTGCAATGGTTTATTACTAATAGTCACAAACACAAACAGTTGCAATCATTCAATTAAGCAATTACAATGTTTAACTTAAATGGTTGCAATGATACACTTAAATATCCAACAATCCTCCCCCATTTAAGTGTAATCATAGATTCACAAAATAATTAACACATATATCAAACTCATGCATAAATGAAAATGTTACTAAAAATTGAATTTTCATCTTAGTGTATTACACATTCCAAATGCCCGAGAATCAGGATGTCCTACGGATTGAATCCCTCAACCCATTTTGAGCACATGAAGATAATACACACACGTGTTTCCACACTACTCTAAGTGTTTACCCGACACTATTATAAGCCATGTGTCCATATCCATTCATGAATGTATATAAAGCTAAGTCCCAGCTTATTGAAGCGGCATCACTTCACACTCATATAGGTAAATACTTTCAGTTATGTACCTGCAAATACACTTTTTCAAAGTATTTATTAAGAATAATATTTCAACCTAACCCTTTCTTGCAGGTCCAAGCACATACCTTGGGATGATATATAAACATGTGCTTCAATCTTTAAGTATAAGCTTTCCACATTGAATTCAGCTTCTAACGTCGTATTAGAGGGGAATTGGGTATCCCATAATTAAAGATTTCATATGGACTTTAAACTCATCCCTTTAACAGACTCAGTTACCAAGTCTCTAGCTAATCATTTCGTCAAATGATCTACTATATTTTTTTCAGACCGAACAAACTCTTTGGTAATCACCCCGTGAGTGATCAGCTCACATAGTGCGTTCTACCTAACGCTAGGTGTCGCGACTTACCATTATACACTTGGTTATAAACCTTAACCAAAACTTCCTCACTATCAAAATAGTTAGAAACTGATGATACTATTTCGGTCACAACGGAATTTCTTAAATTAAATTCCTTAGCCAATATGCCTATTCATCAGCATATGCTAATGCTACAATAGTCAAATTTTTCATGCAAGTTTGCTTCTTGGAAGGCCATGAAATGGCACCTTCCCAAGCAAAACACTCAACCACTTATAGAAAACAATCTTCTACGTTGGTAATCCAACTTGCATCTGATTACGCTTATATTTCTTAATTTTTTAAGAAAAATTGTTTAAAATAACATTTATAACAACAATTCTCACACAGTTTTATTTTTCTCTTAGTTGAATAATTTTCTAAGTCAATATAAAGGATCGTCGAACGCTTTTACAGAGATGGACTTCATCACATTCCACTTTAATGTTATCAACGTTGGCTTCAAGGGTGCTCTTAAAAGGTTTTCTAATTTTATTAATCTCCTTCTTATATTTTTCATCATCTGATATGCTGATCAAATTATTTATTCAGGTTTTGTGACCCATTCATATCACCTCTCTTTAAAGAAGAGTGTTTGGAAACCGAGATCGCAGCTATTGAACACGGTTTGTCTTATATATTTAATCTAGATCAATAATATAGAATATATTCTTATGTTTTGCTTTTTAAAAAAATACAGAGTTTGAAGCAGTACGTCAAATTGATAAGAGTAGGCTTGATCAGCTTAGAGGGCATACTGCTCCAGCAGGACATCCCTTTAACAGATTTACTTGGGGTTGATACACCTTCTTACTTTTATTTCCTTCTTTATTTATAAGTATATGATGGTAACACCACTTTGCTTATTTTCTTTTAACCTTTAGGCAACAAAGAGTCCCTTTCCAAGCTTAAAAACGACAAACTCATTGAACTTCTTAAGGATCTTTTCGATAAATCCTTTGTTGGTTCTTCTATGTGCCTTGTTGTTCTCGGAAAAGGTAAATCTTACTGTTTTGTATATTTTTCCTCTCTCTTTTTTTATTTCAGATTAAAGTATTTATTTACTTATATGTTGTCTACAATGCAGAATCTGTGAGGGTTCTTAAAGGATGGGTGAAAGATTATTTTGGTCGTATTAAACAAGGGCCAGAATTCATCTCTAATTACATTCCTACACCAAGTCCTATTTGGAAGGCTGACACTCTCTTTCTTTCGAAATCAGTTGAAGATATTCATTTTTTGGATATTACTTGGAATATTCCTCCAATATCATACATGAACAGGCCTGAACAGTTTCTCGTCGTTGCATTTACTCATAGTAAGTTTCTCTTTCTGTCTTTTTAATTATTTTGTTGTATGATTTGTAACCCATTACTACGTATTCTCAGAGGGCGAAGGGTCTTTACACTCTGTCTTCAAAAAGAAAGGCTGGTTGATTTCTCTAGAAGCATCTTCTGGTGATTATAAATTTGATGAAGATGATGATGAATCTAAAGGGACTTATGCATGTACCTCAGTGGGTCGTTTGTTTTCACTTTCTCTTCAGCTCACTAACCTTGGTTGTTCTATGGTATGTTTTTACTCTACTGATCATTATTAACTAAAATCATGATTGTCTCTATGTCTTATCACTAAAATATATGTTTACAGGTCTTTGATATTGTTGGTTATGTTTATCATTATCTCCAATTTTTGAGAGATAACGATGCTCCTTGGGTTATGGAAGACTTCTTCTTGATCAGGAATATTAAGTCTCGATGCTTTGATACTTACGACCTTGGTTCTGATCCTTTTGCTTTAACCAAACAACTTGCAGGTGTAGTGTATTTTCTGATTGTGTCATTATCTTTACTATGATCGACTATTCTAATAGCATTTTTTGTTCCTTGTGCAGTGAATATGCTTCATATGCCACTTGAAGATGTTGTTTGTGCTGATTTTCTTAATCCAAGTTGCACCAGAGAATCAATTATTGAACTGCTGGAATGTTTTAAACCAAGAACAATGAGACTAGACTTGGTTTCAAAGTCTTTTGATGGAGAAGGTATCAAACATTTGTTTCTTTTCTCCATCGTCTCATAGTTTTATGGCAACTCATCTTAGGCATTATTTTTTCTTCTTTTCTTTGCAGATCTGCTTGAACCTTAAATTCAACACGTTTTATAAAGAACTGGAAATCTCACCCCGTTGGATAGGCAAATGGCTAAACCCTTGCTATGAAGAACTGGAAATCTCATCCCGTTTCCAATTCCCTCCTAAGAACCAGTTTTTACCCACGTTAGTACCTGTTTATAATGATGATGGGAATGATTTTGACTGCTGAAGAAGCTGCTCTTTTTGTGGACAAGTCTTCCATAAAGTTGTGGCATATACGCGATGACAGTGTTCCTACTTTCAATTTTTCCGTCTATTGCAACATTGGAGATGACGTGAAGAGTCAAGTTTTGGGCGTATTCTATTTACATCTTCTAAAGGATTCGTTAGCCCCTATCTTCTCTGAAGTAAGTGTTCATTTTTTTTGTTTCTTTATATGAAATGTATATGTATATGATGAGAAATTCAATTTTATGTGCAGGGCAAGCGAGCCAATTTGTCTACCTCAGTAGCTTTTTCAGATAAAAACAAAATAGAGATTAAGACGAGCGGTTTTAAAGAAAGATTCCATCTCTACATATCAAAGATTTGGAATATTTTCACATCTTTTTCTCCATCGTCTAATCGTTTTATGGTATGAACTCATCTAGACATTATCTATTGCAAATTCATTTCTGGCATTAATCTAATATTCTAGCAATGTTTATTTCTTTGTAGACTGACAAAGAGATAGTGGGTACTGATTTAAAAAACAACGTTGTTGAGCTTCATGACCATTCCAAATGTCTAAAGCAAGAGATGGTTTCCACATCGTGTCATCCAGTTGCTGCGATGTTGAATGTACTTAAGCTGGTCACGTTTGATGATATGACTAATTTCATCTCAGTTTTACGTTCTCAGGTAATTGATTCCTCTTTGCGTTTTGATTGTGTACAGAATTCATTTTTTCTAATCAAAATTCATTTCTCAGATGTTTATTGAAGGTGTTTTCTTTGGGAATATATTAAGAGAAGAAGCTCGTAATATATCTGAACTCTTTAAGAGTGATGAAATAGCACCTCTTCATAAGGATTGTCGAGATGATCTAAGAGTTTATATCCCTCTTGCTTCCGTAGCCACTAAGTATTCTGATAATACAGTTGATGATTTTGTCAGAATAAAGTCTGACATTAACTCTCTTGCTACGGTATAAGTTTAGACCTCTATTTCTTTGATAATACATTAAAATAAATATGTTTCATTGTCTTATACTTATTTGTGTGGATGTAGCTCTCTTTTCAAATAGGAACAGAAACGGTCGATGGTATGAATACCGCACTCTTACAACTATTCTATTCTCTGACAGAACAGAACACAATCCATGTGTTAAGGTTTGTCCTTTGTCTACTTTGTATTTCTTTTATCAAATTTTTCAAATACAATGAATTTATGGTTTTTTGTCTTTCTCTAGGGAGAAGAACAACCTTGGATATGAAGTTGGTAGTGAACTTGATTTCAAGGATGGAATCAAGATTTTCACTATCAACGTAATCTCCTCAACTCATAGTCCCGAGTATCTTTTAGAGCAAATCCGCAAATATGTTAAGGGTTTAGAAATTTTTTTGGTAAGTTATTATTTAGAATTATGGAAACCATTATGAAGTTTTTTGTGAGATTAATTGTTTTTTCTTTTTGGTCAAATGAGATTAATTGTTTTATTTTTTGAGTTGTAGGAAGGTGTGGAAGCTGATGTTTTTGAAAACCACAAAAAAGCAATACGTGGTGATTATCCTGATGATGATGGTGAAAATCTGTGGGATCAGGTTACTGAAAAAAGGTAACAGTTTCCTCTGCATATGCCTAGTTTATTTTTATTTCTTTTATGATGATACACATTACTTGGTAATAGTGTTTGTAGCAATGAAAGCTGCTCTGATAAACGTTGATATTTTGTTTATGCTTAAAGTTCGTAACAATGATGTTTTGTTGGTTTGTAGACTCTTCCCTGGTTTCAACAAGGAAGTTAGGAGGAGTCTAAAAAAGATTGTGAAGGAAGATCTCATCAGCTTCTACAAGAAATATTTCATCGAGGCATCTCCCGATACCCGCACGCTCTCCATAAGAATTTGGGGATGCAACAATCGCACTTTACATGTCTAGTTTTTGAGTTGGTTTTATGTTGAAGATGCACTTTGCTATTTGACTGTAGTAGCAATGATGTTTCAGTTTCATAGATAAATATTATGGTTATTGTATCGCCACTTTACTAAAACATCATCAAATATCAAATCTCTGGTTTGATTGATTTCCTATAGTTTATGAAATAGTGAGATTATGGTAGTGATAGAACTCAACGGTTCTCTATCTGATGTGTACCAACTGTTGTTCAGATTCAAAATTTCGATTGATGGCTGAAAAAAAATCACGGCTTCTCAGCTGAGAAGCACTTGGGAAGGACCCGATGGATATTCTTGTAAATGATCAATACGCTGCGGTTGCGCAGAACATCACCAGGCTGTGGACCAGCTGGTGAGTTTCCTGTCAAGAACAAAAAGCAGGAGACAGGTTTTCAGTAGTGACTACAATGCATCCTTTCTACGATGATAATGGATCTCTTATTAGGGTCATATGCATCACAAATGAGTCGGCCCTTTTTCAATACCCGAGAGTCTCTCCAGCAAAGACAAGGGAGCAACAAGGGGAAACAAGCTTTAGCCGGGGAACTAATAGTGTTGTATCTAAGCTTGGTCTTGACTCCAAAGGCTGCCAATAACGAGGCTATTGGGGTCTTGGTCTTCCTCTGTTATTGTGAACATCACAAGCAGTGCTAGCAGCTGTGGAAGTACTATCAACAGTGTTCTGAACAAGGTTGACTAACCTATGAAGTCTTATGGGAGGATTTGACAATTGGAGAACAAATTGGGCAAGGTGATGAACTTATTTTGCGAAACACAGATCTATCCTTTAAGACATTATACAGATTATGTGGTTTTCTGGTCCACTGAAATGGTATCGTAACTTTCTTCCTTTATGCATACAGGACAATGTGGAACTGTCTATCACGGTCTAGACTACTACTAATACGTATTTGAAGCAGCATCTAACGCGAGTAAGATACTTTGTGCAGTGCAGACCGACGTTCCAACAAGTTAAGGAGAGACTGAGAGAGCTTCAAAGGAAATATACTCTACAGTTTCAGGCAACCCGTGCTGCATCGATAGACAACTCTGGAAAAATAAACCCACCCCCACAGAGCAGGATCTGATTCGCATTGAGGTCAATAAAGAGAAAGGAGCATTTGGTAAGCTAGCTTATATGTGGCACCGAAGAGAGAAGGTAGTGCTGTTGATGTGAGGGGATAGCTTGGGTCGCAAAGCTGACTTTCAAAGAGCAGCGAGCTGAAGTTGGAGACAAGTCCTGTTTCCAACATTTGATTAATCTTTTCTTCTGAACATCTTCGAATG
The DNA here is from genome assembly GCA_016432835.1 of Brassica nigra. NCBI lineage: Eukaryota > Viridiplantae > Streptophyta > Magnoliopsida > Brassicales > Brassicaceae > Brassica > Brassica nigra. The sequence goes on along the minus strand of CM028249.1, from coordinate 13,625,894 downwards.
CTTTAAATATGTGAGCTTTTTCGTTAAGCGTTCGTTTCATTGTTGCAACTTGTATCTAGATTTGAGATAAAACCGCAGACAGGACACACTGGGTGGAATTTTAGAGAATTGTTTTCAAATGCGCACTAAAAGCACTTTACCAATACAATTCAAGTTTGTTAGCAATATATATAACTATCGCAAAATGAAGAAAATAAAATTGCTCCATACAAAAGAAGAGAATGTCGCTGGTAACAACAACTAGAAGAAACCTGTTGACCTTTTGCAAAATAGCGAACCGATTGTAAATATAACAAAAGAAACCGAGTGTTCTGGACATCCCCAAGCACATAATCATGACCAAAGATTCCTCACAATCACACTTAACATAATTAAGTCAAGTCAAGATAAAGCATCGCAAGTTTTTTTTTTTTTAGTTTAACTTACAAAACACTGGAAAAGGACTTAATGAGTGGGATTAGGCTCTGTGGTTGATCATCGCGAGCTTCTTCTCCTTCTGAACTTGATAGGATGCTGTGGTCAGGCATAAGAAAAACATTCCAAACATATATGAGTAACCAACAATTCACCATCCGAATAGCTACTTGATATGATATACACAGACATTAGAGAGAGAGAGAGAGAGAGAGAGAGAGAGTACCTTGATGATGGCGACTGAGGCAGGGTGGTAGTAAGAAGACTTTCCAGCAACATATCCTGTAAAATTGAGAATTAAATCAATACGTACTACTATTACTATATGTAAATATATATAGAAAGCAAATTAACCGTTGTCAAAGGTTGAGCAACAAAACGGGGCTGATTCGGAAGCCTTTTCTTAGGTCGGAGCCTGCGTCTTGGGAAAAGTCCACCGGGACGTCGTCTTGATTTCATTGATTTGCCTCCTCCCATAATAACACTTTAGACGCTTGCTTCAACTCCCGAAGCCCTAGCTACGTGCATATATATATATATATACAAGTAATTTGGGCCTAAAGCAATGTTTTTAATCTTCAACTCCTCATCCGCCCCATTCTGTTTTTTTATTATCAAAAATGAGAAGCTAATCTTTGGAACTCCTATTTATTTTTTATTTTTATTTTTATCCTTCAAATAAATTCTTTGTTCAACATTGTGTTAAAACTGCTTGTATGTTCCGCATGAAGACTCCTCCTAACCTCACGACGGCCTTAAAAAAGAATTTTATCATAAAAAAGTATATATCACAATAAAACAAAACAGGCTAAAATAACATGTATGAAAGGATTTAAATTCATATATATATGAGGTTAATTAGTCAGGAATTATGGTTTAGTTTTTCTTTTCAAGGAAGGGTTTAGGGTTTGAGATTAGAGTTGTATGTAAAATATTATTTGATTGATAATATTCTACTCGTTGGAGCTTAAACCAAAATGTAAAAACACTCTAATAATGATACTCTAAATAAGTTTGAAAATTTTATGAGGTAAACTTTGGAGCGGTTGACAGTGAATGGCACATAACTCCTTTAAAGTATAACGAGAATTTGATATGTAAAATATATACTCCTTCAATTTTTTTTTGTCATGAATCCCAGACCAAATACTATTAAACGTTTCATTGAATAGCTTAGATACTTGATTTTTCTAATGAAAAGTTTCTGCATATTCAGCCTTTTAGTGATCACATGAAAGGGATTTAAATATTGTTACAATTAATGATTTATGCAGTTTCTAGATTTAGCCGCGATAGGTTTAATCATGACTAGAGATTGAAATGTAAAGTTGGACAATAAAGAAGACTTATAAACAGAATTTTATTAAGGTTCAAAAAAGTTTATTATAGTTTAGTTCCTCTATAGTTTTCTTTCAACAAATACTATGGTAAAACACTTTTTGAATTGAATGTAAAGTTATATCCAAACAAACATGATTCTTATAGTGAATGCATCTAGGTATTTAATATTTTTTGGATGGATTACAATACTTATGATATTATTAAAAGGTTTAATAAGGATTTGTTGTGAATCACAATTTTTTTTTGTAACAGCTTGTGAATCACACTTTGGAGGCTAGCTTCTTTCAAATGCCTTTGTAAAATATTGGTAGGTGTTCTAGATTAACTGAACTTTGATAAAGGTTATGACTTTTTCACAAAAGTCTATTAATATGTTTTTGAAGAAGATGTCGCAGCGGCTAATGTGACTATGTGAGTACGATCAGTTAAGATCATTTGTGCAGCAAACCACAGCATAGAGCGACCTTCCAAAAAATTAAAGGAGAAACTAAGAAAGCTTGGTTTAAAAGAGAGGATATTGGATTTGTAAACCTTATGATTCTTTTCGTTACACGTTTCTACGATAAGTTAAATGAGAATATGTTTATTTTATGATATCGTCTAAATCACATGGTTGTGTGGTTGTAAGAAAGAAAAAGTATATGTGACTATCAGCAGAAGTATCTAAGGATCCTTATGGGTTAAAAGGACAAATAATCGTGCGTGTGGTAGAGAATTAGAAGCCTAAAAATATTGACATGTATTTTTTTTGGTCAATGACATGTAACTAAAAACATTCAGAGAAGTATTATGCAAGTTTTGGTCCTCCACTCAGCATAATAAAAAGATTCTAGTGATGGAAAAGGGAGATGCTTTCTTGGTGTGGGTCCATTAAACAGCGGCTGCAATCGCTCGCACATTTTCAACTTTTCGAGGTACAATCATCGTAAGACAAAAATAATAATAATCAACTCTCTCCTCGAATCAGGAGAGACTTTTGGAAATCAACTTCGCTTCCAAATCCGGTGATGTCATGCATTACGTAGTTTCCCTTACAGAATCAAATAAATATGCCATTAATTTTCACTGGACACTAAAGGGCACCATTAACGCGAGATATTACTGGGTTTCAGGCTTTGAATGTAATACAGGAGAGATGCAGGACAGAAGCAGGTGAAATAATAATGCAGGAAAGACTGCATTTAAACCCCATTCATACAGTTAAATGCAGTACCAAAAAGAAATAATAAAATAAGCAAATACTGCATACAGTTAATTAATGTGTTACTTTTTTGTCCTGCAGATCAAGATGAGCGGAAGGGAGTTGCCGATAGGCAGGTGACCAATAGCTGTCTAGGATTTTTTTTTTCTTTTTCTTTTTAATATATTATCTATAAATGATATAATAGTTTATTTCTTTTGATTAAAATAAATTAAATCTACATTAGATTATACTAAATAAAAATTCACTTGTTCTCTAAAAATATATTATACAATATACATGTATTTTCAAATTTTATTTAATTAATTTTTATTAACATTTATTTAATTAATTTTATCAACATTTATTTAATTAATTTTATATTTTAATAAAGCAGTATTTTATCTTCTGTTTAGTTAGTTCTTTTATATTTTTAATTGATTCATATATCGACATCAACTAAAAAACAATTCAACAATTAAATGGTTTTAGTTAGTTTTTCATTGAATTATAAGAAATTTAATTAAGTTAGATTTTATATTTTATAAAACTAGTAACTAGTATTTTGTTTTATATATGCACATGCATGCAAATCATGTAAGTTTAATATATAAAACAAAATACTATTTTATATATGTTTTATTTGGTTAAAATATGGATCCATATATCTAGACTAAAATCAAGATATTGATTCAAATTCGGTTTTGATGGATCCGAGATTTTACTATCCGGATCGAACTCCGATATACGGATATCAATGTCAAGATAGAATATACGGAGTCATCTCGATCCGGATCTCTTGATTTTAGTTTAGATATCTAGATCCGTATTTTAAAATATAATAATTTTTATTTTTATTAATAGTTATATTTGATATATTAGTATTTATACATAAAGTTAGTTTTATAATCTTATATTCTAATATTTTAATATTATATACATCTATATATTTATAAATCTTGTATGAATATTTAATTTATGTTCTATCTTTAGAATTTTAATATTTTTTAACAAAATTTAAAAATAATTTTACGATCGGATTCGAATACCACGAATAGTACGATATTTAGATGGATATCGAAAGCCGAAATATGAATCCAAAACTAAATTCACGGATCCGACGAATCCGGATCCCGATTGATTCTGGTAAATTTCTGATATCCGATCGGATCCGTAAAAAATTCATATAATTTTAAATTTCATTATATATATTAAAATGATGATATTTATTGTTATATATATAATAAGTTGCGTTTTGTTCAAATATTTAATTTCAGTTAAAATAATTTCAACATTTATTTTAAATATATTATTTTATTAATTTAGCTTGATATGCATTTGTTTTGCTTGATCTGCATGTTCTGCATTTGTTCTGCGTGATCTGCTTGATCTGCATGATCTGTATTTTTTGATCTGCGTTACCCACAAAAACTGATAAAATTGGTTGCAAAATAAAGATCGACTTTTGTCTGTTTCATGTACTGTTTGCGGACCTCACTCATATGTGGCGGACCGCAATTATTTTTTTTAATTTTTTTTTAATCAGATAAAACAAAACAAAAAAAAATTTAAGAAACCCAAAATCAGTTTTAGTGATAATAATGCTCTAATGTTATTTATTCGTAACCGTCTCTTCTTACAAGATTCTCATTATTTATTTGTTTCCCTCAATGTAATATCTTATCTATGGGAAACTAGTCCAAATCTGAATATTTATGTCTATTTTCAAAATCTTTAGTCATAATATTTTGTACAAAAAGTATCTATATATTATTACTTCTACTATATGGCTATATTATAAATCAACAATATAATATCTATGGCTGATAATAAATTATAATATCTCTGGCATACTACATTAACAAGTAATATCTCTAGCTATACCCTGACTTCTACTATATTTATGACTATATTATATATGATAAATAATAAAATATTTATGGCTACATTATATATAAATTTAATATCTGTGGCTATACTATATTTAAATGTAATACATCTGGCTATATTAATAAACTAATAACTAAACAATCAAAAGTTTTTTGAAAGAAAAAAAAATCAAAAGAATAAAGAAAAAAGGAAACAAAACTTTCAATGCAAGCTTTTAGAGAAAGAGGCAAAGTCAAACTTATGCCTCCACATTCCAGCCTAGTCCCCTTATATAAACCCATACGCTCCCACACGTCTCTAACCCTCAAAGCTTCTTTCACAATCTCAAACGACAAGTTTCAAACGAGAGAGACAGAAAAGAGAGATGTGTCCTTCTGGTAGGCTTGCGAGTTCCATAACCGCCGCGAACCCAGATTTCCGACCGGCGTTCGAGATTATCGACGCGGACCGCGACGGTAAGATCAGCAGCGACGATCTCCGAGCATTCTACGCCGGGATCCCGAGATCTTCTTCCGACGAGGGCGAAGACGAGATGACGATGATCGGGACGATGATATCGGTGGCGGACGCGAACAAGGACGGGTTCGTGGAGTTTGATGAGTTCGAGAGAGTTCTTGAAACGGCGCCGCATGGGTGCAGATCTGGTGACGGGTTGATGAAGGATGTGTTCAAGGTGATGGATAAAGACGGAGATGGGAGGTTGAGCTACGGTGATTTGAAGAGTTACATGGAATCGGCTGGTTTGGCTGCTAACGACGAGGAGATTAAGGCCATGATTAGATTGGGCGGTGGCGATTCCACCGGCGGCGTTTCGTTCGACGGTTTGCTCAGAATCTTCGGGTGTTGAACTTGAAACCCGTGTGTTTTTTCCACCACTCGTGTTTCGAGACTTTTGTCAGTAATTCAGTTTTGTCTGTTTGCAGAGGTGTTTGTGTCCATCCATTTTGTCTTTATGAATTAAACAAAAAATAAAAAAAAAAAAGTTGAAAAAATTCGTATATTCTGTTCTCTTGCGACTGAAGAGCTCCTCTAATGGGCGCATTAATAAAAATGTTATAATATATCTTTTTAACACGAAGGAGTATATTAGTTGTCCATGAGCTATATAAAGCTCACAAACATCCGCTTGAAATGCCAAAATATGTATAGTTTATATGGAAATTTTAAGATATTCAATTTTTAATGTATTGATTTATGGGCAAACTGTTGTTGTTCGTGCTTTGCTCGTCTAAATACATACGACCGGACCTTGTCACCCAGTTGTTTGGTCAGTTCTTCGCCACTACCTAACATCCTATGAGGATTGGGATCTGAAAGCGACAATAAGAATGGCTAATTGTATAAGAAAAACCGACAATCAGCATCGGAGGCATCATTGCACCAATATTGGATCTGGTTGATGATTATCCCACTGATGTTTGCACCAAATACCAGCACTATCTATGCAAGTGTCGGTTGCAATGATGATGAAGTCATCGGGATCTGGCTACTCCGGCAGGAAGGCAACTAGGATGACGGCTGTCTCCTAGGCTCGAGAAGGCACCGGCAACTCAGATAACTTCGGGTTAATTTCACTTTTCCGGGATGTGTCTATTTCGGTTGAAAACAGTAAACGATTCCATGGAAATTAAAACCAATTAGTGAACTGCGCCGGATTAGATTTGTGTAAAGGAATCTAGTTGGGTACATTTAGATACGGTTATTTTGTCAAATTCAAAATTGTATCCGATACCAGATTTCCGGTTAAGGTCGGTTTTAAATATTAATATTATCTTATCTTATATATATATATTATTATTATTATTATTATTATTATATATATAGTTGGCTTGTGTGATGCACACCTCCACATCATCAACTACATAGGGCAATTCATAACACGTGTCATCTTATATTCTTCTACTTTCTAAGTCTTCTCATAAACAATCGGATCAAAAGGCTAGACCGCCTCCCCTCATCTCTTCCAATACCCACCACGATCTATGGTTTCTTTTATCACTTTCTCCATATTTACTTATTTCTCCAAAATCAATTTTCCTTCCTAGCACTCTCAATTGATAGGATCTTCACATTGCTAGGTTCTGTTTAGCCACTACAGCCGAAAGAAGAGAGGTTATTTGATGTTATTCCAAGTCAAGATTCAAGGGATATTGCATCTTTAGAGATCCTAAGAAGATTTCAGATTCAACCAAACCATGTAGGTATTCTTTTTTCCCCTGATTTTGTTGATAGAAGCAGCCATCCACAAACTCAAAGTGTTATCGTAAGCTCTCTTTATTTGGGTTGGGATCGATTCTTATTAACCTCCTGGTCTTGAAGTACAACCTGAGTAACATGTTTAGAGCGTCGTCGGTTCAAAACAATGGAAAAATCTTGCCTTTAACTTGGATTGAAATTTTCATAATAGATTTTACAATGCTGTTCATGATATGATTCAAAATCGTTTGGTTTCAGTTCAGATTCAAAAGCTTTAGCGTTTGTCAACCCTATAAACTGGGTTTTGTAACTTTTGAGTGACTGAAAAATGTATTTGATGAGGATGATAAGGAAGTTGGCACATATATAGCTGGGTACGCACCCGCCAAGAAGGTTCGCTGTCAGATCCATCACTTAAGTGGACCTCTCCTGGAATTGAAACCGCTCTCGGAGGTAATGTTCAGTGATGTGTTTCCTGCAATTTCTCTTCCCCACATCATGTAATACTTGCCTCACTTGGTGCGATTAGCGTTTCGTGAGAATTGTTTTTAAAATGTTGCATTTGTAACTCCGATGTGGTGGTTAAGGTTGCGACTTGCGAGGGGGAGGAAGTGAATCATACCGGAGCAACCCAATGAGCCCGAGGTTATCTATTACTCTCTTCCCCTACTCATTATGGCGAAAGAAGCAAAAGTGATCAAGGAACTCAGAAGCAGTCTCCACAAGTGGACATGATGGTAAACAGTATATCTATTCGTTTTGTTATAGCATAATACTCTGAAGTCTGACAAAGCTGAAGAAGATATTGAAGATCTCACTGACACGGTTAGTTACCTTGAGTTAATCACAAGATTCATACCCACACCTTTCGTTTGTTTCCTCCAAGCTTCTCTATCTAACTAATTCCTTTATGTTGTGTCGTCCTTATAGGTCCTCGATCAGATTGGTGTTGGCGCTGAGTTTGGATATCCGTTAACCCTCTCTAGATCGGATTTTGTCACCTCGCTCCCTTCCAAGAACCACAAAGCCCTTATGTTTATCTTCTAGAATAGCTTCGATCTTCTGAATATCTATGTCACAACAGTCCCCTTCAAAGCTCCTCATGTTATCGTATACCTTCGTTTGTTATTTTTTTTTGGTCCACTACGGTTTTGTGACATAGCCTAACAACTTCGGAACCGTCATTGTTCCTGCTTAAATCCAAGTACTAATAACCACACTCGATGTAATGATTTGAAACAGCTCTCATTCAAGTAAAGGTGGATTTTCCGTTGGCTAAGCTCATGTTAAATCATTGGAAGAATGATATATTCGATAGGGACATAGCCTGGAGCATTTAGTCAGTGGTGGGACCAATGCCGTGGTGTTGGATGGTTCTCAAGGAACTCTATTTACCAGCTTGAGATACTTATTATGTGAAGAAGACTTGCACCAAAGGATGTAATGGTGGGAACACTGTGATGAGTTAACAGACGCAGAACTTGATTCAAGCTGTACTTGATGGGTTAAGAGACAGTATGGGATCTGGTTCGATATATACCACACATGGGGTTTGTGGGCTTGGTTGTAGACAGGTAGATGAAAATTACATTTCTTTTCGATTTGTTCAAATGAAGAGTCAAACATATATTTTTTAATCGTTATTTGATGATCAACGAAAAGGGTAAAAAACATGTCAGTGAGATGCACATTATGAAGTATCTCATATGTAAAGAGAGATAAGTTCATCCGTAAACAAAGAAAAATGTTTTTATCATATTTATAATGGTCAAGTATCTTTTCTTTTCTTTGATAAAATAATACTCCTTTTGATACTTTAAGCTAAATATTGTAAATTTATGTAATGTATCTGTGTTTACGCATTATACATTCTTTAGTGATCATTTGAGAAAGTTAATTTTTTGTATTTTTTGTATACTAGGATTCTTCATAAATAATACAATCTATACTACTAATACCAAAATATTTTGTGAACCAATATATTTTTGCTTTACGATGAAAATAATAATTCAAAACATAAAAGAATAAGTCAAGCGAAAAACAACCTAAATAAAAGTATACACTGAACCAAGGTTTAGCAAAATATTGAAATCCGAAGAACCAAATAGAACTTGATCCAAAAATTATATACCGAACTCGAGCTAAAATGGTAAAATATTTAGATGGTTTCAAAACTTTTATCCGAAAAATAAAATTGAATCCGACATGAACCAAAATATTTTGATTCCCAAAATACCTGAATAATAATTACACATTTAAATATAATAATGAAAATATTTAAAATACTCCAAATACTTGGGGTTTTCTAAATACTCGAAATATCTAAAAATAGCCAAAAATAAATATGCATAAATAGTGGAAAATACACAACAACAAAATACCTAATTGTTTCTCGACTCAAATATTCAGTCAAACACATTTCTGTACTACTTTTAGATATTTAGTCATACATTTTTATTTTTCGGATTTTGAAAATCGTAAATTATATTTAGATCTTTAAATAATATCTGAACCAAACTTGAACAAAAATTAATAAATATCCAAATAAAACTCGAATGGACACATACGGAATTTGATCAAATATTCGAATGTTCACCCCAGCATTAAACATAAATCATATTTGGAATTCACATTATTTAACTGCACTTAAAAATAAATCAACATCATACCATTCTTACACTTTTAGTCATAACCATGAAGAAATTTCTAGCAACAAAATAATAAAAAATAACTAACACCACATTGTAAAAAAATATGAAACAAGTTTATTACAATATAAAAATTATAAATAATTATAATAATTGTAAACAATTTAAACAATTTAAAACAACAATATACTTTATAACATGATATCTGTTAATAATAACGAGAAATTTTTTAGCCTTCATGTTCTACACTTGCGATGCAAGTAAGCTCGATTTGAGTACCAGTTTCATAGCATAGGGTGTCACACGTTTCTCTTAATACTCCCACACCCACTTATATTTTTTAGTCAAAGCTATATGCATTCGTTAATTAACTTTCATGTTCACAATGTTTCCTATTAATAAGAAGACTTTAATATTGATGTTCCAATATATAGAAACTAACAATACAAATCCAAACATGACGCAAATTGATAACAAGGCCCCAATAAATATCCAATTTGGAGCATAGACTCCCTTCTACACCAAAACCAAACTTCAATGCACACAAACAAAAACAAGTCCATGCCGAAACAATATAACAAATCATAAATGCCCGTCCGAACAACCAACGCTTCGCACGTTTGAACTAAACCCAAAAACTATCACCAGTTCAGTAACAAAACATCTAAACCCAACTAGAATAAAGATTTTGACGAAAAAAATTGAGACACCTTTTAGCCATTATAATTCAAACGACGTTATAACACAGGTCTCACAAAAACCAAAAACAAAAATTATTAACCCCGCGCGAAGCGCGGGCACACCCCTAGTATATATTAAAAAAAATGTCTGCAAACATCACTAATTAATTAGAACAATCTCCCAATAATTTTACCAAAAAAAACAGTCTCCCAGAAACAAGCTAACCAGTTAAAAATCAATACTTCACACAACACGGACTTACGAGCGAGGCCTTAAAAGCCCACTTCAAATTTCTAAAAACGTGAGCTTTCGGCTGCTTCTAGTTTGATAACGACGTCGTGTTGCCGATCCTTGATCCGTCGCTGACTCGCTGGTTAACACTCTCTCTCCTCCGTAGGCTTTGAAAACGGGCCCCTTTGAAAACCCTAAATCCCCAAAAGAGGAAACAGAGATTTCAATTCGATTCGGTTGCAGATGTCGTCGTCGTCTTCTCCGAGTGGTAGCGGTGCCGATTTGAGCGAGAGAAGAGGGATTCCCGCGGCTAAATTCATCCAAGATGTGGAGACTTATCTCTCTCAATCCGGCTTCGATTCGAACTCTGCTCTCGCCTTCCATCAAGAAAGGTTACTCCTTTCGCATTTTCAGTGATTGAACTTTGTGCCCTTTAGTCATTGAGCTTATTGTGTGATTTGTTTTCACTCTGTTTAGGCTTCAGCAGTATAAAGTTGTTGAGATGAAGCTTCTTGCCCAGCAAAGGGATCTTCAGGTATGGATGTTCTTCTCCTTTTCTATGTATATAAGTGTACACATGATGATGGTGGGATGTTTATGTATGTATGATGGTGGTACAGGTTGTGTTCTTAATCTTTACACGTTATGGTATCGTAACAATTTTGATGAAATGGGCAGGCTAAGATCCCAGATATTGAGAAGTGCTTAGAGGTTGTTGCCACTTTGGAAGCAAGGAAGGGTACTGGTGAGGTTCGTTGTTTAACTTTTGGAACAATCTCTCTACTAGTTATACTTATATAGCCTTTCTTGCTGGTTTTGTATGAATGCTCGTTTGTTTCTACGTTTGATTTTGATATTGTGATAAGTTTTTATGAAGTGGATGGGGAGTGAATATTAATGTTACTTGAAGTTCTGAATCCAGAATACTGGCTTTTAGTTTCATAAGATTGAACTTTGTGTGGAAAGTGCTTTAAATTCTTTTTTTTTTTAAGATCAAGGTTGATTCGTTGGAAAATGGAAAGACAATAGGTTGCTGCTAAATCACCAATCCGTTTTCTTGTGCCTATGGGCCCTTTAGTTCTGTATCTTTAAGTCGTTTTTGATTGTGACAGTAAAACATGTTGTGTCACAGAACATAGTTTTAGCTTCACTGGAAGAATCAACTGAGACATCTGTAAGAATTGTTTGATTGTTACAGCAGAACATGTTGTGTCACAGAACATAGTCTTAGCTTCACTGGATGAATCAACTGAGACAACTGTAAGAATTGTTTGATTGTTACAGCAGAACATGTTGTGTCTCAGAACATAGTTCTAGCTTCACTGTCGACTGAGACATAGATAGATATGCACGATTTTCAGCTTTTTATATGATAACTTGCTTTGATGGACTGGCTTTGTGCTGATTCTTGTGCTCTTCATCATTATTTTGTTCTCACATGGAATTCTTTCTTACAATGCAGTCGCTTTTAGCAGATTTTGAAGTGTCTGAAGGAATATATTCACGGGCCTGTATTGAGGACACGGACTCGGTCTGTTTGTGGTTAGGAGCAAATGTCATGCTGGAATATTCCTGTGAAGAGGTCCATTAATATGGAAACATATTCTCTTCCACGTTATAAATTTCTTGCAGTAGGGACCCTAGAATAAGTTCTTATAATCTTTGTTGTTCCTACAGGCTACAACCCTTCTGAAAAACAATCTGGAAAACGCTAAAGCCAGCCTGGAGGTTCTTGTAGCTGACTTACAGTTCTTGAGGGATCAAGTCACAGTTACTCAGGTACAGTTACAATACCTCTTTTAAGTTGAGTCAGCGTCTAATTTCTATAAGGTCTGGATTTACTATCAGTGTAGAATTCAATAGAGATTGAGGAAAGAGTAGTTTATCTTTTTTATGACTTGGGGTTTTTTAATGAGTGGACAGGTAACTATTGCGCGTATTTATAACTATGATGTTCATCAAAGGAGGGTTAAACAAGTTACCACTCCTACTGCTATCGCTGCTGCAGACTCATGAATCATAGGTTAAAATTATAATTGTGTGGGCTTAAATGGTGGTAATATGATTTCTGCAACACGGTTATCCACAACAGGTTGTTTGTAATCTTGATTTTTTGCTATCTTGATGAAGTTTTGTTTCTGCGACCAAAAAAAGAAAAGAACATAGGCATTGTGATCATCGTTTCTCATGTTTTTGTGGGACCTGTTTGTATTTTTTTTTTTACGTTTAAGAATGTTACAGGTATATCAAACTATTTGCAGAGTCTGGTGGTTTTGATCAGTGTTCTACTTAACTTTACAAGTGTTAGTAATAAGATATGTTTCTAGAAGTAAGAAAAAGGAGTAAAACCTATGACACTTATCTCGTAAATGTAGGTTCAGTATTAATTACCCTCGTCGGCCAAAAAATGAAATGGAAAACAAAAGTGAACAAATCCAAACTTTTTATTCGTTTCTCATAAATGCTTCTGTATTATCAAGAAATTAAGATTTCATTTTTCTCTCTTTTTTGAACAATATAACGTTTACTCTTGTCACTGATATATATGAAGTTTTATAAATTGTTCAGAGCCTTTATGTAACATCATGTAAAGTAGGGGTGGGTATTTTATCCGTTCAATTTGATTCGATTCGTTAATCGTTTCGATTCGATCCAAAAAATCTGAATATCCGTAAGTCTTCGAAGCAAAGCAAATATTAAAATTCAATATCCGTTAAAAACGAAGCAAATCACAAATACTAAAAATTTTAAAGGCGAATATCCGATCCGCTCCGGTTTTTATACAAATAAATGAATATCTACTATTAAGTATGTATAAATTTTACTTCAACATATATTTGTGTTATTTATAAAATATATAATGTATTAAATTAAAGAAATAATATAAAATCTTTCTAAAAACTATAATTTTCTAAAATTATGTGTTTTATCAAAAAATATTATTTTATTATAAAAAAGTACGGAACATATAATTTCACTAATTTTCGCTTTTGGTTTAATATTATGTACGAATATAAAAAAACAAAAACATGTATAATTTTGTTAGATTTACGTGTATAAAACATGGTGTATGAGATATCCGTAAATATTCGCAAATATTTTAAAAAATTCCGAATATCCGTAAAACCGAATATCCGTATTTCTTCGAAGCAAAGCAAATCGAAAAATCAGATATTCGTAAGATACGAAACAAATCGTAAATACCAAAAAATATGGTACTATCCGATCCGTGCCCACCCCTAATGTAAAGTTGTAAACTGCCCACTTTATTAAGTTATTTATGTAATATTTTGATGGAAAAAGTAAATGGAAAAGATTTTTTCTTTTGTTGATGGTTAGGGCTTGGTTAACCCTTATAGAAATGGACCTTTCAATTAATGATTGTCCACATTTCAATTCTTTTGCATGTATGTTCAATGCATTTCTTCGTTACCTCCAAAATCTATTTCTTTCCTCCGGAAACCACATTCAATGCCAGTGATACTATAACATAGCATATATAGTATATGGTGTAGATTTAAATTCGAGAACCCCTATTTCTTCTAATGATTATAATTTATAAACGATCCCAACATTGATGTATATTGGTAATTAGTTACATAAAGAATAGTTTGGGAGTAATATTTTTTGTTACTATTGGTCCCCAAAGTGATGTATATCGGTTCTTTGTGTAACGTTATGATCATATTTTTGTTAATAAGATTTAGATTATGTTTATGTTGATAATGACATGTAAATGCATTTATAGGTCTCCCACACAAAAGATAATTTTGGTTTAACAACTTTCATTTATATATAGCCATGAATTTTCAAACCCTCTTTACGTTTCAAATTTGATGTTCCGTGTTCGTATATAGGATTCGAATTGACTCACTCAAGTTGACTTCCATATAGACTTATATGATACACATACACTATAATACATATTGTTCATAATTAATATTATTATGCGACTACTATTTATATATAAAATCCATCTAAGATGTGATAGCATTATTCGAATAGCGATAAGCATTAGATTATGTAATCTTTCCAGTGACTTCACTTAAAAAAGTAAGAAGAAATCTAAAAAATAAAAGGTAGCAGTTATGTCTAAGATTATATTCTTTTATATAGATTGTAGGATTATAAGAAAATAAAATGTAGATATATTTCGCTATCTAAAAATAGGAGAGATGGAGAAATGAACACGGAAAACGAGGGCGATTCTTTATTTTATTTTGGTTTGGAGAAGCAGCTGTCTGTCCCCTCAAAGTTACTAAAGTGAGTTTGTCTGTTTGTGACAGAAAACGCGTTTTAGGGTTTAGCGTTACAACATTTCATTTTATTCATAATACTCTATCATCTCATCTCTCTTGAATTTGTCTTTTTCTTTTTGTAATCTTCTTGATCTCTGGGACACCCTGTCACAATTAAACTAATAGTGCTGTTAAAATAGGGAATACATCACCTATTTAAAAAACTCAAAATCACCAAAGCCGCTATCATCGGTATATGTTCTCACAGTCTCACTCGACATGAGAAACCTCTATTTCTCTCGTCAACATGTTGTTTTCAACGGAACTTGACCTTTTCTTTTACAGATCTTGACCTTTATTCTTCTCCATCTCCATATACTTTTTAGTTTACAATAATCGATTAAAGCCCTTTTTTTATGAACACAATCGATTAAAGACCTATATATAGTTTATTTATTCCTATAGTCTATCATTAACTTAGATACCTGATATATATACCAAAATCGTATACAAAGATCACACTTTGTTTATTTAAAAATAAATCGGATCAGTGGGAATCCATTTGTTTTAATTTAATTTGTTCTCTCGTTTGGTGTAGGTTGGTATCTAATTTTCTCTCAGACGTTCCACTAACCCTAACAATAATATTTTTTCTCAAATATTATTGGTCTCGTTTCATATATATGCTATTCGAAAGTTGAGTGCCGTCAATCTCTCTATCTTAAGTAGGTTTACTCTGATGCGAGTTTCATACAATCACCGACTTGTAGAAAATACATCAGGCTTCAAAGTCAATGAATACATCTTTATTTATGCACCTTGTAATCATACAACCGTACACCTGCCTGATTTGGCTTGGACCGACGACAGATAACTCTGGTGACCTTTATTCTTTTCAGCATTGACAAGTGACAGACACTGATATGTTCAAAACTTTTCAATTTATAGTTAAGTGAAAAATAATATAGAAGAATATTTTTCTACTTCTTCCAGGAAGAATTAAACGCCCATAAAGGAAGTGTTGAGCCATGGGTCAACACTATGATGATCACACCAACCTTCTCCAATTTTTTTTTTTTAACAAGTATGACTTTATATAGTGAAATTTTTAGGAGTTTACGATCAATTAATCTACAAAAAAAATTACAGAATGTTATAAGCATTACCAAGTTTAAATTGTTAAATGAAGATTAGTTTCTAGAAAAATAATAATGAAGATTAGTTTCTAGAAAAATAGCTTAGAACATTACACTTTAGTCGAAATATTATCATGATTATATAACTCGATTCCAATAAGTGTAAAGCTTGGTTGAGCATTTGGTGGTCAAAACCGTTGACTTTTGACCTTTTCGTCTTCACCCATATTGAAATATATACATTTTCTTAGATCTGGTCTCGTGGACTTTAGCTGTTAGCTAGCTATGATAATGTGGTCAATCGTATCCATTTCTTTATTTATACAAAGTAATAATAAAACTCTACAATTCAAACTTAACAAAACCCGATTGAGGTTATCTTCTTTAGGACGGTATATTACATTACACTATATTAATTCGCACAGGAAAACAGTGCACGCCTATACGGCTATACACACAAAAACCTCACACGTGCAGACGTGCATTTGTAACGTATCACTATAGGATCTTTAGGGAAAGTATCAACATCGTAGGATTGGGTGCGTTTTCCTAATTTTCACCGAGTTTTATAAACTATAAGGAATTAATCATTTATATCAAGGATCCATTATCATTAACCTATGGAAAGTTAAAATACTTACTGAATAAGTGTTGCGAGGGGGAAACCAATAGAAAGAAGAGTGGCTTGATACAGAAGTAACCGACATGAGGGTAGAGAAAATAAAACAGCCAATACCGCGTCAAAATACACACGTGCCCGTGACAACCTTCTCCTTTCTGATATTTTGGCCGTTCGATAAACCATGTGCCGTCATATCAACAGCTGCTTGACATACAAATTTACGGTGTTGCTGCTTTGGGTCAAAAGAGATGGCTCGGGTCCGTGACCATGACACTTAATTCTCATCATACGCAAAAGGTTGTGTAATGAGAAAAGCGTGTAACCCACCACCCAACAAAAATGTCTTAAATTTTTATTTTGTAAAGGAAATTAGGGATGCTCAATCCAGTAAAACGAACTAACTAAAACCGAACCAAACTGAAATAGAAAAAATGGTTTGAATTTGGTAATAACGAATATACTGAACGGATGTGATTTTTAAGAAACCATGGTATATAAACTGACCAAACCGGATTAACCGAAAAAATTGATCAATTAAAATATAGTAGTATAGTTATATGTAAATTATATAAGATAATTAAGAATATTAACACAATCTATTTTATTGATATGATCTTCATATGTAAAATTTTGATTTTAGTAATTTAGTATTTTATTTTGAGTTAAAAGTTATGTTTATTTTTATCAAATTAAATAAAGCATATTGTGTTAACAAATATGTGTGCTAATATTTACTTATTTATAATATTATGGATTACTAATTTATATTATTTTTAATTCTATAAAAGCTATTATAGTTATTAACTTAATATGTTTACTAATTATTTTAAATAGTAAAATAAAATAGACTATTTAAAAATCGTAGTATCTTCATGTTATATAAAAGCTGATATCTAATCATATAAAATAAAATTCATAAAATATTTTAGAAGATAAATAATTTTATGGTTTTTTGGTATAAAACCAAATAAACCAAAAACGACGGTATATAAACCAAACTAAACCAAAGTATATATGGTTTTAATATGATAGCTATTTTCTATAAACCGAAATACCGAAAAAACCAAAAAATTGAACCGAAATCGAACCGGTATCTAGATTGAACACCCTTAAAGAAAATGAAACTTGAGATAGAGAAGTGAGGATGAAATTGTAACAGAGTAAACAAAATTGAAGTGATGCTGCGATTTATATTAACACCAAAATTATAAATGGTTTTAACAGGAGTACTAAAATAGAACTTTTGGAGGCGTGGCGCGGAGCAATAAATAGTTTGGAGGCCGATGACTTGTTGGAGAAGAAGCAAACTCTCTGCTGAGGTATGCTTTGTGTCACCTTATGTTCGAAGCTTCTTTCTGACGCGTTTACTCCTTTATTGTAATTGTGTTTTTTAAATCTTGTTTTAACTATTTCCCAATTTATTCAATTCATTTTATTAACTATGAATTTCCATTAATTCTGTCTCTTTCTGCTGGTTTGATCTATGCCTAGCACAGCATTATTTCATCTTATACTCTATCTAGGTGAAAAAGTATGCTCCCTGTTTTCATTTGTTTTTCTATAGCTTGGTTGTAGTTCCGGTTATACTTAAAATATTCTTGTAAAATATGTTTTTACTAATAGCTAACAAATTCTTCTTCGAAAGAAAAAATTGACAAACAAATATATCCAATTAGCTAATGCAACTTTTTCAAAAAATAAAAATAATACGGAAAGAATCGGCGAGAAGACGTCAAGTCAAAATATAATTTTATGTCAGGATCACAGATTTTCTTTTCTCGTAAAAAACGTTTTTAATGGAAAGACAATTTGCCGTTAAAAGTTAAAAATCAAGGAAAGCCGCCGGGAGCTCTTAAAATAAAATTGAAAAATGATGGTGCAGTAATCACATGTGGCACACCTTTTCGTTTCATATTCTACGCGCCTTGCCTTCTTATCATGCGCTACACCTCGTATCTTTCGGTCCATCGTTTAAAATTTTTAATTTACCTTGTTAACATATATGCTTCTTTTTTTGGTGTATATATATGCTTCTTTTTTTGGAACCTTGCTAACATATATGCTTCTTTTTTTATATTCCTACAAGCAAAACTACATGAGTTAAACATGTTGCTTCGGTTTCTAATTATGTAAATGTAATGTTAAAGCTTTGCATTTTTTATTTTATTTTTCACGTTAAGAATCCAGTTGATATTGAATTGTTACCTTCAGAGTTCACATCCTTGTAGTTGTAAGTTGTAACCCATCAAACACACACCAACCATTTGAAAAGAGTTTTTTTTTAACGCTCGTAATAAAAAAGAAATGTACTGTTTCAAAAAATAAAATAAAAAGGAAATGTAAACTCCGAATATATTTGGACCAGAATAAAATGAGGGACAAAACTAAAATGAGGGACAAAACTGTAACTATGCCGTTAGGAAACACGAAACAATGTGCGAATAAAGAAGAAATGAATTGAAACGAAGGGACAAAAATTAAATTCCCGGCGAAGGACGGCACCGTCACGATGCCATTCATGACCGTACGCTTTCCATGACTGGCGTTTACCGGTGACCAATTTTTTATTTATTATTATTATATATATTTTGTATCATTTTATTATATTTTTATTACATTTTTAATACTCTTGCCCGTGTAAATAAGAGGACATAAAATAATAATACAAAACTAATGGGAAACCTCCTAAATCCAAGCTGTTTTCCAGAAGAACCCAAACTCTACAAAAGTTATATTCACACCTCTATTTCTCTCCTCTTCTTATCTCAACTCACACGAACCATTACAAAAACATATCACCAAATCACCTAAAAATCTAAAGAAAAGTTTTCTCATCTGAAGATGACAATGATGATGATATCTCTATAAAGAATCCTCTTAGAGATTCCATATTTTCTATTAGATGGAGAAGAAAATAGAAGAGGATCATCATCAACAACAACAAAAAAAGGAGCAGATCAACAGTACCAAGAACACAGAGACTAAGATCCAGCACCAAGAAGAAGAACAGCAACAAATCTTTCAAGCAACATCATCATCACACATGGCGAATCTAGATATGTCATCAGATCATCATCATCAGTTGGAGCTAGCTGGGAACAACATCAATCTCTCAAGCATCTTCGATACTGCAATATCATCACCTTTTCCATATTCTTATTTCGAAGATCACTCCTCTAATAACCTCAATCCTTTCATTGACTTGCTCCCACAAGACCATCATCAATTTGCTTCCTCCTCTAATCCATCTTCTTTTTCATTAGACGCCCTTCCTCTCCAAAACAACGATACCAACCTCTTTTATTTACCCTTGTCTCAACCTTCAACAACAAAGGGTGCGTCATCAGAAGTAATGAACAAAGAACCGGCATCTCCAAACTCAACCTCAGTCTCCTCTTCATCCAAGGAAGTTGTAAATGACAATACTGATAAAGATGTTACTCTTAAAGATCCAGAAGAAGGAGAACAAGAGCCAAAGGGTACTAAGCCACAGTAAGTAATTAATTAACTGATGGATTTATGTTTGGGTTGAGTTTGGAATATATTAAAATTTTGTGTGAATTTTATGTTTTGAAGGTTGAAGGCAAAGAAGAAGAACCAAAAGAAGGCAAGAGAGGCTAGGGTTGCGTTTCTGACGAGGAGCGATATTGATAATCTTGACGATGGTTATAGGTGGAGAAAGTACGGCCAGAAAGCTGTCAAAAACAGTCCTTATCCCAGGTAATATATTACTCTGTATACATGTGCCCTAGCTAGATCCATATCATCATCACTTTGCAGTTTGCATGCATCTGTGTTTACATATACTTGATATATATGCATAAGTAATATACTTTACAAGATCCAGTTTTCCTACTGATAAGAACATCTACAATTTATACATGAATTTCTTTTTTAGTTTCATATAGCATTTGCTAGATGTTTTATTAGCCCTAGATTCAATGTGACTCTAATTCGTATAATATAAATGTTCAACAATGATAATTTTTATATATATATATATATACACGACTATATATACCTAATACGCGTGTTGTGTAGGGTCCAAAATGTTTGAATTTTCATTTCCAGGAATATATTATCTTCTGTTCCATTTCCATGAGGTTTCTGTGTTTTTCTTCCCTTGATTTTTCTTGCTTTTGCTTGTGTCGAAAAATGTCTATCTCAACTTGTCCAAACTTCATCTCCGATCTAGAGATCTTCTGTTCCTCATATCTTCCAAATTTCATTGTCCCCAAACTTTATAATAAGTCGTTTAATTTGTAAACATGATATATTTAACATCAACTCTTTTTAATGTTCAGAAGCTATTACCGTTGCACCACAGTGGGTTGTGGTGTGAAGAAGAGAGTGGAGAGATCCTCTGATGATCCTTACATCGTGATGACAACCTACGAAGGTCAACACACTCACCCATTTCCCATGACACGTGGACACCTCGCAATGCTTACGTCACCAATCCTCGACCATGGTGCGACCACGACGTCATCATCATCATTCGCTATCCCTCAGCCACGCTACTTTCTGACGCAGCATCACCAACCCTACAGTAGCATGTACAACAACTCTCTAAGCATGATTAATCAAAGCTCCTCAGATGGCACTTTCGTAAATCCAGGATCATCATTCCCTGGATTTGATTATGACATGTCACAAGCTTCTACTTCCACTACTTCGTTCATTAGAGATCATGGATTACTTCAAGATATTCTTCCTTCGCAGATCAGGTCGGATACTATTAACACCAGAACCAATGAAGAGGATAAGAAATGAACAACGTTTTCTTTGCCGGGGAAATTGTTTTTTTTTTTGTTAGCAAAAAAAAATAAGTTTTTTTTTTCAGCCGGACCCGGTTGATATGTTTTATGAGGAATTTTTGGCCGGTCTAGCTGATTAAGCCGATATTGCTGGCTGGCTATCTAATGTTTTTCTTCATCAATATCTAGTATCGAATAACCGACGCTAATTAGGAACAGAAGTTTGTAGCATATGTGATTTAGATATAACTTCATCTTTTTATTTTGAGTATTAATAAAAGTGTACATTTTATTCGAAGACTGTACGGACAGATGAGGGTGTAATCTATAAAGGAAAATAAAACTCTTTCTGCGGTTTTATATCTAGGAGTATGAGTACATGCCTCTGAAGTTGGGTTAAATTAAATATAGACTTTTCATACAATTTAATTTGTAATCATGCTATCAAGTATCAACTAGTCCGGCTCTCGTTTTTATTCAAGTCCTACATTTTATTGTATTCCTATCAATTCCAATCGATGTGTAGACCGATCACATAATTGAATGTTCATCAATTTCAAGTTTCATAACGATTATACTATCCCTTCATACTTATTCACAAACACGAATAATTTATATAAACACACCGAATATGCACTACAATGTCAACAATTATGACAAATAGCTTAAACAATATAAGAAAAATAGCTTTGGTCACATGATGCTACATGTTAGCTTTTGGAATACATATAAATGTAAATTCATATTCATCTCTATTTGAGACTCAAGAGAGGTCTTTTGGCCTTAAACTCAAAGTCTCTTTTATAGTTTTCTTCGCGGCGACTTTTATGTTAGTCTTCCATTATCACAAATAATATTCAAAAAGACTTTTAGGATTGATAAGCACACCATTTGTGTGTACATGCGTACTTGACCCACCATTTTCTGTAGATATGGCCATATGGACCATATTTTAACATAGTCAACATATATAACCAGCGTAAGTTTTCTCTTAAAAAGTGTTTACATACTAGATAAAAAGCTGAATTGCTTATATATAACTATATTAATGTCTTTATATTTCTTATACCCGTTGTGTAAGTCATCCTTTGACATTAATTAACAAACGCAAACCTAAACCCACACACCGATATGTACAAAATACATATATATACACATATATATCATAAAGTTTCTGCATGAAGCTATATATGCGTGCATATGTGCTTTAGGTCCTTTTCAGGAAGGCGATAGCTACGCAAGTGATGTATGGCTGATATTAAATACTATAAAAGTAAATGCAAAAAGCATAGAGTTGGTAATGTCCATAATGGATTGTCGTTTAAACACTAAAAAAATAGAAACAGGAGGAGTTCTAACAGGCTACTCATCAACCCCACTCCATCACCAACAAAGTATCAAAACAAAGCATGCTTTGTATATTATGGAGAGTTAATACTAACCAATATGTTTCTTTAATACGTCAAGCTGCAAACATGGCACATATACTTGTACATACATGTACATTAATCTAGTTTTTATTGCTGCCGGCTGTGTTAGATCGTAAATGTTGACAGTAAAATAAGGTTGAACTACTTGAGCCAGACTCAATGTTCGAACCCAAGACTCATATTTTTTTATTTATCAAACTTTTGATCAACTTTTTATCAAAAAGAAAAAAAAAAACTTTTGATCAACTGTAACAACTTTTCAAATAGCCTCAAGAATCATGCATATTGGTATGGACCAAGTCCAAATTATCTTCATTAAAAGAAGTCAGAAATGGAGAATTAAACTAAAACTTATATATAATGAACAAGCAAAACAAATTTATATGAGATTATGAAAACTTCGGCCTAGTGAGAATTTAACTAAGAGATTTTGGAATTATTAAATAGTTGTTTTCCTTTGCTTCCTAAGGACACTCGTTAAGTAAATCAGAAGTTGGATCTTAATTTGGATTCCAACAAAGCTGAAAACTGTCTAATGTTTTTTTTATTTGATTCATGTGCGAATGTGCCTCAAAAAGTGAATCATGTTGAAACTCTCCATCTTGTTATGAATTTGAAACTTGCATGATAAAGTTTTATTCAGCCACCTATTTTGTCTACTTAGCCATCGAGAAACATGTTTTTGTATTTGTAGCAGGCAGACATGCAACTTCAGATATACTAGATTTTCAACTCGCGCACGAGTTTATATTAATAATTAGTTGCAAATAATTTGAAAATAATTATATATAAGAAATAAATGCCATATATACATTTTTCTATAAAATTGTATTCAAAGTATGCTTTAATATTTCTCATATTTATATTCAGATAAAATTATTCCATTTAAATAACAAGACCTCTTTGTTTGTATATGTTAATGTATATGTGTAAAAAAATTTAAATGATATGTAAATGTATTTATATTGTTTATTAATCATATTTTTTAAAAATATAAAGATTTTCGATGCACATTAATTAATACTACAGTGTTATGAATATTTTAATTATAATTTTAGCTATTTTCTATTTGAATGACATTAAAGATTAATTCATATGCACAGTGTCCAACTTTGCTTTGTACTTACCAAATTTTAAAATGAAAGTATGATTATTATATACTTATTGTGTGCATATATGTATTTGAAATACTATTATTTAGTTCTTTTAAATGCATATCGAATAGTATAATATCCAGAGTTAGCTCTTAATCATAATAAATAATTTGATGAAATTTAAATAATATTAAATATTTTGTTAGATATAATAAAATAGGAATATATATATATATATAGAATTTTAAACTAACATTTATTCACTACATGAAAATAGTCATATTGTAATATTGATATATTGTTGCAATACTCATATACTGTTACAAATATAAAATTGCAATAAAATTGTGACAAATTTTAACTTCTTGCAGTTTGAATGTCACAAATTCATGTTTGTTGCATATACGTAGCAAAATTAGCAACAAATTGAATTGTTGCTATATATGTCATATTATTGCAACAAGTTTTTATAGAAATTTTGTTGTATATGTACAACGTATTTTTGTAACCATAAATGGTGGCAAGTCATTGCTACGTAAAATATATAGCAAAAAATAATGCAAATTTGCAGTTTTTTTTGAAATGCAGTAATATTAATGCAACAAAATATATATCAATTATTCTTGCAAATTTTCCTATAGTTACTTTTAAATAATACATTTGGTGCAAATATTTTTTTACTGTGATTACCATATAGTTAACAATTAATATATTAATAAAATTATTAGATATCAACTGTGTTGCATAGATTAATTATTTTAGTATTATATTATAAGCAATATTAGATGTGTTATTTATTTTTACATTATATATATTTTCAAATAAAAAAAATTCAGATGACCAACTTTATTAAATAAACTAAAATATTAAATGTTCAACAATGCATTAATATAGAAAAATCAGTGATAATTTAAAACTAGAAAAACCAATAAAACCTTAGAAGAAATAACTAAAGCAGCTAATTAAAACTTAGTTGTTGACACTTCTGGATAGAATATCTAGCTGAACAAAGGACCCCTATCAGTTTAATCATATGTTTTATTTTAATGTATAATCTATTTGTATACCTTGACATACTTTAACATAAAGTTTATCTTTTTTTTGTTTATCTTAATTAATATTTTAAAATTTTATGTTCATGGATTTTTTTTAGTAATTTTAAGATTTCTATAATATACTAAACTATTATGATGATTTGGCATATTTTTTTAGTATTTTCAAATTCAATATAAATATTTTTATTAGCTTATAGGTAAAAAGAAGTAGTGGACATAGTTTTTTTTAACTCTCTTTTATGTTAAGTTTTAAGTAAGTTAGTATCAACAGAAATCTAACTTTTAAGATATTTTTTACATTTTAAATTGATATTTTGTATTAAATTTTATTTTATTTTTACATACATGATTAATTTTAATTTGATTTCTTTTAAAAGTTTATTATTTTGCTAATTAAAATTTTATATTTAATTTTCAAATATTTTTTTATTTATCAACTTAATTATTTTTAATAAAAGTTATTTTATTTCGTACCTTATCTTATTTTCATTTTATGTTAGTGAAATAAATTTTCGAAATTGAAATTTAAAATATCAGATTAAGATGCTGATTTGCTATATTTCTAAAAATGTTTGTAAATTCTTTGTGAACACTTTAAAATTAAATAACATATCGCCTTAATTTTGAAATCACATGTGCTTTATATTCATATTATTATTTCAATTCTTATATTCTTTAAGATATAGTTTTTGTTAGTTAATTTATATTAAATTTCCAATGATTTAGTTTATTTATCAAACTGACACCTTTGATGATTTTGCCTCTTTTGTTGACTAAATTTGATATATATGTTTTTATTTCGAAAGTAATAGTTTTTGAAAATCTTCAAATTTTTTAAAATAATAAATAAAATGATGATTTGACATATTTTCCTTTTTTAAAAGATATTATGTGGATATTCTCAATGATTTATAGCTTCAACTTATGTATAATATATGCTATTTTGAATAGGAGAAAAGATTGCTGACTACTTGAAGTATTGACTATCACATGACTAACCATGCAAACTAAATTAATGTATACCTAGCTACACGAAGTATATGTTATGCATGGCAATATCCCTTAACTTAATGATGTTATGTAGTTAACATCACGAGTTTAATTTCATTCATCCAAAAATGATATAGATGTCAGAGACCGTTTAAATATCTCATTTTAATATTTAAAATATGATGTACTTGACGATATTTAACTAAAATTAGATTTTGATCCACGTTTTAAAAGCATAAGAATATTTGTAACAAAGTCTTATTTACAAAATCAATATGTTTTATAAAATTTTGATAAGTACTGTTTTAACATTTTTATTTTAGTGTATATTTGAAAACTATATAATTATTTTATTTATATTACCTATGAAAGTTATATAAGATTTAATTTAAACTTGTTTTTAATTATTTTAATCTGTTTGTTATTAACTTTTAATAAAATTTATGTAATTCGTTCTATTAACTGTGTGTATAAACTTATTTGATCAATTTTTATGGTAAAACAGATTAAAATAATTAGTTGTTTTAAGTAAGGTGTCAACTGTCAACTTTTTAAAATTAAGCTATATATGTAAACTAATTTCATTTTTTAAATATATTTTAGAAATTTAACATTTTCAAAATTAATAAATTATGTTGATGACTTGCCATAATTCAATTGGCTGTTTAACATCTACGTGGACGCTCTTAATGGCTTATAGTCTCAACTTTTATAGGATATAGATTTTCTTATTATGAAAACAGGAATTTGAAGAAAGGGAAATTAAAAAACTTCAACTATTCAATCCAAATGTTTCACAATTAATGTGATCTCAAGTAAAATTGAAACAAAGGCAGAGTAATAGATTCATAATCTGTAGTTCAAAAAGGGAGCCAGAGAAACATTGTCCAATCTTCTGCAGGTGCCAAACTCATAAGTTACTCCACTTCTTCCTGTGTGTTGTTTCACCAGAAGATCCCTCAGAATATGTGAACCAAGTCATAAGCAAATCTACTCCATCGTTAAGGAAACATACTGACAAAAAACAGAGACAATAGAAAGCTGATTTCTAATGTGCATATTAGCCTTATCTTTTTCTCTAAACAAAGTTAACGCTTACTAAACCATAAAGGCCATTAGAGGCTAATAACCAGTCATATTTACCTATACTATACCATTCAGATGTTATTTCATAAAACTAATCAAACCAATGATCTCGAGTGTGACCACCAGAGATTGAGATCAAAAGGATACGTCCAGAAGAGCACAAAAGACTGCCAAAAAGATAAAAACAAGACCGTAATTAGAGCTTGGCAGGTTGCTGAAAAGCACATAAAAGGTCCTAAACTGAGAATACGTTAGGTTGAGTTGAGATGTCATACCATAAGGCCACCAAGAAAGCCGTCAAAAAGGACCCGGTTCCAAGAATCAAAGTACAAGTCTGCCGAGAATCCTGCCTTAGCCATGAGTCCAACAGATGTGATCAACATCACCACAAAGTAAAACACAAAACCAGTCAACCCAGTGAATCCAATTATCCCTGCAAGGACTCCAGCGATGATAGACAGAAACGTCCGGCTGCACAAAAGACACATACATAGTTAAAACAATCATCTTTTTGAAAAACTAGAGAGAGAGTTGTGGTAATGAATCAAACCTGTTCTGTATGACTTTCAAATTCTTCTGCAGATTCTCACCACTGAAGGTTGGTATGTCACTCATGACATCTTTTGATCTCTTCTCAGATGAACCCATTACAAATCTGACAACATAAGTTTCAAATTACACCTAATGTCTGTGAAAAGGAAAGAACTTTGCTTGTCCTCCAGCTTATAGTTTTAGATTATTAGAGAAAAGGTGAGACCTTTGCTTATTGTTCTGATAAATCTATAGCTAATTCGATCAGAAACTCTCAACGTATTGAATTGAGCTGATAGATTAGAACTTTCTATTCGATGTAACGATCCCATAACATCCCAACAAATCTAAAGACTTTACGACCCAAACCCAAATAGTTTAGGTAGGGTTTCTACAACAGAACATGAAGATCGATCTGGTTTATCGATTTCGTCGTCGATGCAAACTGTGATCTATCGATCTTTTAACTCAATTCTGATCTATTCTGAGATCTATACAAACATTCAAGAGGGGGATAACAAAACTTACAGTTAGAAACGAGACCAGGAAGATCGATCAAAGTAGCTTTGCTTTCTTTGGAGGAACTAGTCGAGAGATTATGAGCGAATCTGAGAGAGAGAGAGAGAGAGAGAGCTGAGGAAGAACAACGAGACGAGCTATCTTCTAAAGCCCATTCAAAAGCCTCTTAACAGAAAAAGAAAACTTATTTATTTTGTTGTTAGAAAAATTCTTAAAATTAAATACTTTGTTAAACAAAACCTGATTTACATATAACTAGGTGATTTTCCCGTGCTCATGCACGGTTATAAATATTTATAAAGTAAATATATATTATAATAATTGATTGCTATTTACTTTTAATTTTAAATTAATTTATAATTTTATGCATAAATTATAATAATAATTTATATTATTTTAATTAGACATATAATTTTAGATTTGTT
The DNA here is from genome assembly GCA_016432835.1 of Brassica nigra. Taxonomy (NCBI): domain Eukaryota; kingdom Viridiplantae; phylum Streptophyta; class Magnoliopsida; order Brassicales; family Brassicaceae; genus Brassica; species Brassica nigra. The sequence continues at coordinate 13,597,430 of CM028249.1, read as the reverse complement.
ATATCTAGTCGGTTTTGTTGTTTTACAATCAGTTTAGTTATCATTTGGATATATTAGGTTGCATCTATTTCTCTGAATTCAATTATAAATTTTTTATTCAAAATATATTAAAATTTTGATTAATTTTCTTATTTGCATTAGGTTGGTTTTGTCTTAGATATGTAAATATATTTTAGGAAGATTATTCATAACTTAAGATATATTGTGCTTAGGATGAAATAAAAAAATAAACTAAAGTGGTTGGTTCCAAATTACGTAAACTAATATAACGATAATATTCTGCAATCTCATGCATATATAAAAATTTTACAAAAGAACTAAATTAAAACAGTTGCTTAATATTTTATTTTCATTTTAAGGTGTTTTGAGTCATCTTATAATTTATATTTATAAAATAAATTATTATTATTATTATTATTATAAAGTTAAATTTTCTTATTATAGTTAAATCTATGATTTTATATATAAATTGGATTAGTCGAGTCACTCATATTGTGAATATCTTAAGTTACATATATTCTTTCAAATTCAAACTGAGATATAATTATTTTTATTATAATTAGGTCAAGTCAAATGAATTTTATTTATCGTTTAAATGTGCATGTATTTTCATAATATATATATATATATATATATACATATCAAATTAAATGTTGATTTTTTAAAAAAATAAAACGATGAACAATAGAAAGTTACATAATAAGTAATTGATACGGTTTTGGAAGTTCATGAACACATAACAATATTTAAAATAACTAAAATATTTTTATAAATTATAAATGATTTTATGCCTTTTGGTTATGGATATATTTAGTTCCACAAACATAAAAGCATAAAATTTAAAAGCAAATTTAATATTAAGAAAACATATAATTTTAATAATGTAAAATATAATATATCTACCTCAATAAAGTGTATAGTGTGATTTTAAAATATTTTGTTATTTGATCAAAAGATGTTTATTGTTAAAATTTATTTTCATTTTAATATCTCTTAAAACAAGCAGTAAAAATTGTGATTGTATTTGAGAAATCTTATTATATAAGTAAAAAAATTTATAGATATTTTTTGCTGTAATTGAAAGATATTATGGTCAAATAAATATAAGAAAATACAAATAACATTTCAATAATACTAATTATAAAATATTTTAGTCAATAAAACATATATCAGTTTATGTTACTTAATTATTTTATGTAATTATCTAAAATAGATAAATATATTAAAAATATTTCTGTTCTGTGAAAATATATATTGTTGTACTGTTTAAAATTATGTTTTAAAATAAATAATATTTATTTTCTAATGTTGCACAAAAAAATTCTTTTCTAATATCAAGATTATTAGTGAAAGTATAAATATAAAGAAAGTATATTAGTATATTTTATGTTGTTTAAAAATATTTTAAAATGGAATATTATTATTTTGTAAACTTTTCTTTTAATGAAATCATATTATTTATACATATATTTCCTTTTAAATTTGCTTTATAAACTTTATAATATTTTGTTTTATTATATATGTTATTTGGAAAATATTAAAAAGTATTAAATAAAAAATCAATAATAATGTTTAAATATAACATTTTAATTCATTAAGTGTATCATCGTAATCAACCACTGTGAGAATTAACGTGAGTGCGACACGTAGGAAACTGACTTCTCAAATAATATTATAGAGACTAGATGATTGTTGGAACTAATATATATATCAAACTAATTTAAAATTTACATAAATAACAAATATTAAATTAATCAAATAAATACATATTTATTACAACTCAACATAAATAATGGTTTAATACTTGAATTTTTTTTACTCTATCACCAAACCACACTTGTAAAATTATCATCATAATAATATAATAAAGCTTTATTAATATTTTAAATAATATAAAAGATAAATTTACAAAATAAACCATAAATTACTAATTATAAGTGAAGTCTATGAAATCAAATTTCTCTTCATCAATGTTTTAATTGTATTTTATATGAATTTTCTTTTCGTTGGTATTTATAATGGCACCTATTAACGAAATCTACAATACTTAAAAATATATTTTTATTTAATTAATTTTTATAAACTAAAAGTAATAAATTATATATGTTGAGTAAATTAAAGCTAGATTTATTTAATTATAACAGTGAGGCTGTATTCTTTAGATTCGTATTTTTTATTGATAAAATAATTCGGTGACATAAAAAGAAGACATTTTAAAAATATTAAACAATTTAATATTACTAAAGTAAATATAAGATGAATAAAACTATAAAACTATTCCTAAAAAAATAAAACCAACTAAAAATTTTGAACAAAAAAAAAGAAAAACTAAAGAAAACATAATAAATTAGCAAATTATTTTAAATTATGGACAATATGACAAATAAGTAAAATCACCTAATAATATGGAGAGACTGACAAATAAGCAAAATCACTTCATATAGTATAGATTGGGTTAGGAAAGAGTGAACTGGTTTTTAGTTATATGGCAGTATACTAAATAAAAATATATAACATGGAAAGTCTGATCTATAAGCTTTTTATAATGTCTTTTTATTGTTCTAAATTGATAATCTGTAGTGAAAAAGTTAGAGACATTTTGTAGAATAGTGTCATTACATGTTCTTACTTTTGATAAAAATAAAAATACAAAATACCATAGAATAGCACTAAATAATACAAAAAAAAAACACAAAGCTATTACATATAAACTATAACTAGAGTTTGATCCGGGCAGGAGCGCAGATGTTTGTTTTACAATAGATATTTGGACATCTTTAAACACAAAATTTTAATAGTTGCATTTGTACTACTTTAGTTTATTATTGAGACCATATATTGTATTATTGGATCATGTTATATAAATTTTTTTCATTATATATGTGTTGGATGAGTTATCTAATTATAATAATGATTAGATCTATGTATAAATGACAGTGTTTTGAAAAATGAACCAGACTGGCCGGTCCGAGACTCACCAGTTTCGGATTGTGAAAAAGGATTTGAGTTAAACTGCAAAGCCGATCAAAAACCGATCAACCTCGCTAGAATCTATGATTTGGCTCGATATTAAACCCGATTTTTCAAAATTAAATTAAAATTAAAATTAAAAAATATTTCATAAAATCATATTAATTTTAAAAATAATAATATTTTGAATTTTTATTTTATTTTCATATAATATTTTAGATTCTAGCAATTATATAAATTTTGTCAATTTTTTAAAATAGTTATACATATATATATAGTTACTTAATTTAAGATTAGATTAAAATTTGAAATCCAGTTGAACCGGTTAGACCGATCCGACCATTGACCCAACTATAATGTCGAATCAATGCAGTACGATTTTCAAAACACTGATAAATATATTATGTTGTGTTAAATTTGTGTTAAAAATTTCCATGAATTATTTAAATATATAATTAATATAATATTATAATATATTATGTTGTTTTGAGTTAAAATCTATACTATTATTTATGAAGTGATTTTGCTGATTTTCATCTTCTCCATAATTTTAGGTTTAATCAATAATTTTCTTAAATATTTTTTATATATTTTAATAATAAACAGTTCTGAAACATGATAATTACAATATTTCAGTTATATAAATATTTGATATTATCTTATTTTTTATTATATAAAATTCTATTTGATTTTAGGTGAGTCAATGATTTTAATAATTAACTTTAATGATATTTAAATATTAGATATTAAAAGGTTTTTTAATATGATAATTATCATTTACACAACTATTTAATATTATCTTATTAATATTATATAAAAATTCTTCTCTTATATGTCATTAAAAGATTATATCTATATTTTGGTATAAAAATTATATATTTTGGGATTTTGTTAATATAAACTCATAGATAGCATATACAATTTATTAGGCGTAGTCAATAATTTCCATAAATATTTTTATATATTTTAATAATAAAACATGATAATTACAATATTTCAGCTATATAAATATTTGATAGTATTTTATTTTTATTATATAAAAATTCCATATGATTTAAGGTGAGTCAATGATTTTAATAAATAAATTTAGTCATATTTATATATTATATAATAAGCAGTTTTTTTAAAAAATGATAATTATCATTTACACAACTATTTGATATTATCTTATTAATATTATATAAAAATTATTCTCTTATATGTCATTAAAGGATTATGTCTATATTTTTGGTATAAAAATATATATATTTAATTTTTCAATATAAAATCATAGATAGTATATACAATTTATTATTTGAATTTATTAGTGTTTAGTTATTCAAAAATATGTTTCCTAACAATTGTAAATTTTGTTAATATGTGTTACCATAGAAACTCATGTTTATGTTCTACCAAATAAATACTCAATTACATGTCATATGAGAAACATAGAAAAAATAAGTTTGCAAAGAAAAAAGATAAATATTTCAAAACATAAGAGATCTCCTAAACATTTTGAAAACATTGGTGGAATTGATTATTTATTGTAAATCATAATTTTAAAAAATAAGATAATTCTTATATATATTTTTTTGTTATTTGGAATAATATTTTTCTATTGTAAAATTTAAAATTTAGATAAAAACTTTATTTAATTAAGTAATAATTAAATAAAAATATTTATATAAAGATATGTTTAAAATTATTTTTTATATGTGAGTGTTTTAAAAAAATTTAACTCAGTAATAATAACCATATATATTTTGATGAAAAACTGTCATACATAAATAATTTGATGTTTAGTTTAAACTTTTTGAGAACATTTAAATTAATAAGATATAAACTAATAAATATTTGTAAAACGATTATTGCCCGCATATGCGGGCTAAACACCTAGTAAATAAGTGATCAGCTTATAAATTCAATATCGTATTCAATTGATAGATTTTGGGAGACTGTAACCTTAAAATATTTAATAATGATAATTGAAAATATTTCTTTTATATACTTAATTTAAAAAAAAAAATAGTGATAGCACTGTTTTACAAAATTATAAAGAATAGTGATTGTTTAAAAGTGAATCACGCATATCATATTCAAAAAATTTCCTTTTATTGGTTAGAGAATATTTAGGTAGATAGATAATTAATGATAATTTTAAATAAATAGTTATTATAACTGAGTGGTATGTAGTTGTAAATATTAAGAAAAACTCAGGGCAAAATACTATTTGGCTAAATACTATTTGTACTACTGTTTTAATAAATTAGATTACTGAGTATGAACATTTTTTTAATTACATCCAAGAAACACAAAACTAGCTTAGTTGATCTGTCTTTTGTCGACCTGATTACAGACCCATAAGCTACTTTGTTACCCAATTCAAAACTGGCCCATGGTTGAGAAACTCTTTAAGAGACTGCAACAGAAACAAGAGACAGCAGAGAGAGGGAGTGATGTTCTTTGGTTAGTGCTGTAGACGAAACGTTTACTCCTTGTGAACGTTTGATGGGTTAAATTGTGCAAATTTGAAATATGAGGTGAAGCATATGAATAAAAAATAAAAATCCCATTTTACATTCATGGCGTTTTTAACATGATAATATTATGCAAATTGTGCTAATTTAAATTATGAGGTACTTCACTTATCTTTTTGCCAAATATGTGAAATATTATATATAATGAGAAAGGTTTGTACGTAATACAGAAAGTGTTTAAACTATCTAGAGTCTATCTTGGAAAAAAGAATAAACACAAGGTAAAGTCTAGAGGATTGAGATAAGAGAGCATGAATCATTCATACTTAAGCCAATATTGCATAAGACGTTGAAAATGTTTCAGCTTTTGGTTCCCAAGATTACGTTCCCTAATGAACCTGTCAATGATTGAGCTAAGAGAGCATGAATCATTCATACTTTAGCCAATATTGGATAAAACTTCATTTCATGTATTCATGCTAATAACAAATACGTGATAAGAAAAACAATACTATGTTTTATTTAGTTTTGAAATGAAAACATTACATTGAAGTTGAAAACATTACATTGAAGTTGATCGTATGTTTGCAACAAGTTTTATTTAATTTTGAAATGAAAACATTACATAATAAAGCCCGGGTAAAAACGAAACATGTGACTAATTAATATTCAGGTGGATAATTTTGGTAGAAAAGAACCTCCATCTCTCCAGAAGGCTGCTTCGCTATCAACCTATCTTTACCATATCGATCGTTAGATAAACTGATACTCGTTGCATAAACGTCGGGATACACACTTTCACCGACAGTAAACTTGTAATATGAGTCAGTCATGTGGATTGAAAACAAACTATCTTCCCTTGACTCAACTCCGTTCAGGACTACTTCACCATTTGCTACTCTCCAAACCCCTGATTCACCGCATTGACTTGGATTTGCGAACTTAATGCTAAGTTTAGTTGATTCACGTATGACTGTATCTGGTGTTGATGATGGTAATATGAACATTACGGGAGTTGGTGTTATAGTTGGTCTAGTGAACATTACCGGTTGGTGTGGGCATGTTCTGGGATCTGTTGATCTCGCATTCATTCGGCAAATCCACATGTTGTAGTCAGAAGACATGAAGCTGATGTAATAGGTAACGTTGGGCAAGACTGGCCCTGCGTCTGCAGAAAAAACTACGTCGTTCCCTTCTCCAATAACACCATATGATGTTGTTATTACAACGACCAAGAGAGTGATCATGATTAATAGTGATGTTGTCATATTTGTGTTTGTTTATTTCTCACTTTCTTGCTTCTTTCTTGTGTGTGTGTGAAATTGTTTTATTTTTAAGTTCCTTTTATAGAGAGAGGTTAGGGAAATAATGAAATTCAATACTAGTCCACTTGCGCATGTTGAACTTGCTTTCTTAAGTTAAAGACGTTGACTTTTCCTTACAATATGGATCTTGATCATGGGCGAATGTACTGTGGATAAACATTTTTTTTTTTTGAAACAACTGTGGATAAACATTATAAACGTTGACTTTTCGTTACAATATGGATCATTCATGAGGTTTTTAATTTGGCTTTCTCACCTTTGATTGTTTATAAAATATTAGATTATGTATACAGCAACACATGGCAATAGAGTATTAAAACGAGATATTATATTATTCTTTCTCATATCTTTCTTTTATTTTTGTACGAGTGAGATATTCCCCTAAATATTCCTATTGAAGTTGTTCTAGTGTTTGAAATATTAAAAACCTATGTGTGTACTTTGTATTTTTATGGTAGATCGTCCACTCGTATTTTCTTTACTACTTGTGCATAAAGAAAATCCACTTGGATTGATCAAAAAAAATCCACTTGGATTTGCCCATCTGGTTATTGATCAGGGGATAATTTTCGTCAAAGCTATATTTGTCAAACCTATCAACTGTTTAAGAAATGATTAATACTCTTCAGACAATGTTGAGATCTGATCAAGATCTGTCTCCTGATTCGATTTGACTCAGCACACGAACAAGAAAGTAAAAGACGATGAGACGATATTTGGTTACCCGGAGTTCACCGCACTCTCCCGATGTGGAAGAGCCGCTATCACTCTCCGGAGCTGGACAATACCAGCAACTGCACTAGAAAGAGATCTTATCTCACTCTGAGCTCTCGAAATACAATAATGGTGTAAACCTCTATCTCCTCTCTCTCTCTCTTTTATCTTTAATGCTGTTATATCTTTTTCAGCTTACAACCTTAAGAGACTAATACGACTTTATATATTTAGTCGTATACTAATGCAGTTCCACGTGCCATCTCACGTGCTAGTTGGTTATCCTTAACCAACCTTCAATCAAGAGCATTTAACCTCAACGACTTGATTAAACCGGAGCCTCTTTAACCAGATAAGGAACACCTTATTTCAACACTCCACCTTGTTCCTTATCAGCTCCACCTTCAACATACTTATACTCGTGCTTATACCGCAACTCTCCACCTCCAAGCAAACCCGCTTAGCTTCATAAAACCTTATGAACTCTGACCTGAGAAAACCCTCTCAGCTTCTATAACTTAAGAGCATTACTGATCTATGCTTCAGTAACCCTGAGTAGGTCCAATGCTCCTTTGAACTTACCCACATGCAAAACCTTCGTGAAAATGTCAGCAGGGTTGTACTCTGTTGCAATTTTCACCACTTGCACCCAATCATCAGCAATCAACTCTCGAACGAAATGATACTTAGTCTGAATGTGCTTCGTTCGCTCATGACATACAACATTCTTGGCCAGCGCAATAGCGCTTTGAGAATCACAGTACACCTTCACAGCTTTCTGACTGAATCCAAGCTCGTTCATGAAACCCTTTAACCACACTGCTTCTCTTGATGCCTCTGATAAAGCTATGTATTCTGACTCTGTCGACGACAAAGCCACCACCTTCTGAAGACTTGACCTCCAGCTCACTGGATTTCCCCCAACTGTAAACACCATTCCGGTTGTTGACTTCCTTTTATCAGCATCACCTCCATAGTCAGCATCACAATATCCTCGTACCACGAATTCACCCTCGTTTCTGAACACTAGACGAGTCTTGAGAGAACCTTTTAAGTATCGAATGAGCCACTTAACTGCCTGCCAGTGCTCCTTGATTGGCTTACTCATATATCTGCACACAAGCCCAACAGCAAACGCCATATCTGGCCGGGTGCAGATCATCGAGTACATGAGACTCCCTACTGCACTCTGATAAGGAACTTTCCTCATAGCTTCAGCCTGATCCCTCAACTCCATATCTGTAGCAGCTCTTAGAGAAAAATGAGTTTCCATCGGCGTCCCCACAGCTTTGGCTTGTTCCATTCCAAAATTTCCAAGCACCTTCAAAATATATCCCTCTTGAGACACAGTTAGCACGCCTTTAACACGATCTCGATAAATCTCCATACCCAAGATCTTCTTAGCTTCTCCTAGATCCTTCATCTCAAACTCTGAGTTAAGCAACACCTTTAGCTCTTTGATATGTTGATGATTTCTCGATGCTATTAGAATATCATCAACATATAGTAACATATATACTATATCTCTTTCTGGTAGATCTTTGAAGTAAACACAGCTGTCGAACTCACTCCTTGCATACCCACTCTTTAGCATGAACTGATCAAACCGTTGATTCCATTGACGCGGAGACTGCTTCAAACCATACAGTGAACGCTTCAACAAACAGACCTTCTCAGGATGATCCTTGTCTTCATAGCCCTCTGGTTGATCCATGTATATCTTTTCTTCCAAGTAACCATGCAGGAACGCAGTTTTAACGTCCATCTGTTGCAGCTCCATATCAAAATGAACTACTGCAGAGAGGATGATGCGTATTGAGACCATTTTTACTACAGGAGAGAAGATCTCCTGGTAGTCGATGCCCTCCTTTTGAGAATAACCTTTCGCTACTAGTCTAGCTTTGAATCTAGGGCCTTCCTCCTTGGTTACTCCTTCCTTCTTCTTATATAACCACTTACACCCTATAGGTTTCTGACTCTCATCTCGATCAACTAGAACCCAAGTCCCATTCTTCTTTAATGAAGTCATCTCCTCGTCAGATGCTTCTGTCCATTTATCACTGTCTGGACTTTCCATTGCTTCTCTGAAACTTCCTGGCTCTGCATGACCAATATCTCCAGTAATCAAGTACGCATATCCTGCAATGTCTTCATCTTCGGGGTAGACGTGATAGTCTTGTAGCTTCGCTGGTGGTTTTAAAACTCTTCTTGTTCTGTCTCTAGCAATTTGATACTCGGTTTCATTCGGTGACTCTGTGTCCTTCTCCGTTCCACTCTGATCTTGAGAATCTGCCTGTATTACCCGAGTATCGTGTTGTGTATCTCCACCTTGAGCTTCCATGTGCTCATCAATATCTGTTCCTACAAAATCAAAACTCAAAGATTTATTAGTGGGATTTGTTATGATAGGAATCATACCTGAGTGCTCCTTGTCCTTGTGGTTTTTGTACATCTGATCCTCCCTGAACACGACATTACGACTAATCACACACTTTTGCTCATCCAGAAGCCAAATTCTGAACCCTTTTACACCCTCTGGATACCCCGTGAAGACTCCTCTCTTAGCACGAGGGTTTAACTTCCCATCATCCGTGTGAATGTAGGCAATGCACCCGAACCTCCTTAGTCCTGATAAATCTGGAGCCTCTGTGGTCCACCTCTGTTCTGGAATCTCAAAATCGATGACGGATGAAGGTGTTCTGTTCAACAGATATACTGCTGTTGAAACTGCCTCTGCCCAAAACTTTGCCTCTAGACCACTCTCACTCAACATGCTTCAAACCTTGTTCAGTATTGACCTGTTGAGTCTCTCTGCTACCCCATTTTGTTGGGGGGTATACGAGCACGTACGATGTCTGACAATCCCTTCATCTCTGCAGAACTGATCAAACCTGTGGTTACAAAACTCCAAACCATTATCTGTCCGCAGCTTCTTAACCTTCCTTTCCACTTGAACTTCGACCATCTTCTTCCACTCAACGAACCGTTGAAAGGCCTCATCTTTAGTCTTCAAGAAGTACACCCAGACCTTTCTTGACCAATCGTCTGTAAACGACAGAAAATATTGACACCTTCCAAGGCTAAATGGGACATTTGGGGATCCCCACAGGTCTGAGTGGATGTAGTCTAGTCTTTCCTTGGTTAGATGCTGTGCCGGTCCAAAACTCACCCGATGTGTCTTACCAATGACACAGTCTTCACAGAACTTGATAGCAGAAACCTGATCACTCGGAATACATCCTTTATTTACCAGCATCTCAAGACCTTTCTGTCCTACGTGACCAAGACGGCTGTGCCATAGCTGAGTCTGATCCTTTCCTGATGAGTTTGTGACTGTGATTGATGACTCCCCAAAACAACTCTCTGCCTTCCTTGCGATCCCATTCAAAAAATACAGAGTATCTGAACCTTTCCTGTAGCCTCTCATAATCAATGTGCACCCTCTGATTATCTTCAGAATTCCATTTGAAGCCTTAAACTCACAACCTTTATTCTCCAGTGTTCCAAGAGAAATGAGATTCCTCCCAATCTCAGGCATATATCTGACCTCGTGCAGCACAAACGTCGTGCCATCCGGGTTCTGGAATCTGACAGAGCCAACTCCTTTGACCTCGGTAATGGAATTATTAGCCATCCTGACCCTTCCTGCAGTGGTCTCCTGAAGTTCGATGAATATATCTCTTCTGGGAGTCATGTGAAATGAGCACCCTGTGTCAAGAATCCATTCATCGGATTCATCCGTAGAATGACTCACATTTACTTCTGCAGCTATCAGGCCCACGAGGTCTTGAGCATCGTCTTTCACCATTGATGACTCGCCCCTTTCTCCCTGATGTCGTTGTTTATTTCTTTCAGTCCATTTGTAGCATTGCTTCTTAAAGTGTCCTTCCTTACCGCCGATCCAGCAAATCTTCTTCCTATCTGTTGACTTGGATCTTGACCTCGAGTACTTCTTGCCCCTTTGACCACTCTGAGAACTTCTATTCTCTGATCTTCCTCTGGCAAAGTGACCCTCTGAGCTGCTACGAGGCCCTGCTACATCCTTGAGTTCCTTTTCTTTGGACCTCGCCGAACTGGATACTTCATCTACCTTAATGACATCTCGGCCATACTTGAGCGTCTCCTTCAACTGATCGTATCTAGGTGGTAGAGAGTTCAGCAGGAGTATTGCTTGTACCTCCTCTGGAACCTCGATGCTTAGGTTGCTCAAATCACCAATGATCTTAAGAAACTCATCGATGTTATCATCGATTGTCTTGCTATCTTGCATCTTGAAACTGTAGAGTCTCAACTGTGCGTGAACTCGATTGGGCAGGGACTTAGGCATGTACAGCTTCTCCAGCGTGGCCCAAGTTTCAGATGCAGTAGTGCACCTCTCGATCTTGCGAAGAACGTGATCTCCCACATTCAAGAAGATTATGTTCATAGCCTTTTCGCACCGTTCAGATCTCGCGATCTCTTCTTCGGTTATCTTCTGTTTCACATCTGGATATTTCTCATCTTCGACTGTTCCCTCTTCGACTTTCGCCTTCTCGGCGAGAACATCCTTCAAACCGGAGACGCTCAGATAAGCGTACATCCTTCTTTTCCATAGCGAGAAATCGCCGTCTCCATCAAATTGCTCGATCTCGCACTTCGTCCCTTTCATCGTCGATCGATCTTGGAATGAATCGATCACCACCGCAGATTTGCTAGCTCGCGAACCTGGCTCTGATACCACTTCTGTTGAGATCTGATCAAGATCTGTCTCCTAATTCGATTTGACTCAGCACACGAACAAGAAAGTAAAAGACGATGAGACGATATTTGGTTACCCGGAGTTCACCGCACTCTCCTGATGTGGAAGAGCCGCTATCACTCTCCGGAGCTGGACGGTACCAGCAACTGCACTAGAAAGAGATCTTAGCTCACTCTGAGCTCTCGAGATACAACAATGGTGTAAACCTCTATCTCCTCTCTCTCTCTCTCTCTTTTATCTCTAATGCTGTTATATCTTTTTCAGCTTACAACCTTAAGAGACTAATACGACTTTATATATTTAGTCGTATACTAATGCAGTTCCACGTGCCATCTCACGTACTAGTTGGTTATCCTTAACCAACCTTCAATCAAGAGCATTTAACCTCAACGACTTGATTAAACCGGAGCCTCTTTAACCAGATAAGGAACACCTTATTTCAACAGACAACTTTACAAATGTTTAGTTTCTTCATGATTTTCAAATTTTAAACCAACAGGTGCTGATCAATAATTTTATATGGGGTTAAGCTAGTCATTGTTCTTTCTAAATAATCTTGGTAAGTGATGGTCGACGGATGAGTAAAATCTTACTGAGGTTGGCTTATTCGTAAATTCGTAATCCATATCATGTTTTACAACAAATTCTAATTTACTCTGTCAATTAAATTTATTCGGAAATTGCATTTAGTAACATTCCAAAAAAAGATTTTACTGTTTAGAAGAAGTTTTAGTTTACTGATCTGTCAGTTAAATTTATCTATAAATTGCATCTAGTAATATCCCCAAAATATAGTTTTTTGTCAACATCGTTCCCGAAAATATAGATAATAGATAAATTGAGTAATATATATATATATATATATATATATATATCTCGAAAATTGCAAGTACAATTACATCACTTTCACGTACTGTATATCATGTTTTACAACCAGTTTTATTTGATAACTGAAATAAAAATATTACATAAAAAAGAAACTAAACTTGTTCCTTAGGCATATTCCGGTAGAAATAAACCTCCATCTCTCCAGCAAACCTCTTCGCTAACAGCTTTTTTCTACCAACTGGTTCGTTAGATAGACTGATAGTGATTGGATCAACATTGTCGTTGTCGCCGACAGTAAACTTGTAATATTCATTAGCTTTATGTATAAAGAACTTACTATCATTATTTAACATACATCCATTCAGAACAACTTCACCTTCTAAAGTTGTACTATTCTGAACTACTCTCCAGAACCCGGATTCACCACATTGACCAGGATTAATGAACTTAACGTTGAGCTCAGTTGATTCGTGTACGGTGCTATTTGGTGCTGATGGTGGTAATAGAAACATAACTTGCGTGGGAAGATCAATAGGTGGGTTAGTGATCATTACCGGTTGTTGTGGGCATGACTTAGGATCATTAGATCCCATATTCACACGGCAAATCCACATCTTGTACTCGTACGTCATGAAGCTGATGTAATAAGGAACGTTGGCCTTAACCGGCTCCGCATCAGCATCGTAAACTACGTCGGTGCCTTCGCCAACAACACCATATGATGTTGTTATGGCAACGAGCAAGAAAGATATTGTTATCAGTCGAGATGTTTTCATCTTGTTTTGTGATTTTTATTGCTTTTGTATATATTCTCGTATATACTAGGTTCCTTTATATAGAGAGAAAAATGGGTTTCAAATACATCACCAAGAACATACGTGTTGAACTTGCTTCTTAAGCTTGCAAACCTTTATAATTTTTTCTCCTTACAATACGGGTCAACACTCAATATCCTGTCTTTTATATATCATTCGAAGTATTGTCTCACTTTACTCCCAGTTTAAGATATTTATTAAAATACTAAATGGTTACATACTAGCATTTATGAAGAAGATAAGGGTTTGAATGCCACTCTTAAGAAATTATTTTCGCCTTAGAATATAGAGAGATTACTGGTGGAATTTTTCTTAACTAGTACTCATCTTTTGAATTATTTACTCATCTTCCTGAGACTTTTTTCTCAGTCTATTGTAGAAATTAGTCCAAAACTGATAACAAGGACACGAGTTTCTGTCAAAGTCACTAATGGAGAAATAAACACGCTTAAGGAGATGGAGCGAGTAGACTTTCTAATTGACCAAAGATAAAATAACAATATTAAGATATGTTATTACATTTATTTATTTTATTAAAATAAAACAAATTAGAAAACAAAGTCACAAAGCTATTACATGTAAACTGTAAAACTAATGAATATATTAAAAAATAATTACATTCAAGAAACACAAAATTGGAATCCATTGAGGAATCTATCCTAGCTTCTGTAATTAGCTTAAGCACAACTAGCTTTAGTTGGTTTGTCTTTGTCCACCTGATTACAAACCCATAAGCTACTTTGCTACACAATTTAAAACAGGCCCATGGTTGAGCTCTCGAAGAGACTCCAACAGAGACGAGAGGTAGCAGAGAGAGCTGTGTTCTTTGGTTGGTTTTTTTTTTCTTTTTTCTTTGGTTGGTTCATCGGAAGCAACAACTGTAGTTTGGTTCAGGCACAAGGAAACGAATCTGGTTAATCCAATTACAGTTTGGTTAAACTTAAAACTGAAAGGAGACAAAGTTTCAGTAACGTTTCAGATAACATTCGATAAGTTTCCACATTCTGAAAGGAAAAAACAAAAAAACAACAAAGGGTGATGATGGCTACTACTATTATTACAATGGTGAATCATTCTGTAACAGTCTCATTAGACCGACGATGTTGATGATGGTGACGACACTCAGCTCGGACTTTGGATTCTAGGACAGAGACATAACGATCGAGAACAGAGATCACAGCTTCAAACTCCGACACTTGTTTCTCGATCGCGTCCATCTGTCCCACGAACTCATCCAAGCCTCCACTTTTCGACTTCATCTGCTCCGCAAACACTCTCAGCCCAGCCGCCACGTCACCCAGATCGTCGTACTCCGCCGCAACTCTCAGGTTCATCTTCTCCAATAGATCCATCTGATTGTTCGTTCCCTAATCCAAACGAACCACGAGACTCGATTTCAGATATGCAATTGGGAAGTTATAATCTGTAAAGTTCGGATCTTTTTCATCACCTGGAGCTCGGATTTCACCATGGATGATGCGCTCGTGAAGAGGTTCTGTAGCGATTCAGCTAGATCATCGCCGCGCGTATCCGCCATAGATAGAGATGCTTCTTCTCGAACGCACAGAAAGGTTCTCCTTTTGTCGTCGTCTTTGAGAGAGAAGGCGAGGACGCGGAGGAAGAAACAGTCTCTCCCGACTTCTCTGAAGCCCATTAAGAGCTTCTTTATCAAATAAAAAGCCCGTTAATAGCCTTCTTTAAATAAACAAAAAGTCCATTAAGAACTTCTTTATTAACAAACAAAAAAAACCATCGGATTTTTAATAAACAAAACTGTTAGTACAAGTTTTGGGCCCTGTTCGAAATCGCACTAGACGCTATCCGTGCGGCAACTCCAGACCTAGCGAATTATTTAAAAATCGGGATAAACTCAAAGTGTATACGAAGAGTAGTTTTTAGTAAATTATATTTTAAAATATATAAAACATTCATCAAATACCAAACTAGATCATATATATAATTGTTATTTCTTCTTTCATAGGCAAGTTAGTAAATTTAGCCATTATAGAGCCTTGCCAATCCACAAAGAAAAGGATAACAAGTATTAATGCCCCACGAACAGAGTTTGTAAACTTGAAAGTTCACTTGTCCTACTTTTCTTTCCTCGTCTTTGATCAGTCTTGATCTATCTTTGGAATGTTTGAGCCGAGGAATGACTTGAAGTGTTGATCGTTGCTATCCAATAACTCTATTAATGTCTCATGCACTACTAACAAAGCCCCAAAAATTACCCGTCGCTCATTAATTCATTGTATCTTCATGATTGCATGGGCCAAAACAATTTTGGGCCATAATTGTGGGCCAAAACGTATAAATCCACGTAAGAAAAAGTTTTGGACCCAACGTTTTACCTATTAAATGGCCGCGTAATACACTTCCACGCTCCACCTCGGGTTTAAATCGGACAGACGTGTAATGGAGACGAGTTGGCCTTATTTGCCACGGCCCACACCCGTGTCACATATACGCGGACGTAAAAGCGGCTACGCACCTGTATTTTAGAACAGGGGTTTTGGGTAGTTAAAAGAACTATAGCAAGAATTAAAATTTAATTTTGTGTTGAACTATTAGGTGGAGAATAATGTGGATTATTAAAAGAACATGAGATAAAATAAATAATATATAAAATTATCATTATCATATTATTCAGAAGGAAATTATGTTCTTTTATCTTTTGTGATAAATATTTCGATCTTATAATCAAAACTTTCTTTCTGCTAGCCGGATCTTCCTTCACATTAGCAAATTTTGTTGTATTTTCAATCAAAAAATGTAGCTTTTCTTTATATTTTCGTATCTCTATTTTGAGTTGAGTTATAATGAAGTTTGGATTTTCAATAGTATTTCTGAGTTTCATCCATAATCCTGATTTTGTTCATCCAATTGAAGAATTTTTATAGGTGTTATGTTATGGGGCTAATTTCGTGTTTGCTCAATTTTTCAAAATCATAAGTAGAATGTGATCAAATTTTCTAAGTCTTAGTTCACCGAAAACGGTGGTACAGTTCTCATCGCTATAAAAAAAAGAGAAGAAGAAAGAGAGGAAGACGATAGCAAAGAAATTGTTTAATTGGTCCGAATGGAATCATCGAAGCTCTTATAAAAAGGTTGTTCATCAGCAAAGATAGAAAACGATTTTCACATGTTCCTAGTAGCAGAAGCTTCACGAGGACCAAGATTACCGCCCCAAACATGAAAGACGAGTGTCAAAACATATATCCTATTGAAGCTTCAGATTCAAACATGTGGATGGATATGAAGCTCAAACCATTTTCTGGAAATGGGTCTTTAATTTGTAATCACCATTTAGATCTTTCTTGCAACTGATTCCGATTCGAACTAGTCCATTAAATTTTTTAATGATATCTGGTGGAAAAAAATATTATATTGGTAGTCTTGTAGATATGTTTTTTGCCACTAATAAATACAAGTATGATGCATTGTTTCATGGCTTTCATCTACTGACATGGATGAAACTAATCAAATTATCAGTGGGTCTAAAAGAATATACCTAGGTCTAAGAGAGGTGGTGGTGAGTGAGGGTGACAAATCTTACTAATCAAAGTTTTTTTTTGTAAAATAAAAATAATTAGTAAATTAAGTAAAAAAATAAAGGTGGGTCCGGACGATCTTATTGTACACTGAGCCGGACAGAACTTACTCGGTTCCACGTGCGATTGGCTTCCTAACCGGGACCACTGCTGGAGTAAAGCCGGTGGAGACGTGGTAAGCATCGGGCACACGTCTTTGATAGAATGTTTAATCGAAACCGTTCACTTTAGTGAAGTGTGAGAACATCGTACCAACCTGTCTGCTGTTTGGGAATTCCTATTTGGGTCTATCGAAGAGGTTTGATCTTCTCTGAATATGTAAATTCTAAGGATAAATTATTAGGATAATTATTTTTTAAATTTTCATATCTATCTGACTATCTGTATTTCTGTATGGTAGGTGAAACTCCATATTCCTCTATGCACCAAAAACTGATTCTTTAAATATGTCACGTGAAAGAAATCCAATCCAAAAACTCTTTGATTTGCTTGTTTTCGTTGTTTGTTTACTTTTGAATATAGATCCAAAAAGAATATAGATCCATTTTTGTAGTTCAAAAAAAAAAAAGAATATAAATCCATTTTAGGTTTAGGTTATCACATTCTCAAACCAATTTTATTACGGTTTTTCTTTTTGATAATTATATACATCTACATCTGACAAACCAATTAAATTATTGTATCTGGAAAAAGTATATACAAAACAAAGAATTACAGTCCAGCAACGCATATTTTAAACAGTTTCATTTTAAAGTAAAAGTTTGCCAATTTTCTAGTGTACTTTAACCTTTTAAAAATATAAGTTGTATATTTGAAAACATATGTGAGAATTTGACCACTATAGTTTATATGTTTGATGAAAGTACGAGATTTTTATCGTTTTAATTATATGCCAAAATTTTGATAATTTTAGTTTATCTTTTTGTCATTTATTTTTTTTCTTTAATCCGTAAAATATTATTTGGTCATGACTATTGACAAGTAAAACAAGTGGAGATACAATAACATTTCGCGTATAGATGTAATAAAAGTTAGGCTTGCAGACTTTGGGTTTCGTGTATAGATGATATGAAAGCTAAGCTTGCAGATTATGGGTTCGTAAATGTTGTTGGTTTAGAAGAAAACTTTCTAATGAAATATATCTTAATAGTCATTTATACCAATATTCTAACACATTACCTTGTCAATTAAGCCATGGTTTTTATTCTCCTAACGATCTATCTGGAGTGAAACCATTGTGAAAAAGTTTGTATACATGAATTAATAATCTATTGAAAAAGTAGAATCAGTAAATTATAAGGTGACCTTGAAAGTTAAAACAGTGAATTCATACTCAAGACAAAGAAAACAAATAGTAAGCATTTAATGAGAAAACATGTGAGATGGCTTTGCTCATCAATTTTTGGGACTACAACAGGCAATAGCTAGCAACAACCAATCTGATATTCTCATACAACAGTATCTGGATTTGATTAAGAAGCGTACATTTACAAAGTTGTTTCATTCACAATTTTATTGCCATCATATCAGATTCTAACAATGAGACGCGTTATTAGTATGTATATAGCACACCGACTAATCATAAAATTTACATACACATCTTCAAGTAAATATGTAGCATATGTGTCTTTCATAGACGGTTCATATCTAAATCATTGAAATGATATGAGCATATACAAATGTTTCCTATCATCGCACGGAAAAGAAATGATTATTAACTTATCATAAGTTATATAAAAAGGCGCCTCATCCACTGATCATAAAGAAGTTACTAACAAAATACAAATGAACCCTAACTGTTCCAGGTATCAGTATCGTATAACCCTCAAGCTGAAGGTAGTAAAAAAAATCTCCAAAAACATAAAGGATCAAACACATTAGCATGAATAATCATAATTTATCGTATCCATAAACAACTAAATGAGCAACAACATCATCTGTGGATAACGTAGAGAAGTCATTACATTAACACACACAAAGAAGCAAATACAAATACGAAACAATACTTTAAAAGCAGGGAGATTTATTGATATATATATATATATATGATCATACAGTTGCACCCGAGAAATTAGCCATCACAGACTGACCTTGATGTGGTTGCTGTTGCTCCAGCGGCAGAGGCGGCTGCGTTTGCGTTTTCTGCCTGTTGACTCTCTTCCTCTTTTTATCGTAGCTAACGCCGCGAGCTTTGGCCTGGAAGTCTCTGACTTCACGGAGGTATAACCTGACGGCGCGTGAGCCAAAAGGGTTAGCCTCGGGAGGGCCACCGTTCTCCTCGTAGGCGGCTCGGAGACGTCCGATGAGGGCGTCGAGTGAGCCCCAGGCTTGTCGGAGAGGGCAAGGACAAGGTGCGGGAGGGTTAGGGAGGCCGAAGAAGGCGCAGTTTTGGTGGTGAACCTTTGTTTTCCCGAACTGGTCGAGGTAGCGGAGGAACTCAAGCACGTGTGCGCCGCTGCACGACGGGAGAGAGAGTGGAGGACGGTGGTTCCGGAGGTATTGACAGAAGGTGTTCCAGTCACGGCGTTTCTGGTTCTCGTACCGGCTTAAGGAAGGAGGTGTTGATTGTATGGAGGTATTAGGGTTCTTGTTTGCTTGGTGAGAGATCAATTCCATAGCTTATCTTGTTTCTGAGTTTAAGAAGTATAGGAAGATGGAATTTGATCTAGGGTTTTGGCTTTTCTTATATGGATCAAATAGGTTAGGGTTCTTTAGATCATTAAATTAAACCAAATAGAGAGAAAGAGATAAAGAGGGACTTAGCTGCTTGTCATGGTGAGAATGATACTATATAAGGAATAGATTCGACTTTGGCAGATCAAATGGAACAAACACATGTGAGCAGAAATGGTGAGGTAAATAAACAAAAAAAAAGTAGAGAGAGATAGAGCAGTGATGTTTGTTACTGCTTATAGAAGATGAGAGAAGTGGGTATCTCATATAATAAGTGGAAGAGATCTAAAGTGGGATTCCTTTTTTTCCGTTTTATTATATTTCTAGCTTTTCTACTTTGGGAGTCGATGGAGAGACAGACAATACACATAATCACATTTGTCAAGAAGAATCAAGATTGTTAAGTAGCTTCAAGACTCAAAAGCATTATTATAGGAGGTCATCTAAAGAGAGAGAGACTGAGCAGATGAGTACAACCTATGGGAGAAGAAAGGGGGGCTGAGTGTTACACAGCGTAGAAAAGAGTAATTTCATAGGTAAAGAGAGAGAAAGGGAAAGTGACCAATGGGTCAAGTGGGGAACTTGAAGTTAAGCATTGACATGACATGAGGAGGAAGAGTCTGTGTTCTTTGCCAGCAATTTGCAGCCACATTTTCATTTTTTTATTATTGTTAATTTTATTCATTACTTTATGCATTGAGTTGCATCTATTCACTTTATTCGCATTATTCTTGTTTACTTCCCGACTTCCTTCGCTTTTATAATTTTTTTTACATTGAAAACGACCTCATTAACAAATGCTCCATATTTTCTTTTTCCGGTAATCAAGGGTTATACTCAGAATAACATTTTTTTAACTTGATCGTTTCTTCAATTAGATTTATTCAGAAAGGAAAACAAACAACACCTCCTTGTTGACAATCCAAGATGCGTTAGTGTCCATGCCACGCAATTAAATTTGAATTTTGTTTGCTTCAAGCCTAGTAAAGTTTTATGTGTACACCTTCATCTCAATGGTAAAAGCTTCCAGTTGAGCAGCGGTATTAGTAATCGTGTTAAATTTGGCAGTAGACCCGACAGTAATTTTTAGCACCCAACTATTTAGACCAGTTTAACAAGTTGTTATCTGATGATATTCTATAGAACGATGATACAAAAGGGTATATATATGTATATTTCATAGAGAAATTTTCATCAAACAATGTTTGAACAACAATAAATTGAAAAGCGGTCGCTAGGGAAGATATCTGGCGTTTAATATTTAAGTTCTTCAACCTTAGAAAATTTGGTTGTTGGAAAAATCATTGCCGAGATCTTTAGTTATTAGTGTTTGGTAGCGACGAATCAGTAGTCTACAGTTTTGTTTGATCGCAGCGCTTGTCTCTTCTACAGGAATTTATCTTTTGAGTGAATATTTGTTAAACCTTCATTTTCTGGAAGTGCATTTCTTTTTGGAACAAAACTTAGGTTACCTTCGGATCTATCTCTCCTTCTAGGAACAATCAAATTGCCACGTAAATTATTAAATAAAAAATAATTAAAAATAGCAAAAAAAGAATAATGTCAATTTTAACTATGCCAAGATTGTTAGCTAAACCCTAAATTTTAAATTATAAACCCTAAAGTTTAAATTTTAAACTCAAACTCTAGACTCTAAATCCAAATTCAATACCCTAAACCCAAATCCTAAACCTTAAACCCAAACCATATAACCTAGACCTAAAATCTATATCCTAAACCAAAACCATAAATCCTAAATCCAAACCATATATCCTAAACCCAAATCCTATACTCTAAACCCAAACCGTAAACCATAAACTCAAACCTTATAGCGTCTAGTTTGGATTTAGGGTATATACGGTTTAGGTTTAGGATTTAAGATTTGGATTTAGGATATAAGGTTTGGATTTAAGGTTTACGGTTTGGGTTTAGGATCTAGAATTTTGGTTTAGTTATACGGTTTGGGTTTAGGATCTAGGATTTTGGTTTAGGGTACAGGATTTGGGTTTAGAATTTAAGGTTTATGATTTAGAATTTAAGATTTAGGATTTAAGGTTTAGCTGGCGGTGTCAGCGTCACTAAAATTAGCGTTATTTTTTTTCATATTCTTTAGCTGAAAATTGTTATTTAATTATCTATGTGGCATTTTGATAGTCATAAAGATAAAATAAATTTAAAGATTCACCCTAGAAGGTGAACCTAAGTTTTGTTATTCTTTTTGTATGTGTTTTTTTTTTAACTGTATTTACAAGATTGGTATTAGGACATTGATTTTCAACAATTTATTTTAAATGATGAAGGTCCTACCCCTTAATTGGTTATATACTTGACAATTTTAAAGTAAGTGTTTAGTGAAATTACTACATGTCTAATACATGATTAAATCGAAGTTTGTATAAAATTAATAATTAGACCACCTCCAAGGGAACAATATTTTCTCTTCTATTTTTTACACTAAATTATATAAAGTAACTTTATCATAGAATTATTCTATTTTAGTCTAAAATATAGAGAGAAAAATAATGTTCCATTGCAGATGATACTCTTAGGAAAGTCTTATAATTTTAAGAAGATGTGTTGTATATGGATTACAAGTCTAATCAGCCTAGTTTTGCATAAAATCATTTTTGGATAAATGATTTTTGCTTATATATAACAACTTCCAGCCAACGTTTAGAAGATTTATGAAATGAAAGCTTATCTCGACATATTACGAAGTTAAACTAGCACTTTTCTATCAGATTTGTGGCATGATTTCTAGAATTTTTATTATATGCTAGATTTGTCGAGGATATGTTATATTGAGCTTTATCATTTGCACATGTATGTAAGAAAAATAATAAAGGATAAAAGATGGTAGCTAATTTTAAAACGTTTAAGAAATTATATATTTAAAACAAAACCTAATATTTAGTATTCAAGTGATATTTAGAAATGAATATATTGTTTTGAATGGTAACCTAACAGTTAAAACCGCACCACACAATAGTTTTTTTACTAACCTGAGTAGATATACCACACAATAATTAATACTAACAAAATCAGTATCTCATGTTACTATTTAGATTCTTTATGTTATAGTTTCTGGTATTTCGACCGAAAAAGAGTGATTTACATCCTAGGCCACTATATGAGTTTTTACTACAGTGTGGGTCAGTTGTTGCTATTGAAGTAGTTTTCTCTAACCAAGTCCAAACTAGAGATAATTTGATTGGTTTCTTATTCTGTCGGTAAGCAATTTAAAAAAAAAAAAAAAATTGGAACAGATTTCTTTTCTTCTTCTTCCTCGGTGAAGAATTTGTTTTCCTTAAAAATTTGCAATTCGTGCTTTGCAACATGTGCTCATCATTCCAAGCCAATAAATCTGCTCTGTCACAGCGTTTCCTATTCTCCTAAGCCACGGCACAACAACTCCGCCGTGTCTCTTCCTTTCGATTCACACCGACAGCCAAGCTTAATCCGCGAGTGCTCATCGTCAGCTGTGAAACTTCTTCCTCCGTCAACACCTAAAGACGCGACCTCTGAGCCTCTCTCTTTGCCATGAAATCAAGCCATGATCTCTTCATATCTTACGCGATTCAACACCATCATATCACCTTTTTGGAGCTGCAAAGATTGTCGTCACCGGTTCGAGCTTCTCCGACGCGGCTCTCCTTTGTCACAAAAGTTTGATGAGCAACAATGCCCATTTTTGGCTTTATTCACATCTGGGTCCCTCGACTTTTCATTATATTAATTTCTGCTCCAGAGGTTTCTGATTTACAAATATACCCTTTCAAATTGACTCCACACTTTTTAATTGTGCAGACCAGACCTTCTATAATTACACTAACGAGTCTTTGAACTTCTGGATGTTTTCTATTCGGCTCTTAACTTTGCAAAGTGCAGTGATATCATCCAAATTTAGTCCCAAACTTTCAATATGCACTCTAATCCCATCAAATGCAAATAGACATACAAATGCAATATATACACCTAATTTGCAATCTATATGACTAAAATGAATTAAAAATAGGTTGTGGAACAAATTAAAATAGTGAAATAACAACAATCAAAAATAACAAATTTGCTAGGGTGTACACAAAAAAACTTGTGCATGTGTACAACACGAGCGAGCTTCGATGTTGTTCGCTAAACTATATGAGGGATCAACACTAATTATTATAGGATTAAGACATGACATAATTATCCATCTTAGTCTTGAGTTTATCTCCAACAGTATTGATGCAAAGATTGACACTGTAACACAATATCCTTCATGTCTAGCTGAAGATTGAAATCAGTTCGAGATGACGAAAGGTTGGAAGCAAAAGGGACTAATTTAAACTCTTGCAATTTAGATCCGCCAAATTTTACAAATAAAAATTGTAGTAGATTATTCTATTTTAAAAATAATTAGGTAGCCATTGTAACCAAGATTTATAATCGGTCTTACACGTTTACATATGTGTATGTGTACATGTTTAAAAGTATACAAGTGCACAGTTTCACTTGTGTATATTGTATATTATTATTATTATTATTTTTGTAACAATAAATTATATATATTATTAAAGCAATATTTTTCCACTAAAACCATAAATCATTTTGCCTGGTTAAAAATTCAAAAACCCAAAATAACATTTTGAAAAGGTTTAATCACCTATTTGCAAGTTTTAATATGTGACGAGGCTAAAAAAAATCTAAAAACCCAAAATAACGTTTTGAATAGGTTTTATCATATATTTGCAAGTTTGAATATTTGAACGGCTAATATCGACTAATATCAACTGAAATTGTCTAGCTTAATCACCAGTGATTCATGATTCAAGACTTTATGATATCTTATGATTTTAATGATATTAAGTGTTGTTTTAGTTCATTCATATCATTTTAGGTTGCATTTAGGTGTATATATTTCATTTCTGTATTCATTTACATATCACATGGTGTAAAATGCCAATTTGGAATTTTGGGAAGAAATTGAGGAGTAATCAGCATATTTAAAAAGTATTGGAGTCAAAATCAAAATGATACAAAAAGTTGAGGGACTAAATATGCAAAAATACCAAAATTAGCCATTTTTGCTCTCAAGTTTTTGGGGACAATTGGAAGGCACGCCAGAGAAGAATAAAGGTCACGACGAAGAATGTGGCGGCTTGGAAATCAAGCTTGGCTAAGGTTTATCGACGTTTTCGGAGAAGAAGTAGAGGACATACAAAGAAGCTCTCTGTGGTTGAAGCGATCTCCGTCATTGACGGTGAAGATTTATGTCATCGTTGACATCACCGTCATCATATTTATTACCATCAAAGATGTAGCTTGACATATTTTAAGAGGTAGACAAAATAATATAAATAATGAATAAACTAGATGATGGTTCGCATCTTGTGCGGAATAATATATATTCAACTAATTCAATTTTTAATATAATTTTTTAATCTCAATCTAAATTATTAATAAGTTTCAAATATTAATGAATCAGAAGATATAATCTAGCTTTTTATTATAAGGCAACATAGATAATTGTTTTGAAAAAACTTTATTTATTCTATCATCAAACCAAACATTTAAAAAATATCATTGTCATAATAATCTAATAAAACTGTATTAATATTTAAAATAACATAAATATAAATTTACAAATTAAACCATAATTAGCAATTATCAGGAAAACCTATGAAATTAAGCCCTCTTCATCAAAATCTTAATTGCATTTTATTTGAATTTTCCTAGTCATCAGATTTTATAATGACACATATTTTAAAAAAATCTATAATAATCAAAAACATATTTATATATAATTAAAATCTCCTAAACTAAAAGTCATAAATTATATATATCTAAGAAGCTAGATTTTTAAATTATAATAGCAAGAATTGTATTTTTGGGCTCGTCTTTTATTTATTGGAAAAATGATTTGGTAACATAAAAGAGAAGAAAATTTATTTTTATAAATAATTATTAAAAAACATTAAACGATTTAATATTACTAAAGTAAACATAAGATGAACAAATATATAAAATTATTGTTTTTTTGTCATCATATTAAAATTATTAAAAGCATAAGAAATAAGTAAATTAGCTATAATTATGGAAAATATAAAAAATAAACAATAAATAATGACAAATCATTAAAATTAGCTAAAACCTAAAATTATGGAGAAGCTGACACATAAGCCAAATCACTTCATAAATAATATTATAGATATAAGTTTTTTTTAGAAAAGATAAACTGAAACAACAAATTTCATTTTACAAAAAAAAAAAAAATTTAGGAGAAAGACGGAGAAGAAAGATATATGGACCCACTTTGTTTTGTCTCTTAACTAAGAAAATATATATTAGATTTAGTTAGTGTAGTGAACACTTATCTAGTTAATTTTAGTTAGTTTGTAACAAAAAATAGGCTTAGTTAAACAAAACTATCTTATTAGCAATAAGTGACCTTAGTGTAATAACAAAGTCATAAAGTGAGTTTTAGTGTAATATTTTTCAGAAAATATCATAATTAAAATTGTGAATAAGCACACAGATATATATTAAGTATGATCTGCCTGGAATTAAGTTGAATCAATGAATGATTCGTATGCAATATATACTTAATTCGTATTCGCTACACCTAGTAGATTGAATTAACTATATTTTTAATGGGAAATTTGTCAAAATGAAACAAAAATTCAGCATGTTTATCTTTTTGGTATAAAACTATTTTGTCCATTTTTTCTCCCTAATTACCATTTCCATTTCTTAAATTTAATGAAATAAATAGTTTTATGAATTAAAAAATTATAAAAATATAAACAAATGATAAAACACACTTATATAAAAATTGATATTTTTTTTGTTGAAAATTCGATTAAAAAAATCAAATTAAGTTCTACTAAAAATATAGATTTCATCTTCTACGGAAAATGAGTTGAAATCGAATTCCAGATTAAACAAGTTCATCTATTTTATTTAGAACGAACAATCTACTTTTAATTAAAATTCTAAATATAGAGAATGCGAATTCTACTAATTGTAAAGATAGCTACTTATCTGGCGAATGAAGTTTCTACTTTTATGAAGTATTCTAAAATTCTCGGAATGCGAAATCTAGACACTACTGAAACGGCTAGATGAGGTAGAAAGTATCTTTTACAAAAAAAGAAAACCTGATTTTGCGAAAAATTAGGAAGTTTCAGTTAAGAAAATATTCTAAAAATATTTGTAATCTCTGTACTTGCCCATAACATCACAAACATATATTTTTGATTTTCTGATATATTTACCAACATATATATATATATTCAACATTTTTTGATATACTTACAAACATATATAGACTAAAAATTACATATGTATTTTTATTAATATATTTATTTATATAATTATTTGGAATTCAATTTTTATATCAGGGAAATATATAAATATTAATGCTCATGCTATGCATGAGAATATTTTACTTTTAATTAACATTGTATATTATAAATAATAATTGAATTTAAGTATATAAGTATCGTAAACATATTAATATAAGTGTTACTTATTATGACTGTTTGAAATATAAAATTATTTATCAAATATGATTAAACATTTAAAATATTTTATAAAAGTTTAAGATATTTAAATAATTTATAAAATAGTTAACATACACCAAAAATTGTTGAATATCGACTAAACATTTTTAGTTGATATTTTGGAAATATCTGTTTTTGTAAATTTAAATGTACAAGTCATAAAAAATCAAGTATTTAAATTTTTGTGTGCTCTTTATGTTAATTATTTTTGTTAATATATTTATTTCTTTTATTGATGTATTTATTTATATATTATTTGGAATCAATTGTAGATATCAACATTTTCTATTAATGTAAAATAAATGTTGAATATATTATTTTATTAATATATTCAAAATGTCAACTTAAAATTATATTTATATATATATAGTTTTCATTAAATTTTTATTTTTAATTCGTTTTAATATTTAAATACTTTTAAAATGTATTTATTTGATTAATCAAGGGTCAATTCTGGGATTATGGAAAAATTTATACTGTAGAGACAAAATAATGTTGGTTTTATACTATAGGGACAAAGATAGTGAATTTTCATTCTATATTGGCAAATTTCCCATTTTTAATTGGATCAATTTTAATGTATATTGACTGGTTTATGTATTTCTACAGTTACTTGTTAGAGTCTAAAGAGGCTTTTAATCTGATATTTAGTTAGCAATAAATGGAGTAATTCATGTTTGTGTTAAGTTTACTAACTTTCATCTCATCTTACATGTGTGTGACATTTTTAACAGATAAATGTATTGAAGAAACGTTACGTTTTCAAATAAGTTACAAAGATACCATCATCATCCAAAAAAGATTTTGGCATCTACAAGATTAGTCGAATGATAAGAAAATGGAATTGTCAATAGGTAAAGTACCTAAATAACAATATCATAATAATAATAAAGTAAACACTAAACATCAAACATGGGCGCCTTTTAAATGAAAGGTAGAGCCATAATTGGCGAGTGAGAAACCACGCGTTTAGGAATCCATCTCTGTCAGTGGAAAGCAAGAAGCAACAGTGGTTTGATTTGACACCAACGTCGACGTTTATTGGCTGTATACAAACTCCGTTAATCTCGATTCATCATATATGTGAATTTTTGGCTAAGTGTATATGCTCCTAGGGGTGGGCACATAGCGGATATCCGGAATTTTAAGGATATCCGTGATCCGATCCGTCCCGTACAAATATTCGATTTTTTGATTCGATCCGATCCGTGATCTTCTAGATATTCGGTGCTACGGATATCCAGAAAAATAAGTATATTTTACCGGATATCTGATCTGATCCGTCGATCCGGTAAAAAATAATAAAAAATTCATTTTTTTTGAAAAATATTTTTTTTAAAATAAATTTTAGTATAAAAGAATAATATTTTCATTACAAAATATTTAAGACTACATATTTTTAAAAATTTAATGACCAAATTATTAATTTAGTGGATAAAATAACTAAAAATATATATAGAGATATAAAACTATATATAATTTTATATATACATGTTATGCATATGTACATTACGGATCGGATATCCGTTTTCTAAAAAGTGAGCATTTGTGATTTGCTACTTATTTGACGGATATTAAATTTTAGTATTTGCTTCGATTGGTAAAGTTACGGTTATTCAGATTTTTCGGATCGAATCGAAACGAATAACGAATCAAATCAAATTTTACGGATATTTTGCCCACCCCTATATGCTCCTTAACCATGTTTCAGTATTGATGAAGTCCATTTGATCATTAGTTGCCAAAAGATCTAGTGTTTCTACTTTAGGTTTAAATTTTGATTTCAAACACTAAGTATTGCATATATAAGAAAATCTCCAATTGATCACTATGTTTTTTTTTCTTCAAAATAAAGTACCTCTATAATAGATTTGGTTTTTATTCTAATAGTATTATATTTTAAAGTGAAAAATAAAAGGATGAACAAAAAATAAATGAATTATATTAATTATTGAGTAAATTTATTTTTTACTCTATTATAAAATGAAAAATAAATAAAGTAGAGTTGATAATGTCCTAAGTCTAACACACTACTAGCCCTGGCAAAAAAACGGATCCAAAACCGACCGAACCAAGCAAAATATCCAAACCGAACCGGACCGAAATCCTCAAATACCGAATGGTTCCTATATTTCTATATCCGAAAACCGAACCGAACCGAACCGAACCGAAAACCGAATGGGTATCCGAATATCCGAAAAATAAAGTTTCAACTTTCTAATATAAGGTAAAATGTTATCAAGCACATTCGAATCCATGTTCGATAGGATCAGTGAAAACATTGTTACCACCATACCACATTATCTTTTACCTACTCTCTTATATTATACATATATATAGTAATTCTATATTAAAATACAATGAAAACTTATAAAATTAACATCTTAGTGACTCAAATTCTTGTTTAATTAACGAATATGCAAGTATGTAACCGCTAGACCACTTGAATTAACATGTTAACTAAAATATTTTGTATATATATATTTGATTCACATATTAAACGGGTATCCGGAACCAAACCGAAACCGAACCGAAACCGAACCGAAATCTCATAAGTACCTATTGGGTATAAGAATGATTTAACCGATATATCCGGAACCGAATGGTTCTTACCCGGAACCGAACCGAATACCCGAATGCCCAGGGCTACACACTACCCTACCCTTAATTAGTTACTAGAATTTATAATCAGATTGTCATATATTATTGTACCTTATTTTTTACGTAAATTACTCTACCGTAATCTTAAACATTTTAAATACATTTTTTTCTGTTTTCTACCATCAGTCTTTCCCTAAATCACGAAACACATGTGTGTATATGTTTAGAGATAAAATAGATAGAACATTGTACGGGGAACAGAGTTCCAGCATTTGGAAACTAAAGCCCTATTAATACCACACTCCTATGGATCTATATATAGGGTTAAGCTTTTAAGACCTTTTCTTGGTTAAACCAAGATTATTCTTCTTCAATATTCATCTACAATATTCCGAATTGTCGTTCCTATTTGTAGCAAAAATACCATTGTTCCATATTTGGTAAAAGAAAAGTATATATATATAGACTCTTCACATGTCATAATGATTCTATTCCTCCCTTCTTGTTTCTCTCTCAGGGTGCATTAGTCACTTGATTGATTTTAGTAGTATTTATTAAATTGGCTTACATCTTTTTATGTTAAAGACTTGCCGACATTTTCCCAGCCGAAACAAAAGTATGGGTACACATCCCATATACATACTTAACACTTTTAACATAAACACGTGTAACACCATTGAACAATATGTTAAAAAACTGTATGTGCTTATCGTCTGACATTTAAG
Source organism: Brassica nigra (assembly GCA_016432835.1). Lineage (NCBI taxonomy): Eukaryota > Viridiplantae > Streptophyta > Magnoliopsida > Brassicales > Brassicaceae > Brassica > Brassica nigra. The sequence goes on along the minus strand of CM028249.1, from coordinate 13,566,493 downwards.
GAGTTAAAAACAGTCTATAGAGAGATAGATACACATGTTAGCACAAACATTACTTTAGAATAAATGGTTTATTAAACTTCCATATGTGAGCTCACTCGCATGTGTAACTTTGTGCTCACATCACATGTGTATCCTATCTATACATGTACGAAAGAAGGAAGCAACAAACAACGTATGATAGATACGTGAGAAAAGATGTTACAGGCAGGCGTAACAAACACGACTTATCCGCACGACAAATAAATGTTCAAAGTAGCACACAATATTTTGACAAAACAAGATAGAGGTAACCAAACGTGATAAGAACTTTTTCACTTTTTCTTTTCTTTTAGATTTCACCATTTTTTACAAAGTGGTACTAGAATTTTATCAAACCTTGTTCGTAAAATATGTTTGGACCTTTTGGTCTATCAAACTTGTCATCATCAACACGCAAAACCTTGTCTGTAATTCACACGTTTGCACAAGTATAAAGCTTGAGATAGAAAATACTTAAGCGTTTACATAAAACAGATCATGTACTTACCAAGAACATTCAGTGTTATTTGTGCAAGAACATGAAGTATTATTAATATCCCTAGTGATTGTCTAGTGGTCACTTATCTAACTAAGGCTGAGAAAAAAATACTCGTGTTTTCGCTTTGATCCATTATGTATTTTAATCTGATTAAAAATATCTGTTTTGACGGCCTACGATTGCTCAATCAAGAGCTATGCTGCATCCATCTCCAACTCTGTGTAGTATGTGTACATGCTCCCATGAAGAGCTTATAGAAATGTCCTTAAAAGGAAAAATGAAAAAAAAACAACTTATGCTGAATATAGTTGGTGAAACAATAGGTTTGGATTAGGGGTGAATGTTCGGGTATCTTTCTCGAGATATCAAATACCTTCTGCCGCCACATCTGTCACTTAGGTACTCCAGTTTCATATAAGCGTAACTAAAACACGTCCACCAAAGCTCCGACCATCTAAACTAGATAAACAAACGCTAAGGCCACCAGTTTTACCACCATGCTCCCCCGCGGAATATAAGATCCAGTCAGTGAGAGGATTTCCTACTGACCCTAAAATAAAAGTTTGCAACTCTGAAGCAAGTCGATGATCATATGCAACTCTCAAGCAATAAGATTCTTTAGCTGAAGTTGAAATTTGATTGTAACAAAACAGATATTCACTGCCCAAACATCACAAGGGTCCTGCTGAAATTAAACAATTCCTTAAAGAAACCAATTTCATAGGCTCTAAAAGTGCAGTGAATAGAGAATTAATTCATCATTAGCTCAAATAATTAGATAACAAAAAAAGATTTCATTTCGTTTAGTTCAGAGTAAACGAGTAAACCCTTTACAAAGTCGATCTTTTTTTTTTTTTTTGCTGAAGCCAGTTCAAGAACTAGTTTAGAGGGAATAGATAGCAAACATGAGAATCACCTGATAAGGCCATCAGCATTGAGAGTTCTAAAGAGGTTCATGGGCCCGGAGGCCAAAAATAAATGAAAAAATGGGTATATTTCGGCGACCCGCCTCTTCGTGGTGACCCCGTATGAGCCCGGGTCACGCCAGGTGTCACCCACACATTGGAGCCGCGTTTTTGAGTTCACGCGGAGGAAAGCCGAGAGAAAACATTTTCTCTCATTTTCTCTCTTTTTAGAAAAAACTAGGGTTTCTCTCGCGAAAGGCGATTTCTGGTGCGACGCCGTCGATTCTTCATTTTTGTCGATCTAATCGAGGAAAGAGTGTCTCCTCTACGAGCTCAGGTAAGGATCTAACTGATTCACGGTAAAATGAATCGTTTTTGGTGTCGAAATCGATTTGGGGGATTCAAAATAGAGTTTGTCGTTTCGAGTTAGGGTTCGAAATCGGAAAAGGGGGTTTCGATTTATGATTTTAAAACCCCATGCGGGGTTCGATTTATCGATTTTTAGGGTTTGTTTATCTGGGTTATGAAATCGATTTGGGGGTTTCGATTTATGGTTTTAAATCTGCTTGTGGGTTCGATTTATGTTTCGTTTGATCATATTTTATCGTGATTATGTTGTAATACGTTTTATTTTTGTTGTTTAGATGGATCCCGAAGAAGAAATGAGAAATACAAAGAGGCAACATGAGTACTACAACATGTTGGGAAACGTTGCGGATTCCGAATATGGGATTCCCAGATGGTGTCCCTGCGGTGGGAGAATGATAGAAGAGGTTTGCGTGAAGGAGGAGCACGACACTCATCCTGGGAAACGCTTCTTCACGTGCATCAACTACGAGGTGAGGTTTACAGTGCTAATGTGTATATGTCTAATTATGTCTTACTGATTATGTTTAATTATGTCTTGTTGAGAAGAGTCTAATTTGTTTATGTTGTCAACAAGGCTGATGGGTTTCATTACCGTCAGTCTTGGGTTGCAGGTGTGCAGGAGGAGATCGAAAGACTGCGTAAGCGGGTGGAGAAGGCCGAGCAGGTGATGAACTTGGTGCCGAATCTGAATAAACAGATCGACACAGTTCAGGTTAGTTATAATTTTTACTGTAAAGCTTGGTTATATTTTAGTTATTAACACGGGTTGTTTCTTTCCATCTGCAGGCAGAGGTTAAAAGCCTCAGTTTGGCGGTTGATAGCCTCACTGCTGAGCTTTATTCACTCACTGAGCAGGTCGGAACTCTGGAGAAGCTTTGCTTCGAATGAAAACCACAAGGTAAACACTCAATCACTAAACTTAACTGAACTGAAGTAGGTAGAGTAGTTAAATGAACTGAATGCTGTGATGAATGCTGAACTAGATGTGAACTGAACTAGGTAGAATAGTTAACTGAACTAGCAGTGAAGTGAAGTACGTAGAAAAGGAACAGAAAAAAATTAATTATGAGTTGGTTGGTTGCTCTGTGTCTACTTCTTGTCAATGCTGTGATGAATGCTGTGATGAATGCTCTTTATCTACTTCTTGTACGAGTTTTTAAAAAGAGATTTGATGTGTAATGAATGCCGTTAGAGAACAACTTGTTGTGTAATTAACTTTAATGAACTTTGGTAGTTAGACTTACTTTAATTGCTCTCTCTTATCAAACCACAATAGTAGTTTAAAAACAAAGTTTGAAGTAAAAAATCAGAGAACCAAAACAAAGTTTAAAACACCTTCCAGAACCAAAATGGAACCGTTTTCTGTAGCTTCTCCCGGGATTATGAACCTTTTAACTTCCCAGACGAGTCAACCCATAGACGTAGGGTCCATAGGCGTTGAGTCTTCTAGTGTTCCAAAACCCGTGGAAAGGAGAAAGTGGAGTACACAAGAGGACATTGTCCTGATCAGTGCTTGGTTGAACACCAGCAAGGATCCCATAGTTAGTAACCAGCAGAAGTTAGGGTCCTTTTGGAATAGAATAGCAGAGTACTTCAATGCAAGCCCTCAGCTGAGTGGCTCCACTCCTAGAGAGTGGAGTCAGTGTAAGCAGAGGTGGGGAAGAATTAATGAGCAGGTCTGTAAGTTTGTGGGCTGTTATGAGGCCGCCTTGAAGGACCAAGCTAGTGGTCAAAATGAGAACGATTTCATGAAGTCTGCTCATGACATCTTCTTTAACGACTACCAGCAGAAGTTCTTCCTCGAGCATGCGTGGAGGGAACTGAGGTTTGATCAAAAATGGAGATCAACCTCTGTTTCCAGAGATGGTCCAAAGGACAAAAGGAAGGAAGCTAGGGGAACAGAGCCTGAGTTGGAAGAGGTTCGACCTCCTGGTATTAAGGCTTCAAAGGCTGCGAAACGAAAGAAGCACGGGAATGAAGCAGCTCTTGATCAGATAGAGAGCATACTAGCTAAGAAAACTATCATATCAAACTGAAAAATCCTTGATCGTCTCTTAGGCAAAAAAGCAGATACTTTCTGATGAAGAAGTGGCACTGAAGAAAAAACTGATATCTGAAATGCTTCGACTTGGTGAGTCGGTTTTCTTTTGTGGTTTAGTCAATGTGTAGAGTGTAATGTGATTTCAATGCTTTGACTTGGTCAGTCGTTTGTTTTGTTTTCTTTGTTTAAGCTTATTGATTCGGTTCTGTTTTGTGTTGCAGGTCACGGGTTGCTGGAGGTTGATGTGGATGCTTGACTTGTGGAAGTGGCTGCTTGTACTTGTGTTGGATGCTTGTTCACGCTTTCTCTGTTTCTTTTAGCTTTATGTACCTGTCTTTTAGCTTGATGTAACTCGGTTTCATTCACGGGAAAGTGTAGAATTTTGGTTCTTTCTACACTTGTGACATTGTGTTTCACGGGTGTATGTACCCGCTTTCTCTTGTTGCTCACGGGTGTAAACAATGTCTCTCTATATATATTATGTTTGTCACTTCTCTTTGTCTATCATCTCTAAAATCTCCAATGCAAGTTCTCTTTCTTTGTTAAACAATGACTCTGTGAAACACAAACTCTTTGTTTCTCTCTTTTTCTGAAACACCAACTCTTTGTTTCTCTCTTTTTCTTTCTTTGTTAAACCAATTCTGCCGTCGAGTCCTCATCATAGTCTACACCAACTCATCATAGTCTACACCAACTCATCATCGTCTACACCAAGGTTTTGCCCTCCATTCCTCATTTAAGAAATATAGATGAAATCAGGACATTTAATTTAATTAATATGATAATAATTTTATTAATTACATAAATGTTTAAAAATATTTAGTTTAATTAATATCATTACATTTAGTTTAATATTTAGTTTAATTTCCATTTAGTTTACATTTTTTAGAAATAAAGATCAAATAAGAACATTTAGTTTAATTAATATCATTACATTTAAAAATATTAAAACAAACAACATATTTTATATTTTATGTAAATTTTTTTAAAAAATTAATATTTAATAAATTTTTTTGAATTTGTACAAAGGATGTCTTCCTCATCAAGTGATGGAGTACAAAGGATGTCTTCCTCATCAAGTGATGGAGTAGATAAAGCTTTGATGAAATTGTCGGAAATAGTTGATAATTACATCGATTCAATGGTTCATGCTCAAACCAACAAGCCGGCGGCGAAGTTATATCGAAGAGAGCGGAAGTAGGACACAAACAACTATGGAAGGATTATTTCGCGGAAAATCCAACATACCAACCGTACATGTTTAGGCGTCGTTTTCGAATGAACAAAACATTGTTCCTTCGCATAGTTGAAACCCTAAGTACTGAAGTGCCATACTTTCAGCAAAGAAGAAATGCTCATGGAAGGTTGGGGCTATCTGCACTTCAAAAGTGTACGGCAGCAATACGTATGCTGGCATATGGACAATCGGGAGATATGTATGACGAATATCTCCGAGTTGCTGAAAGTACTGCACGTTTATGCTTGGATAATTTCGCTTCTGGGATTATACAATTGTTTGGAGATGAGTTTTTAAGAAGACCTACACCGGAAGATCTTCAACGATTACTCGATGTTGGAGAGGCACGTGGGTTTCCAAGGATGATAGGCAGCATTGATTGTATGCATTGGGAGTGGAAAAACTGCCCAACGGCTTGGAGATGGCAGTTTACACGTGGTTCAGGAAAGCCAACAATTGTCTTAGAAGCTGTGGCATCACAGGATCTTTGGATATGGCACGCTTTTTTCGGATTACCAGGTACTCTCAACGATATCAATGTCCTTGATCGGTCACCAGTTTTTGATGACCTTTTACACGGTCGAGCACCTAAAGTTAATTTCAAGGTCAACAACCACACCTATCGTATGACATACTACCTTACTGATGGAATTTATCCGTCTTGGGCTACATTTATCCAATCCATCCCACTTCCTCAAAGTCCTAAAGCAGTGCGGTTTGCTGAACGCCAAGAAGCCACCAGAAAAGATGTAGAACGTGCTTTTGGAGTATTGCAATCGAGATTTGCAATAGTTAAAAACCCAGCTCTACAATGGGACAAGGAAAAAATAGGAAGGATTATGAGATGTTGTGTTATATTGCACAATATGATAGTAGAGGACGAAAGAGACGGATACAATCAAATTGATACATCAGAGTTCGAGTCGGGAGAGTCAACCAGAAGTTCTCAGGTGCGAAGAAGAGAAAGTTTGAATATCCATAATATGATGGGCATTCGCACAGAACTTCGAAATTCAGATAAACATGATCGTTTAAAAGCTGATCTCATCGAAAATGTCTGGCAAATGTTTGGTAACGTAGATGATTGATCGTTGTATGTTCATGAATTCTCAATGTATTGAATAAAATTTTCTTATAAATATATTGGTTAATGTAATCAATTCTTAATGTTTTGAATAAAAACATTTTAAATATTTTAAAGATTATTATATTTTATTCATTTATTTTCAATATTGTCAAAGTTAAAAAAAAATATAATATTTTTTTATTTCTATAAACCTCTTTTTCAGGTTCACCAATGCAGGAACACAATCGCTAGAGGTTCACTACTATTTTTGGTCCCACCATAAATTAATAAAAAAATCTTATGAACCCCAAGAAGGGGTTCACCAATGCGGATGCCCTAAGATACACCGGTTCCTGTTGCTAAGGTTAGACAAGGAAAGAATGCATAACTCATGCTTGCTTTGCTCAGGGAAAAGAATAATTTTCTGGGCCACATCCAATCAAATTAAGTCCAAAAATCACATAAGAAAGACAGCTGGATCAATCCGATTTGGATTAGCGTCAGTGAAACAACAGAACACTTAGGCCTTGTTCGTTTGCAGGTCGCTAGCGTCAGCGACCAGTTCCAGCGTCTAAACGTTGTTCGTTTGGTGGTCGCTGGTTCTGCGACCGATCGCTGCGACCAGACGCTAGCGTTTGGCGTTCAAAAATTTTGGTCGCCGAAAATTTCAGCGTTGCGATCAAAAATCAGCGATCAAAAAAATAAAATAGTGTAAAAAGACAAAAACACTCTCGGTTTATCTTCAAAATCACAAGGTGATAACCTTAACCCAAATCAGATCTATCTTTCACGCCTCACCCTCTCTCTCTCTCTCTCTCTCTCTCTCTCTCTCTCTCTCTCTCTCTCTCTCTCTCTCTCTCTCTCTCTCTCTCTCTCTCTCTCTCTCTCTCTCTCTCTCTCTCTCTCTCTCTCTCTCTCTCTCTCTCTCTCTCTCTCTCTCTCTCTCTCTCTCTCTCTCTCTCTCTCTCTCTCTCTCTCTCTCTCTCATCCGGTCCTTGATGATGAAAGGGTTCTTTCAGTTTGGTTGCAAAAAGTATATTACTTTATTCTTTGTTTCATCTATCGATTTGATCTGGCATTCAATTTATGCCATTTTTTCCACATCCGCCAAATGGAAAGTATTATTTGGTTGATGCTGGATATCCCACAAGGACAGGGTATCTTGGTCCGTATCGTAGAGTTCGGTATCATCTCGATCAGTTCAACAGAGGAGGACCGCCAACGAACACTCGAGAGGTGTTCAACCGGAGACATTCAAGCATGCGATCTGTGATTGAGCGGACATTTGGAGTGTGGAAAGCAAAATGGAGAATTCTTGACCGTAGGCATCCAAAGTATGGTTTGATCAAATGGATAAAGCTAGTAACAGCAACGATGGCTCTACACAACTTCATACGTGATTCACATCGAGAAGATAATGATTTTGTGCGTTGGCAGAGAAGAGAAGAATATCATACACATGGTGATGAAGAAGATGATGATGATGATGATGATGATGAAGAAGATGATGGTGATGGTCATGGTGAACATTTTCCGTATGAGCCGAGAGATGATAGAGCCATGGAAAATTTACGTGATCATATTACTACTGAGTTGAGTAGAGGATATCGATTACCATACTAGTTTATTTGATTTGGTTTTGTACTTACTTTTATTTAGTAGTTTTGTAACATTTGATTTTTAGTTTTAAACTTTATGTTTAGTTTATTAATATGATTTTATTTACAATATGTGTATAAATTAAAAATAAAATTGAGTAACTAAAAATGAATTAGAAAAAAAAAACTAATAATATTTTTGTCAAAATCTGGTCGCAAACGACACTAAAACGAACAATCTAGCGACAATCGCTGCGATCAATCGCGCGACATGGAAACGAACAACTATCAGCGACATCAAGTCGCGGTCGCTGACTCTGGTCGCTGACGCTGGCGACCACCAAACGAACAGGGCCTTAGCAAACTCGAATTTAACTGATTGCGTTTTAACCAAATCATAATCTCAAAAGAAGGCCTTTAATATAGAATCATAGAAAGAAAAAAAAAACTCACCTCAGCACAGCAGGAGTGATATTAACAATGTGCGCTGTAAAACTCTGCCCACTTTTCCCTGTAAAAGGAAACAAATTATTTGACAAAGGGCACTAGAAGGTAAAATTAGTAACCAACTGAACTTAGAAACTCAAGAGTATGAATCAAGATTATCAAGATTTCAATACTTTTGCATCAGATTGTAATGAGAAAGCGAAAAGGGTATTCGTATTCCCACGAAAGAGAGAGACTAGATGCAGGGGGCAGATTGCTCTCTCCGTTATCTGGAGGAGAGGAATTGCTAGCAGAAGATGACAAATTCTTAGCAGCTAAGGCTTGTGAAGGCGTGTCGTACTTCCTAGGCCGCCCTCTCTTTCTCTTGACAGGATCAATCGGAGACGTCACAGCAGATGACGGCACGGAGCGAGGGTACGCCGCGAAAGAGGACGAAGATCCATCGTAATGTGGTGGTGAAAAATTACCATTATCATATTAATATTTTTGAAAAATTGTGCCAAATAAATATGACATAATAGTTTTTCAAAATGATTAAAAGTTTTTCGTTTGAAAAACAATTCTTTTATGTACCATTGGAGTTGATTCGTTGGAATTTATCTTCCTATTTTAGCTTTATTTATTTTTAAAGTACTAAATTTTACCAATTATGTTGTAACTTTATTTTTAAGAGTTAAAGCCTACAACAAGTTTTTATTTATTTTTACCAATCATGTTTTAGCTTTACTTTAAAGTTACAGCAAAAAAGTTAAAGCAATTTTTTTTTTTATGTATTTTAAATGAAAAACCTATATCCTTGTTTTATAGGCTGTAGAATCTGTAAAATGAAAAAATTGTCTAGAATATCAAATAAAATAGAGAATCCATAATAAAAATCATCTATAAATATTTTAATTTAATTCTGGGTGTTTTTAAAATTATTAAGTCATTTAAAATAATATAAATATTATTTACTGATCCCTTATAAATAATACTATAATTTGATAATTTATAAAAATATGAATATAAATTATTTTAATTGATAAAAATAGTTATTTTCAATATACATCACATATTTTATTTCAAAATATCTACAACCTACAACTTAGAGCTACAACAGATTTAACTACAACAAAAATCTCTGCAAAAAAATCTACAGTAATAATTTTACAGCTACAATCAATTTACCTACAGCTAACTTTTTACAGTTACAGTCAAACCAATCACCTCCAATTTATCATTTTTTGATCAAAATACCATTATCATATTTTAATTTTTTTTAATCAAATTTTTTATTTTGTCAATCAAATTATTTCTGACTTATTTTTATTTAAATTCTTTTTATAGAAAATATAAAATAAGTTAAAAATGCTCTTTATCATTTAAGGATATGGTAGATACTCATTCGAGTTTAAATTTGGATTCGAATGTGGGTTTAATCATTTGTTTTTTTAACTTAATCTTTTTGTGTTCTTACCAGTATTGTTTATAATTAGGTATTAATTGCAAAAGCATCTAAACAAAGATGTTGTTCATATTTAGCATACAATTGATATACTTTTATAGAGCAATTGTATCTGCCATCTAACAGAAACTACCTAGAGCAAAAGAAAGTTTCTGGTTTGAAGTCATTACATTTGAAACATTGTCATTGTTGATTTGTCAAAGAAGGTCACTAGACTAACTAAAACAAATTGTTCAGCGGATAAAACATACAATTAGATCGAGAGACAAGTGCCGTGAAATTGTTTATGTTCTCACTAGCAGCCAAATCCACATACACAAATGGAACAATGAGCCATGAATTACTATCGTAACTAAGCATTTCGTTGCTCATGCATGGTACGCGATTGGAGAGCAAGAATGTTAGTATTAAAGGCTTGACTGGTTTCTCTGCTATTACCCGCAAACACAGCTTTTGGTTGGTATTGCTATTTTAAAAATCACACAAAACGCTATAAATCGCATCAAACCGCTCTGAACTTCTTAAAATCAAAAGCTGGTTCCAACTAGCGTTTGCGGTTGCGGGAGGGTAAATTATTTTCTTACAAAAATAAAAAAAGAAAAAAATAAAACTGAAAATATTCCAGAAAAATTTTAAATTGAAATAATAGAAATTGTAAAATATATTATATTTTAATTTATATTATAAAACTTTAAAACAAAAATATTTTCTATAATTTTAAAACTTAATATTATGATTTTATAAATATAATTTTATATTTATTATAATATTATGATTTTAATACTTTTATAATTATATAAAATGTAAATATTGTTAATTTATTATTTAACAGTTGTTGCGTTTGGTAGTTTACCAGTCATAAAAGTTCTGCAAACGCACCAATTTCTAATCGCTGTACCAGTCGTACAAATCTCTAGAAAACACTTAAAACCGCAACCACCGCATCCAAATTCCATGTCGCAACCACTGCGGTTACACCAGTCAGTCCCTTAGTGACTAGAGACTCTTGGTGATCATGAATTTAAGAGATTTTAATAAGATGGTTTCTATTAGGGGTGAGCACGGATTGAATATTAGTATTTTTGAATATTTGTGATTTGCTTCGGACTTCACGGATATCTGATTTTCCGATTTGCTTTGCTTCGGAAAAATACGGATATTCGGTTTCTGGATATCTTGGAAATTTATGGATATTTGAATATTCACGGATATTTACGGATACCTTTTCCACTATGTTTAATACAAATAAATTTGAAAATATTATACAAATTTGTTCTTATAAAAGATAAATCAAAACATTAATGAAACTGTTTATTTATAAATTCTTAAAATTCATAAAAATTCTTATAAATTAAATGTTTTAAGAAGAATTGTAGTTTTAGAAAGATCTTATAATTCTTTTTTCATATTACATTTTCATAAGTAATTTTATAAATAAAATTATATAATATTATACATTAAAACTCTATTTAACTATAGATATATAACTATTTATATAAAAGTCGGAGCGATTTTTTTCGTATTGGTGATTTGATTCGTTTTTAACGGATAGTGATTTTTAATATTTGCTTTGCTTCGAAGACTTACGGATATTCTGATTTTTCATATCGAATCGAAACGAATAACGAATCAAATCAAATTTAACGAATAAAATGCCCAGCCCTAGTTTCTATAGCTTTGTGGCATTCTTTTATAAACACTGTTGCTTTGCTGTTTATAGTCAAGTTGCTATCACTCACCAACAACTATGAATTATCCGTACCAAACATATATCCAAATCCAAGTGGATGAAGGTCATCATTATCATATTTAATACTAATTCAATTGTTAAGCTTGCTTGACCAAGTCTCATTTTTTCAGTTAGAATTAGTCTTTGGATTTGGAATGAAAGGCAGAGTCCAAGAGGAGTTTAACTTACAATAAATACTTAGAGACCATTTTTGTGTAAGAAAATCTCGTTACTTGAGTCAAATAGTAATCTAGTGCTATCGAACCAAGTTATTCGCCACCGGTCTACGCTCATTTTATTTTTTTTGGTCAGATGCTACATATTAATGAAATGGTGAGCTTTGTTTGGAGCCTTTAACATTTCATAGCCGCCTCTGGCTCTAAATTAAATAATGTTACCAAGCAAGAAATGAAAATATGGAACACTGAAAAACGTCATCTTATATATTAAAACAGAAGTCACAGTTTGATTCATGTATGATTTTTTTAAAATGGATTTATTCCTAAAAAACCATGTTACATTTATACTTTAATAATATTATTATTGTGACTTACGATAACACTTCATATATTAATAACTTTAATGACACCTAAACCTACAAAATCAGTTGAGAAAATCTAACAAGATCTTACTAAAAATTTAAATATTTTTATAAATAATACATGAACTAATTTCGTGATTAGCAATATAATATTATTATAAATTAATTTTAATTAAAATAAAATTATATGCTATATTTTATAAATTTATTATAGTCTATATTGTATTAAATTAGATCTGTTATATGAAATAAAATAACAAAATTATATATATATATATATATATATATATATATATTAGTAAAGTAATCTAATTTCGAAAATTTTAATACTCATTAAAAATATTAATAACAAATCATTTAACAAATTTATTGTTTATTTACAATTATAACAACATTTTTTGAAAATATGAAAAAATTACCGAAATTTCAAAATTTGCTTTTATAAAATAATGCATCAATTTAGTAACAAAAATATTTAAAAGTCATATAATCTTCCAAACTCAAAAATAGTTATGTAATTTTTTAAATCCGTTAACGAAATATACAATTTTAAAAATAAATATTCCAAACACATAACTATATATTCCTAATTTTACAAAAGATAAAATGATACGTCCTAAAGCATAACTTTTTGAAATGCAACACGAAAAAAAAATATTCTAAAAATTAAAATAATTAGAATTTTAAAATCTTAGTTTAGTAAAAATAAATAAAAACTTAATACATAACATAAAAACATCATATATCGATAACAAATTATAAAAATAATATCATAGATGATGTTCTATGCATAAAATTTACTAAAATATTAGAACTGAACAACTTAAACACAATAATGTATTTACTTATAAAATTATGAAATATACTAAAATCATAGATGCTAAATTATATTTTAAATACAATATGAAAACATAAATTATTCTAAGCAAATATTATTTCAATAGTATAATTAAAATTTTTAAAAATGTATTTAGGCAAACTGTCCAAATTAAAAAAACGCATATTTTGTATGTGATTCTCTTTTTAATTATTTTATAATGAATTTATTGTACTAAACTCAAAAATATATTAGTATTTAATAACTATTAATAAAAAAAAGTTTAATGTATATACCAAATCATTATATATTAATAGTATCGAATAAAAAAATTAAAACAATAATTAAGAATATAAAATTATACAATATAAAGCACTAAAATATAAATTATATGTTTAAATTTTTTAGTTATACATTTATAAAATGAAAACAAACATCCTCGGAATGTAGTTTGTTTTAAAAGACTAATTCAACTCATGTTCAAACAAAAAAAAAACACTAATTATTGTTGTAATCTTTTGTCCCGGTCAAGATTGGATGCAAGTCAAAGCGTTGGTGCCAACTTTACCCACTAGAGTGGTTGATATCATATCATAGTAATAAATTATCAAGTAGTGGACCATGAGCCGTGCTTATAAGTTCGCACATTAAACTCCATAGACCTCAAACCGCGATTTAGAAGAAGAACAAAAAAAAATACACAAAGGCAAAGAGAGTAAGAGAGGATGGAGAAACAGTTGCATGAAACCATGGAGACTGCTCATGTCCAACGAGGCATCCGAGAGTCATCACCTGAGAAAAAGAAAGAAAAATCCCATAAACATAGAGGAATATTCCACCTCCACCATCACTCAAAAGATGAGAAAGAGGAAGACAAGAAGAAAGAGGGATCAAAGAGAGAGAAGATAGCTGCAGCCATGGTTGGTCTTGGAGCCACCCTCAAGAAGATTAAGCCTAAGGGCCACCATGGAGGCGGTGGAAACGAGGAAGAAGGAGAAGGAGGAGAGGAGGAAAAAGAAGAAGAAGGAGATGATGGTGGGGATGAAGAAGGGGGAGGCAAGTTTGGTGCTTTCATTTCCATGATCGCTGAAGCATTTGAAGAATAATATTTTATCTTCTGATCACTTCGTTGTACATTGATTTGAACTTGCAATCAAATTTAGCATTTATTTTTTCTATTCTTTACAAAGTTTTAATTGTGACGTTGAATTACAAATTGGAGAAAATTAAGTGTTAAATGCACAATGCACTAGCTAGACAAATTCCACCTTTTAAGCAAAAAAAAAAAAAACACTAAACTCAGCTCTTGAGTTGTAAAGCTATAGCACTTATTATGATTTTTATCTTCAAATTTGAATATTATGAACAAACTGATCTTATCAAATCAATGAGTATGATTTATCTTTCATTCTTTCCTTAATGTTCTCTTAATTATTTGTGAGTTTTCAGATTTCCATAATCTGAAGCATTTTGTTACAAAAGGTTATATGATAAAAACAAATTGCATGACTGACTGACTGACTTTGTCCTTCTAAACCAGATATTGGGTCCGGCCTTCTGTTAATATCGGTTTCTGCTCATCTAAGATTACAACACAACTTAGAGCGAGCAGATTTACATGGTTCACTACCACGAAAGAGTTCACTTTTTCAAGGAAAAACTTAAATCACCAACTTTCAAATTTGGTTAAAATAAAACATCAATTTTTTGATAAACCACAAACACACTTAATTTTTATTAACAATCTATTTTTATTATAAATTTTCGTTGACTATATCATTTTAGGTCTACCGTTAGTCAAAAGTTATAGTTGATTAACAGTATCCTTATAATGGCTTTTAAGTTGATATTTTTTTTAGCATAAATGTAAATCAACAGTTTTTTCAAAAATTTGGAAATTAACTTTAAAAATAAATTGTTTAGTAAATATAAATTTTATAAATATAAATATTGAATAAATAAACAGTATAATCTTTCATTCATTATTTTCTTCAAAATAAAAATTAAATAATTTTATTTATATTCTAAAATAGTTAGCTAACATATCATTAGTTTAATAGTTATTTATTAAATAATTGTAAAGAACTTTTATGATTATTTACGATAATTATGTCTCCTTTTGTAACCATTCATATAGTCCTAATTGGATTATGGTCCATAGTTTTTTGAATTGTTTGTAAAATATAAATACATTTTTTGATTCTCACAAGAATAAAATTAATGGTATACAGATTCTTCATGATTCTAATGATCTAGCAATATTTTGGATTTTAATAGTTTTGGTGAAACTTATTTTTCATTAAAATGCATAAATAATCTTGTAACACATTTATAAAAATTATATAAATTTTTTTTGGGATAACTCTTTTCGTTTGAGGAGAAAAAGTTGAATTAACATTTTATAACATACTCCAAATATGATTATATGAATAGTTAAAAAAATTGAACATAAATAATTATAAAAGTTCTTCATAATAATTTTATAACTAAAAACTCTATTAGTGATACGTTAACTAATTATATTCAGAATATGAATGAAAATTATAGAAATTTTTACTTTGAAAATGAAAAACTTTATATTTTTGGTTTGAATAATTTCTTTGTTATAATTTTATTATTATTATTATTATTATTATAGTTATCAAAAAAATTTCTTAATATTTAAAATTCAATAATTTGGAAAAATATTGATTTATATTTGTGCCAAAAAGACATCAATTTTAAAAACAATTTAGGCATGCTGTTAGTCAACTATAATTATTGACTAACGATATATCTAAAATAATATAGTCAATAAAAGTTTATAATTAAAATAACTTGTCAACAAAAGCTGAGTGTTTTCGTGTGTTTGCCGAAAATTTGATGTTTTTTTCAACCAAATTGAAAGTTAATATTTAAATGATATTTTCCCGATAATTTAAGGCACAAACATAACAAAATAAAAAAACCACAAAAAGGTAAATAAGAGTTCTTTGCTTCTTTAACAAGCAACTTAACCAAAACACACATTAACTTCAAACTCTTACTATTACTACTACTACTTCATAATTTAAATTCCTTGTACCACACTCTTTCACTTCCCTTCATCTGATGATTTCAAGTAAATGGTTTCTCCACCATCCCCTGAGCTTCCTCCTCTGCCTTCACCACTTCCCATTTCCGGCTTCTGACGGCTAAATTCATTAAACCCCCCACCAGCCTCTCCCTGAAAGATATTGAAACCGCTGCTTCCTCCTCCACTGCTTGAGCTCATCCCTAGCTGGCTTTGGTGCAATTGCTGATGCTGACGCGTTGCACAAGGCTGTCTCTGCTGAGCATACAGCATTGAAGATCGAGCCGCCATTAGAGACTGCTGAGTCATCTGCTGCTGTTCAGTTGCCTGTTGCTGCTGCTGGAAATAGTGTGACCCT
The DNA here is from genome assembly GCA_016432835.1 of Brassica nigra. Lineage (NCBI taxonomy): Eukaryota > Viridiplantae > Streptophyta > Magnoliopsida > Brassicales > Brassicaceae > Brassica > Brassica nigra. Next base: position 13,550,372 of record CM028249.1, on the reverse strand, counting down.
CCTTCTCTCTGAATCAACCCACCACCAGCAGATCCATACTGCTATGTATATAAACCAACAATACCAATGAGTTCGTTTCAATTTCAAAACAATAAAATTTAATTTTTGTATGATTTACCTGACTAAGCACGCTTGGAGGTTGAGGCTGAGAATCTGCTATAGCAGCTAAGTACATTAGGTTGCGTTGAAGCCTTGCCTGGTTCCTGCAACCATTAGGTTTGACCATTAGATCATTTCCTATTATAATATAAATGAAATCAAGAAGATAAGTTTGCTCTTACTCGGCACACTCGCTGAGCTTTCCAGAGTTTTGAGACTCAGCTATCTTCAGAATCGTCCAAGTACTATAGTTTAATAATATAATCACCTCACTAATTCGTAGAGAGTTATCTTGATCTTTTTTTTTTGTTGGAATATAGACATAAATGAAAAGACAAAAACGTTGAAACTTCACAAAGGCGTATGAAAGATTTCTTTAGAAAAGATTTGAGGATGACCACAAAAGTGAGACTAGGACGAGATGTCGTTCGGACCACAAAGTATATCTGTCATGTAAGTATGTTGGATATGCATCAATAGCTTGGTGCTCAAGTTATTCTTAACAAGTTGGTTAAGAATAAAAGGAAATTATCTATTTGTATTAGAAATAGGAAAAATGTAAGTTTTCTATTTACCATTAGAAATAGAAAAAATGAAGTTTTCTATTTACCATTAGAATTAGGAAAAAGGAAGTTTTCTATTTTATTTTAGTGATATGATTAGCAAAGGAGGTATTCTGAAACTATAACACAAAGGCAAAAAGAGTTAAGAGAAGATGGAGAAACAGTTGCATGAAACCGTGGAGACTGCTCATGTCGAACGAGGCATCCGAGAGTCATCACCCGAAAAAACGAAAGAAAAAGCCCATAAACATAGAGGAATATTCCACCTCCACCATCACTCAAAAGATGAGAAAGAGGAAGACAAGAAGAAAGAGGGATCAAAGAGAGAGAAGATAGCTGCAGCGATGGTTGGTCTTAGAGCCACCCTCAAGAAGATTAAGCCTAAACGCCACCATGGAGGCGGTGGAAACGAGGAAGAAGGAAGAGGAGAAGAAGAAGAAGAAGAAGAAGAAGAAGAAGAAGAAGAGCAGGAAGAAGAAGGAGATGATAGTGGGGATGAAGAAGGGGGATGTAAGTTTAGTGCTATCGTTTCCATGATCGCTGAAGCATTTGAAGAATAATATTTTATCTTATGATCACCTTGTTGTATTTTGATTTGAACTTGCTATTACATTTAGCGTTATTATTTTTTAATATTTCCTAAGTTTTAAAAGTGATTTTGAATTACAAAATGGAGAAAAATTAAGTGTTCATATGCACTAGCTAGCCAATGTTTTTTTTTCCTTTAATTTGCAAAAAAAAAAAAAACTAATGTTCTCTTAAATACTCTGAACTACTTAATGAGTCTGATTCATCTTTCCTTAATGTTCTCTTAATCATTTCGTGAGTTTTCAGGTTTCTATAATCTGAAGTATATATACTGTTACAAAAGGTTATATGATAAAAACTTAATTGCATGCCTCAATGAATTTGTCATGATCTTTCGTTAAAATCGGTTTACGCTCATCAACCCAATACTAAACGACTAATTTCAGTCAATGATCTCCAAAACTCTTCGTTAAAACAAAAAAGTTGACTTAGGTTTTTTGAGAAAAACATACTAGATTACGACACAACTTCGTGCGAGCAGATTTACATGGTACACTACCACAAAAAAGTTCACTTTTTAGGGCACAAACATAGAGAAAATCAAAAACCACAAAAGTTAAAGAAGAGTTCTTTGTTTCTTTAACAAGAAACATAACCAAAACACACATTAACTTCAAACTCGTACTATTACTACTACTTCATCATTTAAATTCCTTGTACCACACTCTTTCAGTTCCCATCATCTGATGATTTCAAGTAAAGGGTTTCTCCACCATCCCCTGAGCTTCCTCCTCTGCCTTCACCACTTCCCATTTCCGGCTTCCCACGGCCAAATTCATAAAACCCACCACCAGCCTCTCCCTGAAGGATATGGAAACCGCTGCTTCCTCCTCCGCTGCCTGAGCTCATCCCCAGCTGGCTATGGTGCAATTGCTGATGCTGAAGAGATGCATAAGGCTGTTGCTGCTGAGCATACCGCATTGAAGATCGAGCCGCCATTAGAGACTGCTGAGTCATCTGCTGCTGTTGAGTTGCCTGTTGCTGCTGCTGGAAGTAGTGTGACCCTCCTTCTCCCTGAATCAACCCACCACCAGCAGATCCATACTGCTATGTATAAAACCAACAATACCAATAAGCTCGTTTCAATTTCAAAACAATAAAATTTGAATTTTTTTTTTTTTTATGATTTACCTGACTAAGCACGCTTGGAGGTTGAGGCTGGGAATCTGCAATAGCAGCTAAGTACATTAGGTTGCGTTGAAGCCTTGCCTGGTTCCTGTAACCATTAGGTTCTATCATTAGATCATTTCCTATCATAATAAAAATGAAATCAAGGAGACAAGTTTGCTCTTACTCGGCACACTCGCTGAGCTTTCCAGAGTTCTGAGACTCAACTATCTTCAGAATCAACGATTTGTTCTCGTCCAAGTACTATAATTTAATAATATAATCACCTCACTAATCAGTAGAGAGTTATCTTTGATCATTTTTTTTGTTGGAATATAGACATATATGAACAGACAAAAACGTTGAAACATCACAAAAGCGTATGAAAGATTTTCTTTAGAAAAGATTTGAGGATGACCACAAAAGTGAAACGAGGACCAGATGTCGTTCGGACCACAAAGTATATCTGTCATGTAAGCAAGGAACACTTGGACTGCAAATACAACACATAGATAGATCTAATGATAAGAATCTAAACAGGACCACCACAGTCACATAAATGGCTTTGCGGTTTTTGACATCTATGAAACTTCCAGAGTCCGAAAACCAAGACAAAGAAAGAAAGCATGAAATGTGAACGAGCTTTAGTTCCCTAGATTTGTCTGTTTTGACGCATTATTTTCATCATCACATGTTTCAAGAACGCAAACAGATGGACCCTAAACTGTTTTTTCAATAGAGAGAATCTCTTTAGCCGTTGGAAAGACATGGTCCTACACAAATCTTAAATTTACATAATACTAGTTTTCAAGCTTGCTAAAAAAAAACAAAAAAAGCTTGTCCGGTTTAGACTGATGATTTCTGACTAAACCGGCAAAAAGAGAGGTAAAATGATACACCGAATCTCTCTGGACAACAAAAAAAAGAACTTGAAACAATCATTTACTGACATGCTAAAAGAAATAGAAGCTGATGCACAATACAGAAGATAGAAACACTACAGAACAGAAATAATATAACTAAAACTAATTCATCAATATAAAATACATGGCAAGGAACCCAATAATTAAAACCTGAGTTTAGTTACACCCATGAGAAAACAATCATTTAAATATGTTGTGAGAGAGCAAAAGAAAAGGGTCTGTGGGGTTCTTACAAGCGAGAATTTCATCACTCTGGTTCTCTTAAAATACAAAGAACATAGATAAAAGTTTCACAAAAAAAACAGCATAGATAATAGAAGCAGCATAAACACAAGGAAACGATAATATAATAGAAGTAGCAAAAGAAGGGGAAGAAGAAGAAAACCTGCTGGATATGATCAGAGGTGACATTGCTGGGGTAGTAACCAGCCATCATGGGCTGCATCTGCATCAGGTGCTGCTGAATTTCTTTTGCTATTATATATAAAACCTGATTGTTCTTATTTTTTTATTTTTATATTATTTATGTTGCAAAAATGTTTCATAGAGTGAACCCCCACCACTAAACCCAAAGGTGAGAGAAGAGCCACCCACAGAGAGAGAAAGAGAGAGGGGAGATATTAAACTTTTTGTATCTGTCTCTCTTTCACACACTTCTTCTGTATATAGAAAATTCTTAACTATATGTGCATCTTTTGTGTGTTACCTCGCTTTCTCTCCTCCAAAAATTGTTTTGCGTTAAAAGACTGAGAGAGACAGTGAAGTCTCTTAAATAAAGAGTCTTGTTTCTCCTTTTCTTGGGTTTTGGGGTTTGGTTTTGTTGGTTTCTTTCTGTCTCATCCTCTCTCTGTCCTGTGAATAAGAGAGATCACGTGACGAGTCATGCTTATTATAGAGACGTGAGACCTTTGCATACACTCTATATATGTGTATCATTTAGTTCTTTCTATTACTTTGAAGTTTGAACCGTAAACGACAGTGTACTTATTTTGAACGACTATTCTGTGTTAAAAAAAAGACTATTCACTCCGTATATTTGTTTAGTAGGTGTTTTATCCATGTGAGCATAATCATTCTACAAGTTTTTTTTATGGTAAAATCTACAATTATTTATTAATACATATATTTTATGTTAAACACTATCATGATAAATTATTATATATGTTTTCGTAAGATTTTTTATCAAATACCAATATTTATTTATGACAAAGTTATTCATCAAATACATATGTTCGTTACTGCATTAAATAGTTAGAAAACTCTCACATATTATAAGTATTTGGAAAATTTATTTAGACATTATATTCATTATTAGCAAATAAATATTTTAAATTACTCAAAGTTCACTTTTCAACTATATATTAAAATTAAAAATTCTATTTGATTAATATTTAAGTATACGTTTTCTGTTTCTAAATTTTTAAATTTTATAATAAAATATATTCCTTTCGGATAACAAAAATAAATATACATTATCTTTTAATTTTAAATATATTAAAGATATTTTTGAATAACACCACAATATATATAGGAAAACGCTACAAAACGTTTCAAATCGCTCTAAACCTCTAAAATTCAAAAACTGGTTCCAGCTAGCGTTTACGGTTGTGGACGGTTGCGGAAAGGTAAAAAAATTATTTTTCTTAAAATACTATATAAATATAAAAATAAAATTTTTATTAAAATTTTAAATTGAAATAATATAAATAAAAAATATATTATATTTTAGTTTATATTATAAAACTTAAAAATATTTTCTATAATTTTTTTAAAAAACTAATAGCATAATTTATAAATATATTTTATAGTTATTATAATAATATAATTTTTAATATTTTATCATTATATAAAAGTAAATATTGTTAAATTATAATTTAATACTGTTTTTTTTTGTCATCAATATTGTTGTATTTGATTGTAAACCAGTTATAAGTATCCCGCAAATACATCTATTTTTAACCGCTATATCAGTCGGATAAATCTCTTAATACCATTTGAAATCGTAATCATTTGTATCCATTAATGCCCGTAATCGTATCTGTAACCGCTGCAGTTATACCAGTCAGGGCCAATTCGGGTTCTTGAAGTAGCGTTTCACCTTTCGATGTTTGGGAAATTTTAAAATAATAAAGATTTAACAGCTAAATGATCTTTACGTGGTTATATTAATTCCACGTTAAGCGCCCTATAGAGTAGATGTAGTTATAAACAAAATTATCTTATTCGTTGATACCAAAATACGGATCCGAGATATTCTTTCTGCATATATGAACCACGGAGGCTCTACTTTTAATGTTTACCTGTTTAAATATTAGTAGCCAAAATTAGAGTATTACTATGTCTGACACGGATCGGATATTTGGGTTTTCGAAGGTATTTGTGATTTGCTCGTATGTTACGAATATCTAATTTTCCGATTTGTTTTGCTTCAGTAAAATACGGATATTCGAAAAAACGGATATCCGGAAAATAAATAGATATTTGCGGATATTTACGAATACTTACAAATATCTCATCTGTTTGAATTAATACAAACTAGATCTTGACCGATGGTGTTTGCTTTAACTTGTAAAAATATTATCAACTTATACCTAATAAGAAATTATTGGGTTGTATAAAGTATGGTTCACGTTATTAGTTATCATATTTTTGTTATTGTATTTAATGTATTTGTAACAAAAAATACCAATACCTTAGTATATATATATATATATATATATATTTTGCATTGTTTATTTGATATTGTAACCCTAATAGAAAAATTTAATTTTTAAATTAATAATTACATATCTGTTGTATTAATGAACAATAATTTTTTTGAGAGAACTATATGTTTACCTATGTATTATATATAAATTATAAAAATCAATAGTTATAACAAAACAACCAATAATTACAATGACCTAATAAATAATCAAGTTATCAAAATGGATCATAATAGCAAATTAAATAATGTGGCCCAATTATATAAGTCCATGTTAGATGTTATCTTTGTGTCCAAACAATATTTTTTTTTTAAATTCTGCAATTCATGTTGCCAAACAAAACCAAAAGGTACTTCTACTTTAATAAGATAGATAATCTTAAAAATTTGATACAAATTTATTTTGTAAAATATTTTTCTTTGCATAATATAAAAGATAATAATTAAAAGAAGTAGTGAATCTATATATTTTGTAATTTTTTAAATTTAGTTAACAATTATAATAACACAAAACTTACGAAAAAATTATAATTGTCATAAATTTTTTTCTCTTCCTTTTATGTAATACTTTTATGTAAGTAATAATGTGAATAGAATTTGTCAAATCATATGTTAGAATAATAATTATAAAATTTTATACATTTAAAACTTTAAATATAATTAAGATATACATGTATTTATATATTGCCGGATCGGATCGGGTATTCGCTTCCGAAAATTTTAGTATTTGTGATTTGCTTCGATATTAATGGATATTGAGTTTTAATATTTGTTTTGCTTCGAAAGTTTATGGATATTCAGAATTTTCGGATCGAATCGAAACGAATAACAGATCGAATCAAATTTAACGAATAAAATGTCCAGTCCTAAGTATTACCAATGAAAATTAAATTAATCTGCAGGGATAAATGAATTGTTTTGTTTTCCCGATTAATTGTACCTGATAGATGATAAGTAAAGCAGTAGTGTTTCCACGCTTACTATAAAGCAAAGATATTCTTACATGTTTTTTTTTTTGCAACTTATGTTGCTATATTTAAACGATTAATAACCAAAATATTGGAGAATAAGATACGTAATGAAAGTGTTTGACACATTGGAGTTATATATTTATGGACTTTTTGCATGTAAAATGTGTAGAATAAAATTTTCCGTGCTCCCTTTTAAACTATTTTCTCTCCATTTTATTTTAATTGTCATTGTAGAATAAAATTTTCATTATAAATAATATCAATTTATAATTTTAATATAAAATTTATTCAGCTTTATTCTATGTAATTATTTTTATTATTAGTATATTTTTATTGACAATTGTAAACATTTGTCAACTAATAACCGTATAACAAATGGATAATAAAGTGACAAAATTAATATGTAAATGTATAATTTTACCAAAAAATAAAATGACTATAACAATATACATTCAGCTGTTGAGTTTCGATCGATATGTCAACCTCAAATTTCTAATGTCTTTTAAACTGTTTTTTAATCATGTTTAATGTCTTTAATAAACTAAACTAACATAATCATGAGTTCTGTTAAATTGGCATGTTTTTTAATAAAAAAACATAGGAAAATAAAACGTAAGGAATGAGGTATGAGAACCAAACTCTTTTTATAGAATCTAAGGCCATCTGCATCAATGAACCTCTTGTGAACCTCCATTTTTGATTATTATTTTTTTTTTTAAAAAAAAAATTTAATAACTGGACCAATCGCGGGCCGCCACGTATCGTGGGACCCGCGCTGCAGTGCATGAACCGGTTCACTGCCGTGAAACTGGAAGGGGCAGATTCATAAGTTTAGCGGGACCCACGATTTTAATAATATTTTTTTTGTTTGAGAATGTGTGTGAACCCATTGAGTGATCACTCAATGGAGATGCTCTAACTTTAGATACAGAAAAAAAACTTTAGATACAGTATGATGCATGTAATAAACGATATAACGACTTTTCACTACAAGAAAACATAGTAATTTCTGACGAAAGAAATATTCGTCGGAATTTCTAACGAATTTATGATGAATATGAAATTTTACCATTCGTCAGAATTTTGTCAGAACTATCTTAGAAAATTCAGACAAATTTTCCTTTGTCAGAAATAATTGATGAAACACTGATGATTTCCGAGGAAGATTGGAAGATTAAACGATTTACGGTATAGATTTGGGGTTTATATTTTGTTAGAAATTCGTTGGAAAATCCGACGAATTTCCGACGGACTGCAAAATATTCGTAGGAAATTTATCAGAAATTTCTAACAAACTTACGTTTTAAATATGAAATATTCAAAATAAATGTTAAACCGGATAACTACAAGATCACCATGACATATATTAAGTGGTAAATATTATGTTTGTTAGTTATACCTCAATTATTTAAAGCTATATATATATATATTCTTGCGATGGGTGAATCAACGGATACGTAACCTTTCTCGTTAATACTTATACACTTAAGCAAATACTTTACCGTGATTCATCTTACAATATTTAATTTGTGTGTTTTCAAGAGTTTTCAAACATTATAAAGATTATAAACCTCTAAAAATCATCAATTTATTATCAATCACTATTATTGGTCTATTTTCCTATGTTTCAAAACCTCAATACATATTTCATCAGAAATTCGTCGGAAATTTTCGACGAATAGGTTTCCGACAAATTTCCGACGAATGTGGTATATTGGAATATTCTGATGAATTTCTGACGAATGTATTATAGTCGTCGAAAATTAAAATTTGCCAGGGAAAAACCCCGCCTAATTTTTGATGAATCGCCAAAATAAAAAAATACTGACAAATTTTCAACAAACTCAATTTGTCAGAATTGTTTAGTATAAAAACGTAAATCCCTTTTTCTTCCTCATTTCTCCTCTCTCTCTCTAAAACACACAAATTCTATCCGCCTCTCTCTCTCTAATCCGGCCATTCTAAGCTTTAGACTCCTCAAATCCACCTCTAAAATTATGTAAGTCATCTTTTTCCTTTTCTCATTTGACTTATGTTACTTTTTATTGTGTAATTGTGAATTTTAGGTTTTGAATGTTGGATTTATGTTATGATGAAGAATTTTATGAATTTTATGAATTAGATGTTAGATTTTGTTGTTAGGTTGACGTTTAGTTGGGTTTTGATTATGATTTTGTTGTTTGTTTATTTGATTTGTTGTTTTAGGAATTTATTAAGTTTTTATAATATTATAAAACATTTTTCAATTTTAAACCTTTTTGTTGGATTTTTTGAAAGTTTATTTAAAACAATATATATATATATATATTTACAACGTTTTCAAATTTTTATTATCTTTTGTTGTTTCAAAACGTTATAATAATTTTATAAAACATTTTAAGCTTTTTATAAAACATTTTAAGTTTTTATAAAAGCAAAATTTTAAGTTTGTTATATTTTAAAACGTTTTCTGGTTTCTAAAATTTATCAAAACCTTTTTTACTTTTTTAAAAACATTTTCAATCTATGAAACGTTTTTGTGCTTTTTTTATAGATTTAATTAAAAAAAAATTTCAATTTATAAAAACGTTTTCTCTTTGTTTTACAATATTTCAATTTATAAACCGTTTAATATTTTTAAAATTTGTATAAATATTTATTATAAACGATTTTAAAACAATTATATTACAAAACGTTTTTCTAATTTTAATTTATATATATATATAAAGAATTTAAAATATTTATATAAATGATTTGAAATAATTATATTAAAACATTTATCTAATTTTAAAATTATTTATATATTAAATATAATGAATTAAAATATTTATTATAAACAATTTTAAATTTTCCTTTTAGTAATTAATTAATTTAAATATTATATTTAAAAATCTGTTTTATTTTTTTTAAATAATTTATAAAGTCCGTCGGAATTTCGTCAGAAATGAGTCCGTCGGAATTTCGTCAGAAATGAGTCCGTCGCAGAAATGAGTCCGTCGGAATTTCGTCGGAAATTAATCTGTTGGAATTTCGTCGAAAATTAGTCTATCTGAATTTCAGCATAATTTGTTCGTCGGATTTCTTCAGAAATTCGCGAGGACATGCGACGAAATTCCGACGAAATTTTTTTTTTTCTGACGAACTAAAACTGACGACTTGTTTCGTTGGAAATTTGTCGAAATGGTTTATTCTGACGGATTTCCGACGAAATGATTGGAAACAAACTGTTTTCTTGTAGTATTTTTTAGTTTGTTTTGGACGTCATTGCTAAATTATGTCTGGTGCATCATACTCAGTACGTATATATTTGTACTGGCTTTTTGTTGGTCTGTGCGTACAATCAGCTTTAGACGAGAATGTAAACGATAGCTAGCTTACTATGTAAATAAACTTTATTTATTTATTTTTGTTCATATTCCATTTTTACTCTATTTTTTGGAATAGATTATAAAGTGGTAATGGAGATGCCCTTAGTTTATAAACTTTTTATTTTATTGGAAACAGCTTTTATAAAAGAGTTTTGACACTATAGGCAGTTTTCAAGTTTTTATTACATGTTAAGACAATTTCTGCTAGTAGATAGTTTTTGCTAACTTCGCTTTAATGGGATGTAACTGGGTGCGTATTTTTATTGAGTCTCGTTTCTTTTTTCCTATTTAGTTGGGCCTTTCTAGTTTTGTTTTTGAATTTTAAATTTAAAAGTTTTGTTGGAACCATCAAACCAGTTTTGATTTTATTTCTTTGATTTAATTAATTGAACCTTGAACCGGACGTGTGTTATATTTTATTGTGGCTTCTTATTCTCCATCTTGACCTTCATCCTACGACAAGCACCGCCAGCGGTTCAATCTTCGACTCTGTTTCCGAAATCCTACTTTCCGGCGAGTCGGCAATCTGTCGTCACCGGGTGGTCAGTCACCACGCCTTTGTGTCTCATCTTCCTCCGCGTCTTTAATTCGGTGGCTCGTCAAGCTCCGTCGTGCTTTCCTCTGTGACCTCTTTTTCTCGTCAACGGTCGGCGAAGCAAACCAGGGATCGATCCGATCTGTCAAACCTCATAGGGATCCATTTCCAAACCAAGTTTCTTATATTTGCACGAGTGGCCCTTTAACTTTCAACTATTTATAATTTGGCCCTAAAAGTTTTAGGTTTAATAGTTGCTTTTCAATTCGGCTCAACACTTCTAATTGTGAAATATAATCATGTTGGGGTCAAAAACGGTTATCTCGAAATCAACGTCTAAAAAATGCATCCTCGTATACTCTTGATGAAAGATTCTCGACCAAAAGACTCAAGGAAAACGTAAAACTCGCCAAGATGGCGAGTTTAATCTCCCAAAACTCTTCCAACTCGCCAAGATGGCGAGTTGGAGTTCTTGAAACACTTCCAACTCGCCAAGATGGCAAGTTCGAGCTCCCAAAGCACCTCCAACTCGCCAATTTGGCGAGTTGAACCAGTCAAACTCGCCAATATGGCGAGTTGGGGCTCCCGAAGCATCTCCAACTCGCCAAATTGGCAAGTTGGAGCTCCCGAAGACTTCCAACTCGCCAGAATGGCAAATTAGATCAAATCATATGCCTTCCGTTGGACCTCGATAGGATCAGTCTCTCGTTTCGTCTCGATCGTAGTTACCGTTGAAATCTTACGGTAAAAACCGTCAAGGCCTATACTCCTGAATGAAGTTCATAGTTTTCGTAAAAACGACGACGGTTAACTAAAACACCATATTCGTCTAAACTACATGGAAAGTATGAACTTCCTCGTCAAATCAACATCGTACAAAAGAGCGCGCTTTCAAAGAACTCGTAAAACTTTCAAGCTGGAAGACGGTCTGAAGAGGCCTAGAACACGGCCCAAAATCACTTACGGTTCCATTTAAGATCAAGCCCAACAATGTTACGACGATTTATCTTATTTGCAGGATAGGATCAAATCTCACGAAATCGGAAAGATAAATATCAAGTTTCAAGATAATGACAAGGATCGAGAAGAAAAAGGAAAACTTTCGAGAAAAGTCTAAACCGACCTAGAGGGCATAAATAAAGGGAGCTGAAGCAAGAGGGAGAAGGGGGCAGGCTAGCTCAGGAGAACTTAGAATATTAGGCGGCTTGATTTAGTCTCTTTTCGTCTTTGTTCTGATTTTCGACTTGGCTAACGAAACTCTGTTCGTCTTGTTTCTCGAAAACTCTGTAACTTTATTCTTATCAATCAATAATACGCCTCTATGCAACTTACTTTCGATATTATGTTTGTCTCTTTCGTTTTTCGTGTGTTTTAGCAGATATCCGGGACCTCTGGGAAATTAGGACTTTCCTAACTTTCCTAAATCGAAGGAAATCGACAGAGCGGATTTTGGTTCCCACAAATCCCTACTTTTTGAATATTAGTATGCAAATGCAATCTAATCTAAAATGAAAAGCCAAAACCATGAAATACATTACTATCGTTTAAATATTAGCCATACATATACGTTTCATGTATGTTCATATGTCCATGAACCAATGTACACAAAATTTTTATTATCCCAATGTACACCAATTAATTTGTGCAAGAATTCACATGTACACCTGATAAATTTGTTAGATATATTTGCAATTTACGATATATGTACGATATAAAATAATCAAGGTATACACATTTTTTAAAAAAAAACAAAGAACGACTATTCAAGGTGTACACATAGTTTTTACTCGCAAACGTTTGACATATATGCTGTTAAATGATAGTTACATCTACACATATGTTTTATTATTATTCACAAGGAATAATATGTACAAATAAATGATAGTTACATGTACACATATATACTGCTATACGACTTGGCTGTGTACACAATGTGAGGTGTACATGTGTACATGTAAGTGAATCAAAAGAATAGTAGTTGTATGTGAGATATGAACAACACATCAATGTTTGTGGTGAGTTTGTACACATGTGAGTGAATGAGAAATTTTTTTATGAGATGCTTTGTAATTTGAGAAGTCTTTGTTTATACATGTATCAAGCTACCAATGTATCGAGGTAGTTACATGTATGAAGCTATACATGTATCGAGGTATATGCATGTAATACAATTCATCTCAAAGCACTAGAGTACACTATCCACATGTACACCAAGATTCAATATCCACATATACCTCAGAGTTCGATGTCCACATGTATACCAGAGTTCGATATCCACATGTATACGAGAAACATCCTTGGTGCATTCCTTGCCTTAAACTCTTCCTTCTTGGATAAGGAGATCCGACTGAGTCACCACCGAATTACTCTAGTATCTTCCTGAAACGAAGATAAGAATACTTGGAACTTACTGAGATAAGGACATCATTGGTGCATTCCTTGGATAAGGAGATCCGACTGAGTAACCATCGAGTCTTCCTTCGTGGTGAGGAGATCCAGTATCTATCATACCATTCTTCCTGAAACGAAGATAAGAAAACTTGGATCTAACTCACTCCGACTGAGTCACCACCAAGTTACTCTAATAAACTTCTTATTCGTCATCGATGTGTGTTCTGTATTCTACGGCATATACGATAACTGGGATAGAACAAAAGATTAGTGAGAAATCACAGATGATGAATACGAAGATATAATAATGGGAATGGAGGAAGGGTTACTGATTGTGGCGGCAGCGAATGAAAGAGTGAACGGAGACTGGAACTTGCCGCAACCATAGTCGTTGACGTCACCGTATACACTACAATTACACCCCATCAGAGATATAGTTTCACATATCTTAAAAGATAGATTGAATAATAAATGTACTGATTAAATACATGTTTTCTTTTAAAAAAAATCTGAAGAAACAAGATCAATTTTACAAGATAATTTCTAAAAAAATTATGAACTCAGGAAGAAAAAAATGAAGAAGAAAGAGAGATATGGGATCCATTTTGTTTTGTTTGTTAGGAAGAACGTGATTCAGTTCCCTAGAAATCAGATGTAATATTTAGTTAGGGTAATATCATTTAGTTATGTTGCTAAAAAAAAATATCATTTAGTTACAAGCTTGTTTAGTTTGTTTATAGCTAGAAAGTGGGTTGGTGAGGAAAAACTGCCTCAGTAGCACAAACTGCTATTTATTTTAATAAAAACTTTAAAATTGTCCTATGATGTAATTGTTTCTTTATAAAATAGATGATTCATAAATATAAAATCATATAGTTTGCGGATTTATAATTTAATGCTTGAGTATACATATATATCTTAAAACCGTGAGTATATATATATATATATAATATGTAATATGTAAGTGAAGTTTATTTCAACAAGGAAACCGTTACGACTATAATTTAGTTTCTTTTCTCACTTTTAGATACAAAAGAAGCTTTTTAAAGCTCCAGCTAAATTTTTAAAGCTTCAAAAGTTATTGCTAATATAATGGTGAATCAGTTACTTTCTAGTATGAAAATTAGACCATCTTTAGTCATTTGATCGACTTTACAGGTTAATTAGATGTAACGGCAATAATCACGGTCTGGCGTTTTACCAAAAGAAATACATGTCGATCACCTTGACGTATTTATATCAAACACTATAGTCCATGTTCTAAAACGCTGTGGCTAGACCCTAGAACTCGCCAGAAAAATGGTCGGCGAGATAGTGCCGCCGCGATTATGGAAAGATCGGTTCAAAACTTTGAATTTAAAAAAAACTCAGCTTTTTGTTCATTATTAGATGGAAATCAGATTGCATGAGAATAATATAGCGTAAATTATTAAAAGAAAACGTAGAAACAAAACATAAAAACTTGTTTAAAAATGCCCATCCGCCATTTTACCTTTCATTTAAGTTTAAGGCTCAATGAGCTCAATATACAAATTGTTGGAGATAATTAGGTGATCGAACATATTTTTTAATAATTGGCAAACTGGGTGTGATCAATTCAAGGATGGACAACTATAGCCTTCGATGAACGAGACCTACTTACAACAGTTTCTTGTCAGGGGATTAATAGACATATCACGTAGTGTATGTAAATGTCTCTAACACTGACAACATTTGACTTTGTTACTTTTGCTGTACGCATAAACTGAAAACAAAACGTGTGCTCAATATATGGTGGACGTGAAATACATTCAAATAGAACTTCATATGTTGAGGTGGCTGGGGTGGTTCCACGTAGTTTTGTGATGCTATTGTATGTATTATTTATTTCAGAATAACGTGGCCTCCGTAGAACCATATATATGGGACCGATTTGGTCCTCTATTTATAATGGGTAAGAATTCATCCTCTACACAATATTTCCAGTTTTCCTTCTCCTATGATGTTATAGAAAAATTGGGGTATCTGGAGACATCATTCCGGTCAGTATCACGTGCTAAACATCTTGGATATGCAAATATGATATTCAAAGTATGATGAAACGTGACACTGATAGTAGTGATGATTCCCGGTCTTCCAATACATCCGATCACCCACCCTTTAACATGTTACTTTGCTTTAATATCAAAATCCTGAAATTGGTGCTTCCGGAGAACTTGTTCCTTTCAGTATCACGAAATAGTCAGCTTTGGAAATGCGTAGATGATATTCAAAGTCTGAATAACCGTGGCGCTGAAAGTAACGAGTTTTCCCGGTGTTCCAATAAATCTGGTTGTCAAGGAAAAAGTACGGTTACACCTGAGAAAGCCGACGGTGAGATCTTTATTAAACCATCCCCATCTAGATGAACAGCTGCGATCATTTGAGGTAAACTTAAGCTCTGTTCAATGAATCAACTAAAGCTCTGTTTATAGAGGAAGACATTCTGTCTAAACTACGGTTACACCTGAGAAAGCCGACGGTGAGATCTTTATTAAACCATCCCCATCTAGATGAACAGCTGCGATCATTTGAGATAAACTTAAGGTCTTTTCAATGAATCGGCATACAGAATCAGTTAACATAAAATGAGAGAATTTTCATCCCGGAATAAAAAGGATCATTCATACGGTGGAAATAAATCTCAAGTTTAATGTTGAATTATAGAACAAGATCCAATCACCACTTTACCTACAATGGCCAGAAACTTATAAATATTTTGGGTAATGCTCGAGGAATAAATAACTATACCATATGAAAATGGGTAACACCAATTATCTGATGATACATAATAAGAAGGTTCCCAAATCAGAAAGACCCTATGGGATTGACATCTTATTACCAGATTATAACTCCATATTTGAAAACAAAGTGATCCGGTTAAAATGACTTGGCGAAACAACTTAAGAAACTATAAATTGAGAAATGAATGAGTTTAAGAATGCGTCAGCTAACTTTACATAATTGAAGAAAGAAGAGAAGGAAAAAATATCTAATCCAAAATAGACGACGCACTTGCAAAAAATAATTAAATGGCCTACTAGTTGATTCTAAGATTCAAATAACACAAATTACTCTACAGTTTAATAATATAAGTCGATACATAAGCAGGGAATTAGTGTATGATTGGAACAATCCATAACAACCTAAACAATATATGAATGTGTAAGTAGTACACAAGTAATAGAAAGAAGAAAAAACCGGTTGTTAACTTAGATATGTGGAAGTGGTATAGGACAGCCGTAAGCATAATGCATAATGCATAATGCATTATGTATTATAAAAGAAAGGAGTAAACATGTAAGTGAGCATATTTTGCGTAAATTAACGATAAAAAAGGAAACATGTAAGTGCGGATATTGTTTCATAAGCATTTAAGGGAGGATATTTTAGCTTCAAACTTAAACCAAGATAGATAAGCAAATAGTACAATTTTAGTTCTGTAGTCATGATGTAAACACGTCGTCGTCTACTGTTCGAACATTAAATGAAGTAATGAGGGGTAAAAGATGTAATTGTCAGAAATATTTTGTATACATCCCATCCCCATCTACATGAACAGTACTTTGGCTATTTAAGAAAGCGAGTAGTAAGCTACTGGCACAACATAAACATCAACCACCTAATTCATCTTACTTCATTAACTGAAGCGGTGCAGGAATACAAGAAACACGATTAAGGTGAGGCATTAATTACAGTGTTCGTCTTTATTATATGGGAGGGGAATTGATATGTTCTGAAATTATTGCTGAACTACCTATTATTATCACTCTATGTTTGGAAACAGATGGGAAGACTAGTCTGAGTGAGAAGTGGTCATTGGGAGAAATCTGAAGAAGGGAGTTGGAGGTTCGAGGTGGATCGTGACGATATGGAACTGTTTATACTCGCTAAAGACAACGAGGAAATACAGTCGTTGCGTCGCCTTGTATGGGAAGAACTTTGTATTGCTCCTACAACTCCGATGCTGTTGACATACAAGCTACCACCTTGTATGATTGATCCCGTAGGTTCCAAATCCAAACCAACCAACGTGGAGACCTCTTTCGACGTCGAGGTAATGATGAGCGTCGATGAGTGGACAAACGATGTCCAGCTCTGTGTGACACATGGAGCATTAGAGGTCGCCAAGTACCAGTTCTTGTGCAGATCGCTGTTCACAATAGGTAGCAGGACATATCTTTCAGAGGGCACAACCGAGGAAGAGCATGTAGAGATCATAAACAGTAAGAGCCATTATTCAGGGTAACTTCACTATAAAATATTTCGTTATCTTTATTTAACTAGTTTGTTGATAATTATGTTGCAGGAGTCATAAGGCATGATGAAATTTATTGTAGCGAAGACGTCCTCAAAGAGGTGTTCACCGAGGATAAGATGGTTCTACTTTACCGCTTCTCATTAGAGGTTGAGAAAGCAAAAATAACAAACAATTTGAACGCCAGGCCTCTGCTCTTTAATAGAAATATCGATGTCCCTACTAATAACGGTGCTCTGGAGTTCAACAATGGTAATGTAGATGTTACAATATATTTACTTTTCGTACACCCTACCATTGTACCAATCTCGCACACCTGGACTCCATCTCATATTATTATCTACTTAAAAAACACAGATGGACCTTGTAGTGGAAGAACAAGAGCTAATCCTATCTCTGAGGCGGATGATGAAATGAGTGATAACAAACACTACTTCGCTACAAACTGGGGTGGAATGGAAATTGGTCCTGGTTACTGGGAGAGCATGATAGATCATGGATACACAGACGAGGATGTTGGAAACATTCGCATGGAAAGTCCTCTCGACATAATCAACCTCACAACTGACCTAAGCATGGAAGAAATCAGTTGTCCCTTGAATCAGAATTGTGTTATCGACATAGAGGGATCCTCAACCGGCTCAACTAATGACGGGCGTGTTTACAGATCTAACCCAAGAGGTCCGTTTGGGTTGGCCAAAGATATAAATTAATCCGGATATAGTCAAGTATAACCTGTTACAAGTAATTATTTCAATAGATAACGTTTCACTTAATTATACATGTATAGGGCCGAAGATTACTAATGGTGTGGGGAGCATAGGGGGGAAGGTAGTAAGAGGTCAATCTTTCTCTTTGCCAGAGATTGAAGTTGGTGAACCAAGGGGCCTCAGTCCAGGACGCGTAGCTTATGAAGTCATCTCGGAAGAGAGTGGGTCTGCGGTCATGGAGCAAAATTGTGTGTGAGCAGTTCGAACTATGTGGAATGTTTTAATTTAATAAGAATAAGGGGTGTTTTGTTAAATCTATACTATGTTTCCTACTGTCATTTATGTTTTAATATTGACCTAAAACCAGATGAAGGTGTGGTAGCGTTATCGGTGGTGTAATGTGTGGACTACTTATGTGCAATGGTCCTTAATAAAATAAGAGTTAATTATAATAAGTCGAGAAACATAAAATCCATACGGAAATATGTCATAAGAATAATAAGATATTTACTGATCCATCTTATATGTATATGTAGGTGTAAAACAACATAACCATGACACACTATCCGCGGGAATGGTATTTAAAAATCGAGAAGACTTCAAACAACATATGGCAATGTACGCGATAAAAAATAAGTTCAGATTCAGGAACAGCCGGTCTTCTCCCGGTGTAATGGTACTAAGATGCATAAGCAACATGTGCAACTGACGTGTCTATGCTGTTGTTTTAAAGAACACGGAGTTGTACGAAGTTAGGACGGTTGATCTGCAACATACATGTTCGTGGATGACAGATGTGGTTATCAATCTCAAGCTACTCATACAGTGATAGGGGGGATGATGAAAGCAAGATTCAGCAGTAGAGGGGGCGGACCAAGACCAAACGAAATAATGCAAACTATGCAAGGAGACCACGCGGTTCACATTTCCTATTGGAAAGCATGGAGGGCTCGAGAGATTGCTTTGGATTATGCAAAAGGTTCTTCAGGTGCGTCGTACAACCTTTTGCCCGAGTACTTGGAGAAGCTTGTGAATGCAAATCCGGGGACAATTGCACAAATTGAAACATAATTCACTGAAGGGATTGGTAATCATTTCAAATTCCTGTTTTTAGCGTTGGGGGCAAGCATAACCGGATATAATTACATGAGGAAGGTTATTATAGTACATGGTACACATTTAAGGGGAAAATACGCAGGGTGTTTATTGACAGCATCAGCTCAGGATGGAAACTACCAAGTTTTTCCGTTGGCAGTGGGAGTTGTGGATGGAGAGAATGACAAAGCGTGGGAATGGTTTCTGCGGAGACTAGTACAGTTCATCCCAAATAGAGATGATGTGGTGTTTGTGTCTGATAGGCACTCATCCATATACTATGGACTGGCTAAGATAAACAAACTAACAATTTAATTTCTTTCATTGACCTCAAACATACGAGCAGGGGTAAGTATTTGAATGATAGTAAACACTGATGAATTCAAAGTGAATGAAAATGTCTACCTATATCCGGTTAACATAAAATGGAAGAATAATTATAAGTGGAGTTTGATATAAAACCGGTTATTATTATGTTAGAAATAAGGTAGAAGAAGTACAAGAAATTATATATTATGTAAATTCCGCCTATACATTTGTTAGAAACGAAGTATACGGATAAAGTTTTGTATTGTAAATGTTTTTTAAAATATGTGATAAATTGAATACCATTTTATTATAATGTGTACCTATATCCGTTTATAGTTAAAAAATAGATATAATAATTGAATGAATTTTAAAAACCGGATATGGCTGCGTTACAGTATTATTAATTTTAATAAATGTAATATTTAAAAAAATAGAAACCGGTTTTAGATACAAATAGAAGTTTGAATAAAATGCTATTTTATAATCTGTTTTACTTAGTAATGGCTATAGAAGTAAGCGTTGAATGAAAAACAAGGTATGAGTGATATCCACAATAAATTTGCATGGCAGTTTTAATGTAAGGAAAATAAGTTAACGAGTTTGGTATAAAGATTGCAATTTTAATACAAAATTAAAATTTTGTGTAAACTAATGTAGGTTTATCCTGAAGCAAGGCATTGCGCATGCATTTTACACTTAAAGCGCAACATCAGAACGTACTTTAAGGACAAGCATTTGGGATATCTGGTTGGCAAAGCAGCTAGGGCATTTCGGCTTTCAGAATTTTATGCAATTTTTAATGAGATTAAGAAGGTCAATCCGTCCTGTGCCGAATATCTAATTGGGATTAGATTTGAACATTGAGCAAGGGCTCCCTTTCCTGGGGCTCGTTACAATGTTATGACCAGCAACATCGCAGAGACGTGGAATTCTGTTTTGCGGGAAGCTCGGGAGTTTCCCAATACTATCACTGGTGGAGTATATTAGGGCTAAGCTAATGAGCTGGTTTTCCGAGAGGAGGCTGCTAGGAAGAGAGAGAGGTACTCTTCTCACACCAAGAGTCCACGAACTTGTCTCAACAATTTTGAGAGCAGTGGATTTTGTGGGGTGAGCATAATAGCTGAAGGAGAGTATGAGGTGAAGGACAAGGAAGGAGAGTCTTTCCATGTTAATTTAAAGGAAAAAACCTGTAGCTGTTACGAATTTCAGGCGCTTATGATCCCCTGCATGCATGCAATAGCAGCTGCCACAAAGGCTAAGGTGGGAGTGGAATCGTTGGTATCCAAATGGTATACCTTATCCAAATACCAAAACTCATACGCAATCCCTATAGCGCCTGTTGTAAACAACGAGACAGTGGAGGTGCTATCAAGCGAGGGATCGAACTCACACATAGAAGTAAATCCTCCAGCAAGCAGAAGACCACCAGGGAGGCCTCGTAAAAACCGGATTTTATCGCGTGGAGAGTTCAAGGTTAAAAATTATAATTTACATAGCAGAAATCTAACTGTGAATGCTTGTTTCTAAATGATTTATTTTTCCTTGAAAATGAAGGGGGCACGGAAGAGAACAATGTGCACTAGATGCAAAAAGACGGGACACAATCGGGCAACTTGCAAAATGGCAATATGAAAACAGTTCATAGTAAGAGAAGAGATAAACTCGGATGATGGAGGTGTATGCAAGTATGGGAGTGTCTGTTACTGGGCAGAAAATAATATGTCTTGTAAAATAACACCAGAAAGGGGATGGTGGCCGGATTAAGTTAATACCCGAGTTTGTAGAATAAATAATATCTTCTTTTCTTACATATGTTGTGTGAATGCAATGTGTACACATTTAAAAACCCATGAAGCGAAAATGGTTTCAGACTTAATATCTGATTCACGGTTGACTATAGACTTAAATATAAGAGGAAAGAGGAAAATATATAGGACCAATCAAAGCGAAAAGTAAACAAAAAATCCAGTCTCTTAACGGCTATAATAAGGAGGGGGAAAATTTTTTAGAAACTTATTTATATGAGGGTAAGTTATTAGTAGCGAGGATAAGTATACAAACAAGGCCAAGGTAACTACAAATTTTGCGTAAATACTGCTACGCAAACGTGCAAACGTGTAATATTAGAAGTCCTAAAATATGGAGAACAGAACGTATATATACGTGGATCAGATCAATAACTACAATGACAGAGAAAACCGGTTAGGTGAGTAAAGCTTTTCCCGGTTATATGTGAAGGAAACCAGATGGGGAAAGAAATTGTAAGTAAAATGAAAAGAAACATAAACACAAGTGTGTTAACATGAAATATTAAGGAGGGGAAAATTGTTTTACAAACTTAATTATGTGAAGATAACTTACTAGTTTGGAAGATAACCAATAAAACTAGGGCAAGTTACCTTCAAAGTTTACGTAAATACGAATATGCTAATTATATAATAGGATTAGATTAATAGTTAAAATAAGAACTAAAACCGGTTTGGTTAATTTAAATTTTCCCGGTTACGTTATATGTGAAGGAACCAAGATGGTTAAAGAAATAGTAAGATAACATAAAATTATGAGAGCTCTATTGTATGAATATTGACCATTTGGTAAAACTGGTTTTCAGTTGACCGGTCGGTTGAGGGGATGGGAAAAAATCGAGTATCAGCGTGGAAGATATTTTACTTCCCTCGACGACTTTGGGCAAACAAATGGAAGGATAATGATGAAATTAAAAATATATAATTAACCTAGGGGACAAAACTGATTTTTCTGTCAGAAGGTACACAATGATGGCATCCTATCTATAGGTTAGCTGATGGTAATTAATAGAAGGATTTGGAAGGGATTCAGTGGTTTTATATTTAAAATAAATAAAATATTTTCTGGCTGTAGGAGTTTATGTTTGGCTATATATAGATAATAACACTTTCTTCATCATTTGCAGAAAGTAACTGGATATTTATGGTAAGAAGAGGAAAGAACACCATCAACGTTCCTCATTAGAATCGGGTTCTTGGTGTACTTCACAATAGCCAAAAGGTAATATTTGTCTCTATATTAAAAGCTTAACAATTTTCTATATGTTGGGACCACTATTGGATAAAGTCGCCGTTTATTTTATAAGTTTGTTTCTAAATATGATTCCCGAAGGGTTAGAGTTTTCCTGAGAGGTTTTCTCCTTGGAAAATTGACAGATGGGTCGACTTGTCCGCGTATTCAAAGGCCAGTGGAGTAAAAATCAGCAGGGAATTTGGAAGTTTGAAGAAGATGAATTCATAGGCGGCCGGGACATTCTCGTGGGGATGACTGAGCCCATCCAGTCCTTGATAAATATGGTAAGAGGTGTATTTTACATATCGCCAATGACCCCCTTGATCCTTACTTTTCAACTACCTCCATGGATGATCGCGCCTGACGGAGAGGTTATACCACCCCAAAACATAGTCTCCAATGCTGACATTGAAGTAATGATGAACGTCCACAAGTGGAATGTGGAACCAAAACTATGCATCATGTATGGGGCAGAGTCAGTCGCTAGATACCATTTTATATGTCGTTCACCTTTTACATTGGGTGACCGAACTTTCCTTGGAGAAGGTATCACGGAAGAAGAGCACTTGGCTTCAATAAAGGGTATGTTTCCCTAAAATCTTTATAAACTAATTTGCAGATGTTTGAAAACATTTAAAGTGATATACCTTGTACCCTCTGTTTGATGACACAGCCATAATGGGGGGAGTTTGCTTCCGTTGTACCATGCGTATGCTCTCGCAAATATACAATGAAGACAAAGCTGTGGAACTCTACCGATTTGCTATGGAGATTGACAAAGCACAGAACGTTGTGGATTTAAATGTAGGACCTGCAGATGACAACGACGATCATATTGTACCTACGTTTGAAGAATCATCGTTCGCAACTGCACCAGCAGTTTTACTACATGGATGGTATAGGTGTCGTCACCGAATCCGGTAATTAATAATTATAAATCCCTATACATGAAAGACCTAGTTTGTAAGGCATATAGATTGGTATACTAAATTAAAAATGTATCGTTAAATAAAGATAAAGTTTAAAGGATTTGTTTAATTTTTTGATGTTGAGTTGCAGAGATCCAAAGCATTTCCTACACACCGGTGTTTGGAAACCCCATGGCTGCTACAATATATGGTGAGATGAGCAGTGGGAATGTATTGGCTCCCATCCCACCATTCAACGCAAATACTAGCTCTGGCGTGAATGTTGTGCCACTTTATTGGGAGAACTTGATGAGTTCTAGCTACGCAGTTGAACTGGGACGCATTTATGGAGTGGCTGGCTCAGACCAATTAGGATATCAAAATGAAAACCTAATTATTGGTGACTCTGCACAGTATCTGGATGGTAGCAGTAGTCGTGCTATAGATAAGAACTTAATAGTTACCCCACCTGAGGTGAAAACGGTGGGGGAAGTTGTTGGAGCTTTGCAGGGGTCTAACATTGGTGGTGGGTCAAAAAATATTCCCGGGGTTTTTACGAAAGGTTACCATTTACAAAGTTCAATAGTGTAGCTACCTTCTCGTGGAAGGCAAAATTTAGATTATATAAAATGAAATATATGGCTGAATGTAGGTGAGACTTCTGGAGGATATTATAGTGGAACAGGTGGTCATTTCAAGGAGGATACAGTCTGGGGAGGACAGGATCCGCAGCTTAACATCACAAACCCCGTTGAGGTTCCACCACAGGTAGTTGCTCCAACTGGAACATCTGATGTCAGTACCAACGGCAGTGGAGTGGGAGTGTCCCCTTAAACAAGAAACATATCGACTAAAAGGAAACGACTAATGCAGAGGAACTTAATAATATCTAATCTTTCTGTTTAGTAGTTTGTAATGTGAAATATCAGATTTACTACAAGTAGGGGATGTCTTATTTTGTGTATGGTTTTTAATTAAAAAAACCTGATATGTAGAATTATGGAAAAATTCCAATGTAAAATAACTAAGAAAGTGATATGTATGATAAATGATATTTATGTTCTATATATGTCCTTGTTTTTAAAAAACCAGAAACTTGAACTTTAAGATGGTCTCGTTATTATGATAGCTGATGAGATATAAACGTATAATGCGAAATTTGAAATTGCCAAAAATTATTAAGGATTCCCACTATCATAGGACTTCCTATTACTGAGTCGAAAAGCCGAACTATACTGAGAAGTTATGTTTGTGTATCATAGTAAGAGGAAATAATGTTTCACCAATTTACAGTCTTTAGTCTAACCACAATGAAAGATAAATTTCAGTTAGAAAAAAAAAATAAGATTAACTCAACATGGAAATAAAACAAGGAAATATAAAGCATATTCGTCCATTACCGAAAATACACATACGAATGACATAGTAGGAGTCTGAGAAACCGGATTTAATAAGACGAAGATGCGTAGAATATAATAAAGTACAGATAGATTAGGTCCTGTAGAAATCCCTACAGCTGTTGATAGAACTCATACAACATTACGGCAGCCCTTTGTGCTTCTTCGGGTATAACAGAAGGAGTGATGCACCTGCATGTGTCCGGTCCAAACAAGGCATGGGTTTGCATAAGCAAACCAGCCGTGAGACCTGCATCGGCTGGATTGGTATTTTGTGCAATCCCTTTGACTCTTTCTACAAGTAATGAAGCCGGTTCGACACCGTGGAGCATACCAGCAAACTTCAATAGGAACAAGAACATCTCAGATATCGGCCGAAGCTCCTTTAAAAGTGCTGCATCAGACCGTAAAGCAGAGTTGCAGTCAAGGACAAAAATCTTCAAAGCGGTGCAGTCTACACAGACCCCGATCCAATGTTTCCTATCAACGTTGAAAGGGATGTAGAATCTGTTAACATTAGCTGAGGAGCCGCACTATTTCTTCAAATTTTCCACCAGCCCCTTTGGAAACACATATCCTTCCTTAGCCATTGCCTTGTTGAATTTTGGATAGTTCCTTGCCAACATCGATACAAAACGGGTATCTAGGAATTCGGTGTTGATCTCAACCGTTCGAACGAAATTTCTTATGAAGGTTGACCTAACGAGCTTCATGATGATGTCTACAATCTGCAGGTAGGTGTTCTAAGTATTAGTAATATGTCAAAGGAAATAATATATATAATACTTATGTCGGGGAATTACACACCTTCGCTGGGAGATATCTGTTCTGCTCGGCTATGTTACTCAAGTCCTTCCCTGTGACGGCAAGCCCTCCAACATTAATGACACTACAATGGTGACAAGGTGAGAAATAGATAAGTAAGCCGTGAAAATTATGAGTGGTTAACAGGGATTAAAAAATAAAACACAGGATCTAGAGAGTGTCAAAAAATATTACCATCTTTCCCTTAATAAAGTTCTCAATTTCGCATACTTCTCCCGAACCAACGAGCTGTCGTAGTGGCTCTCACTACACATCTGCCCTTCCCAGGCACGAGTGAGAATTGCATTACCAAGTTGATAGTCGGTCACGAGTGACTGAGGAACTGTTCTGAGCCTCTTGCTTTTGCGAAAACCTACAGTCTTTTCATTGTCATCTTGTCCTTGACAATTATCATTCTCTGCAACCACATCTTCAGCCGCAGTCGGTGGTGCTTTCAAATCCTGTGTAAGCCCCAAAGAAAATGAAGGACCCTGCAGTTTAAATTTCCGCATTAACAATGCTGCAGTAGTTTTTGGTGAAGCAAACAAAACATATGGAAATACAATAAGTACCCCTAAATCTAGTTCTGGGTAAGCGTGGCTATTAGCAGAGACAGATGCATGTTGGTGACTGTTTCCTTCAGAGTGACCCGTCGACAAAACATGTGACCTCTTCCCATTTGTTTCAATTTCAAGTACCTGGGGAAAACATTAAAACATATAGGTGAATAACCAGATATAAAATAACGATGCTAAGAAAATATCTATGAAGTAGGAAGATGATACATAATAACCGGATATGTAAACAACCAGGAAATATATACAACTACTGGATATAGATGTTGAGCACCAGGTAAAATTAAAAATTTTGACAGCTACGATATATGAAAATATAATTGTATTGGATATAAAACCTCTATCTTGTTAATTTGAACTTACAGGCGAACGTCCAGCAGGGGAGGGTGGGGTTGAGTACTCGCTAAGATTATCAAGAACGTTGTTGATAATATTGTCATTATCCTCAACAGTACGTGGATTGCAGTTGGCCGACAAAGCGCCTCCCCTTCTGCAGGAACGAGAGGGTGAAGGGATTTTGTGTTGCGGCTGCTCATAAGGTGGAACGGGTGCTTCTACATTTGGATCAGACTGAAATTTCGTACTGGTAGCAGCTGCGAGAACTTCTTCTTTAAGTGTTTTGAACATTGCCAGATGCTTCATAGGCAACAACAGTGTTGGAAACCTCATTGATGGTAGAAATTGCTGATGCAACTGTTGCATCAATCCTGTGGAGCTCAGGTTTCAGTATATTTAATACCAACGACCTGAGCTGTTCTTCATCGACCAACGACCTGAGCTGTTCATCATCGACCGACGATGGAGTGATCTTCTTCGCTCTTGTTGGCTTCCGTTTAAGCGCCTTCTGCGCATCCTCACGCATCTTAGCAACTTCCATTTTTGTCACACCTCCTTTAAACATAATACTCGAAAATACATAATCCGATGCAATAAGTTTCAACATGTTCTCAACTTTCAGATCTTCGGATTCATCAGGCCAGACCAGCAGAGACTCATCTACAGGACGATGTGGATCTTGCGGAATTATACTCCTCACAAAAACCTAAGTGTAACACGAATGTGAATGTTAATGACACAATTAAAATTAATATAAGATAGACAATGGATTATGCAAAAACCAAACCTCCGACTTTTTGTCTATATCTCTGGCGTGGGCAGGACTCAAAGTTTGCTTCTTTGCCTTGTTTCTCAGACAATCTGGATCTTCGTCGTCACTGTCCGAATCGGAAGAGGAGCATGCTTCTTGGACAACCTCGGTGAGAGAGGGAACAGCTTCTACAATAACAAGCTGCAAGGCCATCGCAAAACCTTGAAGTGCAATCGTATTTTTTGACAAAGATACGACATCCCTTTTTTTAATGCTACACATAAGCATTTCGAATGCAAGACAGCCCCAAGGAAAGGCGAAAAACTCATCGATGTCACCAAGATGATTACTATATTCTTTCAGCATCTTCATCTTCAAGTTAGTCAGCAAACAGAGGAGAGAATGGCGAGGGATGCGAGTTTTAGCGGTACTCTTCTCTGTAACCGTCTTTCTCTTAAGCATCTTCAAGGCTCGGGAAACGCTCAAGTCTTGAACATTTCCAAACAGCTCCGGCCAGTACGGTTTCTCCTTCCCGTTTTCTTCTTCTTCTTCTCTTTCTCCGGATATGGTCTACAAGGAAGCCCGGTAACAATTGCAAACTCCCGTAGTGAGAATCGAATAGGTTTACCAGTGAAACGGAACCATGCTTCATGTTTCTTCTCTACTTTTAACTGCTGAAAGTAAAATCTTGCAAATCTCCCAGAAAACGCGGGTTTATCAGCGATATCAACAAGTTTACCAAACGGGGACTCGCGGATGTACTGGATCTCACTTTCCTCCAGCTTCAGTATGGCGTTGATAGCCGCGTTGGTGGTAAGTCAAACCCTAACCCCAATCGGTTCCTCTCCTTCAACAAACATCATTTCTGGTAACTCCATTCCAGGGTTAAGAGGATCTTTCCTTAATTCAGCGTTTATAGTGGAAGACATTCCGTCTTTCGACGAGGAACTGGTTCAAGAATGAAGAGAGAGAGAGGCTCAATTGTGTTTTTTATTGAAATCTTGAAGATATTTTTTTGCTAGATTTGATAAAAAATTGTTTCTTGCGGTTTCAAATATAGAATCATTAATGATGAAACGTGTTGTACTGGAAGTGAAAGGAACTTCGGTCCTGTCAATCATATAGCTACGATTTTTTGTCGGGATTGTAGGGATAGGTTGGGTATTATGAAAATAAGAACAGTTCCAAACCCATTCTTGCAATATGACCTTCTAATTTGTATAACCACTGCAATTTCCCTAAGTTTAAATAGGAAAATAAAAGGCTTTACTGCAAGGAGGGATTTCGAACTACTGACCTGTTTAATTAATAAACTTATTAACCACATAGCTAGAGACTACTTATTTTCAGGTTAACTAGATGCGAGGGCACTAATCACGGTCTGGCGTTTTACCAACACAAATATATATATCGATCGCCTAGATCAACTTATTTTTCTTTTTTCTCACAAGATGTATTTATATCAAACACTATAGTATTCATAGCTAGGGACTACCAAGTACCAATCACTAAATTTTAATGTTTTTGGAGAAAAAAACAAATATTATAAGAGGGTTTGACCGGTACCAGTACTCCAGTAGCACTTCACTATTCGTGACAAAATAAAGAAAACCTTGTGGTGGTTCAAAAAAAGAAAGAAAAAGAAAACCTTGTGATTTCAGTCACATAATATTCGAATTCCAAGTTAATATGTGAGAAATTGAGGATCGATAATAAAGGAATTGGGTCCCAAAAGCTCACATGATCTCTAAAAGTCATGTCCAATCTTCTTTACCTTTCATTTTAAAATTGTCGCTACCTCTGAGACAAGAAAGAAAAAAAAAAAAACCGGGGTTTCTAGTTCTAGTAGTAAAGGACTTACATTGAAGTCGCCACTGGTTCAATCCCCCAAATTAACATTTCGGCAGCAGAACCATCAATCATTGGTCGGTCCCACCAGATAACTCTGTATAATTAAAAAAAAAAGTCATGTCCAATCTCTTAAAAATTGTGATAAGTGGTTGACAAGACTCTTCTTTTTTTTTGTTTTTAGAGACAAGACTGCTCTTTGAAAGTATTTGATGTTTATAATAAAAATTCCTAAAAAAGTGTTACAAAATAACATTGTTTTCGATCAAAAAAACATTTTTCAAAAGGTGGCAAGTGCGAAACGGACATGACTCAACACTTGTTTATTAAAATAATTAAAACGACATTTAAATTATTAGTCAAAAAACTTAGATATATATCTATACTATTATTTATAAAATAATTTGGGTTATGTGTCAGATTCTCAATGATTTTAGTATAATTTCATTAGTTTAATTAATCTTATTATTAAATATGTATATATATATATCATGATAATTAATAAACATTAACATATCTAATCGAGATATATACTATTATTTTAAAAACTATATTTTAATATATATAATGATCATGATATTTAGGACGATCAATTAATAAATAGGTATTAACAATTGATATTAACAATTAATAATTATCATGTTTTCCATAATTTTAAATATTTTGTTTATTTGTCATGTTATTACTATTTTGAAGGATGAGTCATCAATTTAAATTTATCCTATTATTTGAACTTAATTAAATAAATATAAATAAGAATTTATATATTTTTGATTGATCCAAACTTTAAAATCATATTTGTTATAGGATATGTAGTGTGATATATATCAATAATTTTGTAAGATGTTTTAATTAGTGAAAACACTATCATATCCCTTATTACTATATAGTGTTTGTAATTTAATTATTGTGTTTCAATCTTTCTCAAAGAATAAGTATATATACATAATAAATTGGACGACACTGTATTGATCTAAACTTTAAGATCTTTGTATTTTTGAAAAAAATAATACCAATGAAATAAATTCCATATGTATGTGCCGCTAGGTTAATTTCATATATTATAAGTACAACATGTATTATATCCTTAGTACATATATAAATAATTAAATAAGTAGAAGTAAGACTAGAATATAATTTTAAGAATATATCTTCAAAATAATTATGTATCATCTTACGTTAAATATTCTGTTTGAGAAAGGTTTTAAAGTAATATTTTATAGAATGCTACTTACAGATCTTGAGACTGCTTACATAATATATTATATTTAATATCAAAGTAAATAAAGTAATATATTATATCAAGTAATAAACATACAGATCTTGAGACTGCTTACATGATCTCTTATATTATATTTTCAAAATGTTTTAAAATTAATCATATATTGTTAATTAATTGTATACACAGCTAAACAATACCTAATAATTAATATTAGTTGATGACAAAAGTAATATTTGTTAAAATCCCAAAATATATTTGTATCATATCCAAGTAATACAATAGAATCTTTTCAAACTTACTATTTTCTGTATTTGACATAAATATTAGATATATATCACAACTCATATATGGTAGTTTTCTTTTTAATTTTTATTTTTTTCATAATTATAAGATATATGTGTTAAGATGATTAAAATAATATAATAAAATTAAATATTATTCTTACATTATTAACCAATCAAAATATTTTAACAATTTTTATCAACAAAGTACTTATTAAATTTTTATAAATTTTAAATATATACAAAATTTACTTACATAAGTAATATTTAATTGATATTATCCCGATATCATGGGAAGTCATCTAATTTGTAAATCATAACAACACAGTAGAAATTATATAAATTAATAACTACTAAATTAATAAACACGAAATTTCTTTTTTTGGTTCTATAAAATAATATTTTAAAAAATCTTAGATAACTATATGATCCTTCTAAAATTATAAATTAATCATCATTATATATGTATATTTTATGTAAGAGAAATTGCCAAAACTACCACTTTCCAAATTAATAATTATAATATATGTATATTTTATGTACGGAAAATTGTCAAAACTACCACATTCCTAAACTATTTCCATGTTTACCTTAATCACATTTACCTTCACTTTTAAAGAGGTAAAATAAACATTATAGCTCTAAGATTAATTAATACAGAGAGTTTAGAGTTTTGGAATGTGGGGTTTAAAATTATTAAAACTTGTAACTTTTTTTTTCAAAAAAAAATAGATTCAAAAAGAATTTTCGAATTTTGAAAAAAAATTTGCAAAAAAAATTATTTTCAAAAATATATTTATAAAATTTCAAATTCGAAAAGTTACAATTAAAACTATAACTTTTTTAGTTCTTTTATCTTTTTATTTCTTTATTTTAATAATTATTTATATTCAAATAATTATATAGTAAAGATATAAGAGTCTTTTATCTCTTTGATGAAGAAGGTATTTTTGAAAATGTTTCTTTAATGAAGGTAAACATGAATAATTATTTATATTTTTTGAAGTCTCAACATTACTAATTTATAGTTTTTACTGTATGTAAAATAGAGAAATTTCCTAGGACAACTCTAAAAAAGTTTTTCTCACAAATATAGCCTCTAAGAATCAAAATGACCAAAAATGTTTTATCAAAGAAGTAAATATGTATTAATACCCCTAGGGTTAACTAATCTAAACCTTACGATTTAGAGTTAAGTTGTGGAGTTTTAGGTTGAGGTTTAAAATTTTATAAAATAAAAAATAAATACTAAAAATATGAAACTAAAATTTTAAAATGCATTTTCGAATTTCAAAAGAAAATTTGAAAAAAAATATAAAAGTTCGAATTTGAAAACAAATAGTTCGAAACTATAAAAAATCATTATTATATTAATTTTTATAATTTATTGTTATTTTTATTTTAATATTATTTTTATTATATATCTAAGGTATAAAAAGTCTTCTGTCTCTTAAATGAAATATTTTGGTCATTTTCCTCTTTGTTGGCTATTTTGGTGACAAAAACATAAAAATATCTATTTAGGAGATGTCCTATTAAATGTATGTTATGTTTTATATTAATGGCAAAAACTCTAAAATATATCTTTTACCAAATGAGCACACAAATAATAAAATGACCAAACAGATTTTATTAAAGTGGTAGAGATCCTTTTACCCCTAGTTTATAGAAAATTAAATACACATAATTACTAAACAAATAATAAAAATAAAAAATATCAATTCGATTTTTTTTTTCGTTTTTCAAATTTATTTTAAAATCTAAAAATGCATTTTGAAATTATTTTAAAAATTTTAATATTTATTTATTTTTAAAAATCATAAACCCGACCCTCGAGAACTTCACCTTTAGATCCAAGCCTTAAATTTATATTATTTAACCTCAAGGGTACAAGTATCTATTTAGTTTTTAATAAAATATTATGGTCATTTTGATCCTTGCGATATGATAAAAAAATTTTAGTCATCATAGCAAATTTCTCTATATTAAAATTCTTATTTATAAATAGTAAAATTTATATTACTTTATTTTTAAAGATTCTATATTTTAATATATTAGTTATTATAATTTAGAATAATTTATCTATATTATTTGTTATCATAATATTGTAAGTATTTAAGCGGTTTATAATATAATTACTATTATAATGGATTCTAGCTGGAATTCCGGTCTGGGTTCGATTTACCTTGAACATATAGCTATATTGTATTGATGGATTAGTTGTGTAGCCAGATGTAAGACCTTTTATGATCAATCTTTGAATCTAGAAAGGTTTTAGAATGTCCACAATTCTAAAAAAATCACTATAACTTTATAAAGTTTAGCGTTTAAACACCGCCTCCATGTTATAAAACACTGCAAAATATAATAGAGAAAATTAAACTTATCCACTGTCATGCGATGTCAAGGAATCGATACCATATGAACAATACTAGTATATGATATAACTGATAAAAGTTTTGGAAATTTGCATAACTAGAACAAAAATCCAGCATTTTTGTCCTTTTAGTATAATTTTTTTTCATTCCACTTTTGCCTTAATTACCCTTTACAATTATCAAACTTAATGAAATAAATAGTTTATGAATAAAAAATTATTAAAAATAGAAACAATTGATGAAATACCCATATACACGTACTGGTAATTTTTTTTGGATTGTAAAACTTATTGAATTAGAACTTCTAATTATGTTTTATAGAAAGAAATGTCATTTTCTACAGAAAATAGCATGGTAGAAATTGAATTGTAGGTTAAACAAGTTATTATATTCTTATTAGAATCAATAATCTACTTTTATATAGAAATCTAAATAAGAGGAATGCGAAGTCTACACATTTTAAAAGTAGCTATATTTCTTCTGAATATATCTTTTACTTTTATATTTAATTCTAAAGTTCTACGAATATAAAATCTAAAGACAATCCAAAAGTCTACATATGGTAGAATCTGCTTATAGATTAGTTGTCTGTTCTTTACACGAAGTAGAAGTTAGGGGTGGGAAAAAAACCCGAACCGAACAGAATCAAACCGAACCAACCAAACACAAATCAATTCAAACCAAACTAATTATGGTTTATTTTAGTTGGTAAAATTCTGGAACCAAATCAACCAAACTGAACCGAATCCAAACCGAATTTCATAAAATAACCGAAGTGTCATTCCTACTATCGATAATATTTATATTAGGCTCAAAGAAAATAATCTAAAATAATGAGATTATATCTTTTTGTTTGGTTTTACGTTTGAATATGAAGAAATTAATGATTTAGTGGCAAACAATGAGGGTGATTGGTTGGGCTTTATCTCTTTACTTTAGCTTTATTTATTTTTAAAGCACTAAACTTTACCAATCATGTTGTAGTTTTATTTTTGCTAGTCAAAGTCTACAACAAATTTCTATTAATTTGTACCAATCATGCTTTAGCTTTATTTTTAAAGCTACAACAAAAAAATTAAAGCAAAGTTTATTCTTATGTATTTTAGGCAAAACACCTACATCTTTGTTTTATAGGCTGTAAAACTGTAAAATGAAAAACTATCTATAATATCAAATTAATTAGATAATCATAACTAAAATATCTATAAATATTTTAATTTAGTTCTGGGTGTTTTCAAAATTATTCAAATATTTTAAATAATATAAAATATTATTTACATATCACACTTTAAATAACAATAAACTTTGATAATTTCTAAAAATTATTAATATAAATTATTTTAGTTGATAGAAAATAATTATTTTATATAAACATCACATATATTATTTTGAAATATCTACAGCATATAGCTTACAGCTACAATAAATTTAGCTACAGCAAAAGTCTCTGCAATAAAATCTACAGTAACAACTTTACAGCTACAACCAACTTACCTACAGCTAAATTTTTACAGCTAAATTTTTACAGCCACAGTCGAACCAATCATCACCAATGATTTGTTTTATGTTTTATAAATTAGATTTTCTTAATCTAACTAGAACAAAACTAAAACTCAGCGCAGTTGCTGAGACATGTTGGATTAGAAACCTGTTACTAGAGCTGAAATGTCCCGTCATAGTTTATTTATCCAACAGTCTAGTCAAACACCAGATAACGAAGCACGTGGAGATAGACGTACATTTTGTTTGGGAAAAGGTTGTTATGGGTCAAGTACGAGTATTGCATGTTCTATCTTCAGCTCAGTATGCAGACATTTTCACCAAAGGGCTTCCATCTTCTTCGTTCAACTAATTCAAGTCCCGTCTATCCGTCCGGCCACCTGACGATTAGACCGAGGGAGGGTGAAAGAATATGCTAAGATACTACCCTATATTCTAGGAGTCGATATCTTCATAGATTATCCCTTGTAAAGTGAAACTAGATAACAAACTTTGTATATTTAAACTGTATCGGTACACTGAAATGAAAGATTATTTCAATCCTTTGCGGTGTGGTTTTATACATTGTTTAACAAAAGTAACTCGTGTAAACTTTTTTGAAGAAAAATATGAACTAGATAAAAAAGACAAATTTTTTAATTAGAAGTATGCTACGAAAATATAAAATACGGAATATTTTAGGAGTACAACAATATTCACCTTTCAAGTAAGGCCAAATTCACTTGCCAAATAAGTATATGAAATAAATTCAACATAGCATTTCATTGTCTTTCCATAAAATTCCACTTTTCAGTTAATAATAAAGCATTCTTTGTGATGTGTCGTCGCACAAACAGTTTGCTTGTTACAGTTATAAAGACAATGATACTAATCCTCGAAATTTGTTTAGATGGTCACTCCTTCTTGCCTTCATGAGCTTCAGCTTCTACTGGTTTCTCCCCCATATTCGCCACCGCCTCCTCCTCCGGCGCTGGAGTCATCAGGGAATCAAATTTATCTGATTTCCCCAACACAATCTCAATCTGTATATGTCAGAAGCAAAACAATAAAACGGACAACACATAATTAAGTTTTTAATCTAGCAATTGGAGACATATGAAAGAAAAGAGAAAACTGGCCTTTGTCTTTTGAACTATTTTCCCTTTGACATCGTCTTTCATTCCCACTGTCGATGTCAGAACTTCTGTTTGTTTGTATTACACAAATGAAAATTTCAAGAAACCAAAAAAAAAACATAAAGAAGGAAGAAATAATATGTCAATGAAGATCAAGAGAGATGCTTACTCTTCTCTTTTGCAAGTCCATTGTTCTTCAAAATTTCAGAGATGGTAACCACTGTTGTGATTGCTGCACATATTCAAAGGTATTATAAACACGCAGAAACAAAGGGAGATTAAAGATTGAATGCTTGCAACTGAAACCCAATACCGTTTATGAACACAATTGTATGAAACATCTGAGTTGACCTCTAAATTTATAAAAAAATAGTATACAATTATTTTAAAAAGATTTAACTTAAAATGATATTTAAAAAACTAATATACAATTGTCAAAAAAATTTTATAAAGATTAACCTAAAATGCTTATAGTCTCACAAATCTCAGATCCGACCATGTTGAAACCTACCCATTCCAAGTGCAGAGAGCTCAACCTCGTTGTGTTGTTGAATGTACCTCTACATCAGACCAAACACGAAAAAATGGAAACCTAATCAGTTTATACATTCACTAGATTCATATATAAACTGTGTTACTTGATGTCCAAGAAACAGTTGTGATAATTAACGAATAGTTTTGCACTTACCTTGGCGAGATTAACGTAGAAGAACAAGGGTTTCTTGGTGTTAGAAACTTGAATCCTGTTCTTCTTCTGAGTTTCTACGGCCGTTGTTGCTGATATGATGAGGTTGCTCGCCGGAGATGTAACCGGTGCATGAATCGGAGTCGCTATTTCCATCGCCATTTAATCTCAACTGGGATCACGATCTTTTGATTTAAATAAACTTCCCTTTCCTTGGTAAGTGCAAGCATTTGTATATAGCGCTTTGAGGCGATTGCAAGAAAGCTAATAGAAAGCTGACGAGTGTTCGTCGCCGGTTTGTTCGTTGACCGAGTACGAGATTAAAACGGATCATCTCGTTTTCCAAGTTCCAAGTATATGCTTCTTTGCATTTCTCACAATCTAGGATTCCCTAAAAATTATTATTTACAAAAAAACTATGTAAACATAAAATAAAATTAGTGAAATAAATAAATGTGGATGTGGTAAGATGTATGAAGTACATAAAAGTAGAATAGATTTATTTAATCATTTCTTATTAAAAACCCCTAAAAATGTTTAGGAATATTTTTTGTATTTTGTCTGTATTTGTGTATGATTTGATGAAATGGACATTCCATAAGTAAATGGTAAATTTTTTTTTGTAAAATCTATGTAAATAAGCCATTTCTCAAACAAAAAAAAAAGTTAATATTAAAATAAGATTAACCCATTGAAATTTTGACAAATATCTAATGAGTCTCAAAGAAATAGAGGAGTCTTTCAAACAAGAGAGTGATGATGAGCTTCCAAAAGACAGGAAGAGAGTGATGATGATGAGGCTGATGGAGAAGACAAAGTAGATATCTGATGCAGCGTCTACTTTCCTTTATCTATTAGGATTTACTTAAGTATTTTACTTTTTTTAATTATCCTTTTGTTATTTGGCTTTTGCATATTTATCTTATACTTTTACGTTTAGGATATATGGGTTTCATGTCGAGCCTATATATAGGGTTTTCTTCTATGGTTTTGAACAGAACTTTTCGATTTGATTTTTAATAAAACTTAGAGCTTTGTGTTAAACAACTCTTAAATCCTTAGTTTCTGGGCATTCTCTAAGAATTCAAAAGATCTTAAGAAGGCTAAGACAACGGGCATTCTCAGAATTCAACGTTTTCTTCGCATTATCGGTTACTATAATTACTTCCGCTCCGTCAATTGGTATCAGAGACCTCAAACTTTGATTCTTATCATTGTTTCGATCTTGTGATGGCTCCTCGACCAGGCAAAGAACCAGCTAACAACTGGACGCACTTTCAACAATTCTTGGAAGACTTCCAGGAAAACTTTCATGATGAAATCCGCAGAACCTTGGCTGATTCAGTTCAAGCAGGCGTTCAAGCCGGAGTACAGGCCGCGTTAGTAGAACACGCAGCAAACGCACCACTCGCACCACCAGCGCAACAACAGCTCCCAAACCGCCGTCGCAATCCCGTGTTTGAAGACGATGATGATGACTCTGACGGAGATAACCCGTTCGGCGACAACATCAACAATCGACGACATCGACAGCACCAGAATAACGACAAGCCTCGATGGACATCGGGTATTAAACTTGAAATTCCCGAGTTTCAGGGTGGCTCTCAACCTGAAGAGTTACTTGATTGGTTCGTGGCCGTTGACGAATTCTTAGAATTCAAAGAAGTTCCAGCAAACAAACAAGTACCGTATGTTACTACTCGTTTCAGAGGACATGCCGCTTCGTGGTGGAATCAGTTGAAATTAGCACGAACTCGCCGGGGGAAGGAGAAAATAACATCATGGGACAAGCTCAAGAAACAAATGCGGAAAACCTTTATTCCGTACAATTTTGAGCGTCTTTTGTTCCAGAAGTTTCATAACTTGCGCCAAGGATCACGCACTGTCGACGACTACGCTACTGAGTTCTACCAGATGCTCACCCGAGTTGATATTCACGACTCCGAAGACCAGCTGGTTTCTCGATTCATTGCAGGGTTACGTCCACAATTACAGAACATGCTTCACCAGTTTGACCCGGGTTCTGTTTCAGAAGCTCGACAACGGGCTTTACTAGTAGAGCAACAATCACAACTAAGTGGAAATCAGTGGACAGGTAACTCCAGATCGCGGGCCAACACGATCACAGACGACTCTAAAACGTCCACAGACCGTGATACAACGACAACAGCTGGTCCACGAAACAATAATCATACCACAGAGCCTGGCGCAACGACATCTGATACACGTCCTTCTCGGCCTAATGCTCTGCGTTGCCACGCTTGTGGCGAATAAGGTCATATACAAACCGCTTGCCCAACATATGGACGTCGTGGTTTACTTGCCAGTGACAAGGAGATCATGGGCGACGCGATGATGACTATGACGACAATGAGGAGGAGATCGAGGAAGAACAAGTCCAGGGTGATACATGAACATTCCTCATGCTTCGCAGAAACTGCCTTGCTCCTAAAACAAGTGAAGCGTGGCAACGAACGTCGTTGTTCAGTTCCACTTGCACAGTTAAAGGGAAGGTATGTCGATTTGTTATTGATTCAGGGTGCTCAGCCAACGTCGTTTCCGAAGCAGCTGTGCGCAAACTGTCTCTCCCAGCGGAAGCTCACCCACACCCATATCGCCTCTTGTGGATGCAGACCGGTACCGAGGTTCATGTATCTCAACGTTCCTTGGTGTCACTTTCTATTGGATCTTTCTACAAGGATACGCTCTACTGTGACATTGTTACTATGGATGTGTCTCACATCATCCTTGGACGTCCGTGGCAATACGATCGAGAAGTTATTCATAATGGGAAACTTAATACCCATACGTTCTTGTTAGAAGGTCGAAAAATCACGTTGCTTCCGTCACCAGAAACAGAGTCTCCGAGTTCTAAAGTTCCATCCAGGCACGGATTAATGATCGTCTCTAAGGCACAATTCGAAGAGGAACTGCGCGAATCCTGCTCCCTTTACGCGCTCATAGCCGTTGATGCTGCACCGCCTCGTCAAGAATCAATACCACCAGCTTTTACGGCTATCACTCAAGAGTTCTCTGACCTCTTCCCCGAGGAACTGCCTTCAGGACTGCCACCATTACGAGACATTCAACACCACATCGATCTTGTTCCCAATGCGGCTTTACCTAACCGAAGCCACTACCGTATGAGTCCAGAGGAACATGAAGAATTACGACGACAAGTGGAGGACCTACTCCATAAAGGTTACGTCCGAGAAAGCTTGAGTCCGTGTGCGGTCCCAGCCTTACTCATACCTAAGAAAGACAAGTCTTGGCGGATGTGTGTTGATAGTCGTGCGATAAACAAAATTACGACTCGCTACAGATTCCCAATCCCTCGACTGGATGACCTTCTTGATCAACTCGGCAAGGCCTCCATTTTTTCAAAGCTTGATTTGAAGAGTGGATATCATCAGATTCGAATCCGTCCAGGTGATGAGTGGAAGACAGCTTTCAAAACAAGAGAAGGGTTGTTTGAATGGCTGCTAATGCCTTTCAGATTATCCAATGCTCCAAGCACTTTCATGCGAGTCATGAATCAAGCT
Organism: Brassica nigra; assembly: GCA_016432835.1. Classification (NCBI taxonomy): domain Eukaryota; kingdom Viridiplantae; phylum Streptophyta; class Magnoliopsida; order Brassicales; family Brassicaceae; genus Brassica; species Brassica nigra. The sequence continues at coordinate 13,510,373 of CM028249.1, read as the reverse complement.
TTACGACCATTCATCGGGAAGTTCGTTGTCGTTTATTTTGACGACATACTTATCTTTAGTAAATCTTTGGAAGAGCACTTGTGCCATCTACGTGAGGTCTTGTTGGTTCTAAGGCGGGAGAAGCTTTTTGTGGCACAGCACAAGTGTGATTTTGGTACGTCTGAAGTCTTGTTTCTGGGATACGTCATCTCGGCCGCTGGTCTTCGTGTCGACCCTCAGAAAGTAGCTGCAGTGTCCTCTTGGCCCACACCAACTACTATCACGGAAATTAGGAGCTTTCATGGGTTGGCATCTTTTTTACCGGAGATTCGTCAATAACTTTAGTGCAATCATGGCCCCAGTTACTGATTGTATGAAGCAAACTATGTTCGAATGGACAGAGGAAGCTTCTCGTGCTTTCAAGCTCATCAAACAGAAGCTCACCACGGCTCCTATTTTGGTGCTTCCAGATTTCGAGTTGCCATTTGAACTTCATTGTGATGCAAGCAAGTTAGGCATCGGTGCAGTCTTAAGTCAACAAGGCCGCCCTATTGCCTTTTATAGCGAAAAGCTTACTGGCGCACGAGTTCGATATAGTACTTACGATGTGGAGTTCTATGCTATTGTTCAGGCCATCAAGCATTGGCGTCATTACTTAGCGCACAAAGAATTCGTGTTGTTTACAGATCATGTCACTTTAAAATACTTAAGGACGCAAGACAAGATCTCTGCTAGACACGCTTCGTGGACGGATTTTTTCCAACAGTTTACATTCGTCATCAAACATCAATCTGGTAAACTTAACAAAGTCGCTGATGCCTTAAGCCGACGTCACTCTCTGGTCGCCACGTTACAGGTTTCTGTTCCGGGTTTTGAGTGCCTTTCGGAGTTGTATCCAACCAATCCTTTTTTCGCGCCCATATGGACAGACCTTTCCAACGGCGCTTTGAGCGAGTACTCTTTGGTGGATCAATTCATCTTTCGGAACAATAGGTTGTGTATTCCTACTAGCAGCTTGCGGCTCCAGATTATCAAGGAGCTTCATAGTGAGGGCCACATTGGTCGCGATAGAACTCTTAAGAGGGTCGCAGAGTCTTACTTTTGGCCGACGTTACGGCGGGATGTCGAGCGGTTTGTGTCCCGGTGCACGGCTTGTCAACACGCCAAAGGACAGGCATCTAATGCCGGCCTCTACTTACCCTTGCCAATACCTACACAACCATGGAGTGATCTAAGCATGGATTTTGTTTTAGGGCTTCCTCGCACGCAAAGGGGTAATGATTTGATTTTCGTCGTGGTAGATCGTTTTTCAAAGATGGTGCATTTTATAGCCTGCAAAAAGACAACTTATGCGGTCCAAGTAGCTCTTTTGTTCTTTCGAGAAGTTTATCGTCTGCATGGTCTCCCAACGTCAATTGTGTCTGACAGGGACTCTCGTTTTATCAGTCACTTCTGGCGTTCTCTTTGGAAGCTTCTCAATACCAGTTTAAATATGAGCTCTGCCTATCATCCCCAGTCCGACGGCCAAACAAAGTGGTTAATCATTCACTGGGTAACATGTTACGCAGTCTCGTTGGAGACAATATTCGGTCATGGGATTCTTGTTTGTGCCAAGCTGAATTTGCGCATAATCAGGCACACAATCGAAGCTTGGGCTTCAGTCCGTTCAAGGTAGTCTATGGTTATGTGCCCCGCAGTCCGATAGCGTTAACAACTCTGCCCAATCCGAACTAGTTTCATGGGCGTGCGGTGGAGCTTATTTCCGAGCTTTCTCAAGTGCAGGCTCAGGCTCGTGATAACTTAGTAATTTCTGCAGGACATTACAAAGCCGCGGCAGATAAACATCGTCGTGAGGTCCATTTTCAAGTCGGCGATCGTGTATGGGTTGACAAAGGAACGATTTGCAGTGGGGCAGTACAATAACTTGAAGTCCCGCAAGATCGGCCCAGTGGAGATTCTTGAGAAGATCAACGCCAATGCATATCGCCTTGCTCTGCCTCCTCACATCCATACTGCTGATGTTTTTAATGTCAAGCATTTGTTCAAGTTTGAACCTGATGACGAGGTTCTTTCCGGATTCGTGGACGAATCTTCCGCACCGGGGGGGACCTGATGCAGCGTCTACTTTCCTTTATCTATTAGGATTTACTTAAGTATTTTCCTTTTCTTAATTATCCTTTTGTTATTTGGATTTTGCATATTTATCTTATACTTTTACGTTTAGGATATATGGGTTTCATGTCGAGCCTATATATAGGGTTTTCTTCTATGGTTTTGAACAGAACTTTTCGATTTGATTTTTAATAAAACTTAAAGCTTTGTGTTAAACAACTCTTAAATCCTTAGTTTCTGGACATTCTCTAAGAATTCAACAGATCTTAAGAAGGCTAAGACAACGGGCATTCTCAGAATTCAACGTTTTCTTTGCATTATCGGTTACTATAATTACTTCCGTTCCGTCAATATTTCTCAGAAAGAAATCTCTGCTGGAGGACTAGCCAGAAAAAGAGAGGAAGACGGCAAAGAAGCCGAGGAAGGTGGTGAAAACGGTGCAGCCAAGACTCTGGTGCATCAGAACGGATAAAAGCTACCTCAGTGAATAAATCACGTAGACAAATTACTCTTGTGCTACAGATTGGAATTGTAATAATTCAAACATGATCTTAGAGTGTCATGAGTTTTTATTTTTGTCTCAATTCTAGCATGTTGGTTGACTAAGAGTTCTTTCAACTCTCTTGCAAGCTTTTATGTTTTCTTGAGAAGAAGAGGTTTACAGATTCAAACACCATGGAGTCAAATTGTCATAGGAAGACTACTCAGCTTCCTTCAACAAGAGTATTTATCTAAACTCATTTCACAAACCCTTGTAGCTACATGAAAAAAAAAGCAAAGCCTAAGGTCTCATTCATCGTCTTCATACACTGTCCTTGAAGCTTGAAGAAACCTCAGTTTTTTCCTCTGTCTTGTTGCTCATTGCTACGGGAGATGAGTCAGCAACAGAATCTTCAGGCTCCGTCTTAAGCTCAGACTCAAACTCTTTTGCAGCCTGCATCATTACCCAAAAAAGTCATTCATCAATCAATGCAAGACAAGAGCTACAAGGAACACAAAACATAACAGTAGTAGAATTACTTAGAACTTGAAACATAAAACTCCTAAAACCACACTCCTGAAGACATTTTTTTAACATGGATGCCAACTACAATCCACAAGAATTTCACTTGAATTTGATATCATCTTCTTTGATTCAAGTGAAGAAGATCCCATTCAAAAGCTAAAACGAAATGTTCAGATTCCAAATTTTTTATCAGTTTGTTCTAACGAGCAAACCTGTTGAAAGCTTTTGACGGTCTTGCCAATACTCTTGCCGATCTCAGGAAGCTTTTTGGGTCCGAAAAGCAACGCAGCGACGCCAGCAATCACAGCAAGCTCAGGGACACCGAGACCAAACAGGGCATTACAAGTGAGTGCCTTTCTCGGTCGAATTCTCGCCACCAGAGAACGGGTGCTGTTTTGTCGGGTCGTCGTCACTGTGAAGGAATTAGAGTAGAAGGAAGAGCGAGATGACGAGAGGGGCAGAGAAACCGGTGGAGGAGAAGATAGAGTCGCAACAGATGTCGCCATTACTGACTGCTCTAAACTATTTTTTCTTTTCTTTTTCTTTTGGTTCTAATGCTATCTGTTTTCTTTTCTTTCATTTTATCCAGATAGATTCTCGTCTAAAATAAATTAGAATAAAAATAAATTATAATTTTTTACAAACATACCAGTTCTAACTTTTTCTTGTAATAATGGTATAAAATTATTCAGATGACGTTATGATACGGACTATGAACCTAAGAAAAAGCCTATCACCTTTACATGCTGAATGTGAATCACTGATATGGGCAATGAAGTGTATGAAGACTCTGCAGTTCTCAGAAGTAGTTTTTGCAACGGATTATTTTCAACTGGTGAAGATGGTGTCGTCATCCGAGGATTGGCCAGTTTTTGCTATACATATGGAGGAGTTTTACCACAGTAAGACTTTCCTCCCTAATTTCAAGATCATACATATTCCGAGAACACAAAATATAATGGCGGACAAACTTGCACGAGGTGCAAGGAGTTCTCTTTCAACTATGTTATATGTTGATTCCATACCTCCGATTTGACTTTCGACTCCGGTGATCTCTTCGTAGAATAGTTCTCTTTATTGTCAAAAAAAAAAAATAATGCAATAATGAGAAAAAATATAAACTTTTAAATTAGAAAAAGTCATAATATCTTATTTTGTTTTATTTCATTACGAATCTAAAGAATTTAGAGCATCATTTGTGAAGTTCTAAGGGAATTTTTCATTAATAAAAAAAATTAACTTAAAAATGAAGAAAGAAAAGAATAGTTTAAAACTTTTTTGCAATATCTGTGAGATTTTATGGTCAATAATTTTAAAATACTAAAATACACGCCTGCTCTTCGTCTTTCACATGTGAGCTGTGTAGCAGCCCATTAAAGCAGGCCCGTAATGGCAATAACGTAATATTTCCGTTATATCGGGCCAGCGAGTCAGCGCTTCCGTTGACTTAGAAAAAAAGATTTTTAAAAACCGTCTTTCACCGTCTCCCAAGTCACAGGTGATCTCTCTCTCTCTCTGAGCAAAATGTCGAACACGGGATTGACGATCTTCGACGGTGCGTTGCTCAGATCCATCGATCTCAACCTCCCGGAGCTCCAACACGGCGTCACCGGAGCTCAGCTTCTCGAAATCTCCGAATCCAAGGTCTCTGAATCTCTCTCGGGCCTCTCACTGCCCCCACACATCAAAGAAGCTGCGATCTCCCGAGTCTCGGAAGGAGATGACGTCAGTTTCCGACGTACGGAGTTTAACCGTCAACAAGCGACTGAGAAACTCGGAGTGTTCGTCTCCGCCGTTGCCGATGCTCTTACAGGTACCGGATCATCCCTTTCCTTCACACTATTGTGTATATTAGCGACTGAATTCACTCCAAAAAGTCGTACCTGATTAAATAGATTTACACCCGAACGGATCATGGGATACCTGTTGTGTGTGCTGATTGATGTTGAGCATGGAGTTTAGCTTACATTTGTTGTTGAAAGAAGGAGAATTAGGCTTTGTTTATAGATTGATTGAAGCAGATGCTTGGTTTCATTTCTGATTCTAGAGTAATATTTTCTTACAGAGATACTCGAGTTGTGATTGTAAACATGTTTTCAGTGTTCTAAAAAATTGGTTTAGGCTAGGCCTGGGCAAAATATTCGGACCACGGACCCCTAAACCGACCGAAAATCAGGGTCCCGAACCCGATAAGACCCGGGGTAAATATCCGAATGGATTCTGAATTGCTATATCCAAAGAACCGGTCCCGACCCTAACCGTGTATCCGAAGATATCCGAAATGTAAATACATGTCTAAAAATATATGTTATAATTATATTTATAATTATTTTAATACTTTAAATTAATATTATAAGTTCTTTATAGTAGTTATTTTCGGTACTTTTGAGTATTTTAGGATAAAATATGATAGTTTGGATAAAAGTTTACCCAAAAAGACTGTGTAGAATGAGTATTTTTAGGTTACTTTTGGTTATTTTTGAGTAATTTGGATACAAAAATTTGAACCGAATCGGGTACTTTGGTTACTTCGGGTACAAATATCCGAATGAGAACCGAACCCACCCGGACCAGGGAGGACCCGGTTCAAACCCGACCCGAAATTTTATAATACCCAAACGGGGCCTAATTTCAAAGCCCGAAAAACCCGATACCTGAAAGAACCGACCCGAGTGCCCAGGCCTAGACTCTAGGCGTCCGGCTAACCTGAACGAAAATAGGCGCCTGCCTAATAAATTATCTCTTCTAAAGCACCCAAGTCCGCCTAGAACATTTTCTTACAGATATTCCAGTTGTGATCAGATTGTGGTGATGTTTTCTAACTGATTCTTCAGTTGGTCTCAGTTCTGATTGTAGAGTGATGTTTTCTTACAGATGCTCGCTCCAGTTGTGGTCTCAGTTCTGATTGTTGAGTGATGTGTTCTTACAGATACTCCATGTGTGATCTCAGTTCTGATTGTAGAGTGCTGTTTTTTTGTTACAGATACTCCAGTTGTGGTTACAGTTTTGGATGGGAGTACGTTGAAGCTGATTTTGGAGGATGAGGATGATTTTGCAATGTTGGCAGAGAATCTCTTCACTGATTTGGATGAAGAAGATAAAGGAAAGCTTCCCAAGAGCCAGATTCGAAAAGCTCTTTCGCTCATGGGTGTTGACATGGGTGTCCCTCCACTCTCAGGTTTCTTCTTTCTTTTGCCTTTTGACACTTACCATCTTGAGCAATTTCATGGATTTATTACGTGAGCCGCCCTGAAATCAAGCCTTTTGAAACCAGTTTTAGCAGTGACTATTGTGTTTAGTCTGATGCAAAATCAACCTCGTAAATGATTTACAAAATTTTTGGTTTTCATGTATCTATTTATTCCATAGTTTCCTCCATCTTTCGTGATCAAAGTCAATCCTCATAGAGAATGTCATGATGTATATCTGATTCTATATTCTCCAACGATTCCTTTGCCCTTTGAATCATTTCATTCATACCCATTTTGGTGTTTTAACTCAGCATGGTTTGTTTGGAACAGATTTTCCCATCTTAGATGACATCATTAAGAAGCACGATGCTGATGGCGACGTAGAGCTAGGACAAGCACAATTTGCAGAGCTACTGCAGCCAATTCTACAAGAAATAGCAGACGTCCTTCATGAGAAACCAATCACCATTGTCCAGAACGTCGAGATCTTCAATGGCTCAAGGATTCGTAAGGTTAGCTCACACTTCCCTTTGCTTATAACATAGCATGGATTTTTGACCAGCTCTCTCAAATTATTTTCTCAGATTCTAGCAGACGAGAAGACCCTCAAGTGTCTCGTAGAGAAAATGGTTCTTGAAGAGTCGAACGGGAAAGACAACCAAGGACGGGCAGATCTTATAAAGACGTTGATAATGAAGAAGGGAAAAGAGTTGGGATTGCCTCCGGTATCTTCAGAGAACGAATCAGTGGCTCTTCTCTACGAGACAATACAATCTCAGTTGAATAAGAGAGATAAAGAAACCTCCGATGCATCCACAGAAGATGAGTTTATGGATGTTCTAAAGGATATACTCAGGAAATTCGCGGAGTTACTTGAATCCACACCGGTATATTCTGCTACCAATCCCTAGATTCACGTAATGTTTTGAGCTATATTATTGTATATGTGAGAATTTGAGTCGCACCCTGGTTGTCTCTGTTGTTTGGTCTGATTGAAATTATTGCTAATATGGATGTTACACGATTTAAGCAGCTAAGTGTTGGCTACTTCTGGAATCTCTTTAGATGTATATATTGAAGTTATGTCATAATATAGATCCATAACCAAACCGAATAAACCTTCCAGAAAGAAAATACCAAAAAAACTAGTTTGAAAAGGAGAGAGTGCCATGTGACTTCTATAGTTAAATCTTATTCTTAATCAGTGTAGGATTCTCAATATTTAACAATCTCCGGTTGCCCTATTGTTTATTGATAGTAACGTGTAATTGTTTTGGCCGAGAAAGAATGGTGAGTGATCTCTTGTCCCTCGAGTTTATGTAAAGACATGATATAGATATTGATAAGGTGAAAGAGAATCACAGAAGTTAGGACACTTGATTGTTGGTATCACAGTTGATGATGATGGTGAACATATTGTGAAAGGACCACAATAAGATCAGTAGCATAAGAGGACGCTCAAATCAAAAACACTTGAACTCTGCAGGCCAAGCATCTGACTCCTTCAAGCTCAGATTGGTATTTTCCAGCTGCTTGAACTCTTGATAAAAACATGCACTAGAAGCATAGAAGAACCTGAAACACACACGGCGAAAAGTTCCAACCTCTTAACTCTGTTTACATAAAAAAACGGAAGGTCAAGAAAACGCGTTGGATGTTTTATGGACTATGGCAACAAGTGTAGGCATTGTATAACTTCGCTAAAATTGTGGTTTCAGACAATTGCTTACAATCTTACATGATGACAAGAGAACCTATAAGGTTGAAAGATTTTTTAGAATTGGAGAAACCAGCCACCGTTGTATAACTGATGTACCCTGTTTTTCATAGAAAACAAAATTGGACATACATATGAAGTAAATTTGATATATCTAATTCCACAATATTATTTTTTTAATAAAGATGTCTATGACTAAAACATAGCAGTAACCTGCTCACCAAATCAATAACTTGACTTGTTTTGTCAATGTTCTAAAAGGAAAACATTTCTAATTTATATTCAGAATCACTAATCATATCACGAAACTTTATGGTCATCTGAAAATTTATGGTCAATTTGACCATGTATATGTTGTAGGAGTATATACAAAATTAATGGTTATAAACATGAATGATAAGAAGGGATTCATACCCAACTTAAAAACACGAATATCTAAAACTATGATTTTTGTGTTCTATTTTCTATATTTTATTTTATGATTTAGTTGAAATATATTTTTGTTAATAATCTTTATTATTATTTTTGTAATATTTTTAAGTAATATAAAATTTTAAATGTAATATTTAGAGTTTAAGAATGTTTTATTTAATTATAAATGGTTTATTTTTTATTACTTTGAAAAATTTTAGATATATATGACAAATTTCGACTAAATTTGATGGTTTTTGGGTGTTTCTTGTTTTTTAGATCCTGAATACCTGAATTCGACTCGGACCGGATACAGACTCGGAAATTACTAGTACTTTATGTGTATTTTAATTATAGATCTAAATCAACCCAGATTCGAGAAGAATCGACAAGAATCCAAACCGAAATTTTACAAGTATCCATCGGGTCTAAATGTGTAGGACCCGAAAAATTCAAACCCGAAAGAAACCAGCCTAAACCCGACCCGAAGACCCGAACACCCAGACCTAAAAGGAAAACATTTCTAATTTATATTCAGAACCACTAATTATATCACATAACTTTATGGTCATCTGAAAATGTATGGTCAATTTGACCATACCTTATATATGTTGTATGAGTATATACAAAATTAATGGTTATAAACATGAACGATGACCAAAAACAATTTGGCGCATTTATAAATAGACTACTACATTCTTGTGAATTAATAACCAGAAAAGATAAATCATAACAATAATTAGTTAAACCGTGTTACGAATCCAATTATATGAAGATGAATTTCTCAACAATGCCGATTGCATTCACTCTCATCTTTCTCATGGTTTCTTCCATTCATTGCCAAACAACTGATATCACCCCAGGTATTCATACATGTTTACAATTTTTTTACATTATTTCGAATTTCTCTTTTTACTATGATATAAATATCAGTATTAATATTAAAATAACCCTCCAAATTACAAAACAAATCCTTGTTATCATACATAAAAGCTTTCTGAATATTTGATTGTATAAAAAATGAGTATGAAATGTATCATAAAAATTTGTATTTGTTGTGTTAATATGACTTGATCAAGGAATTTTATATTCTTTTTCAAATAGGTAATGCTGCAGTGGACGACGTCTCGAGTTCACTTTGCTTCAATCCTTGCAGTGATAAACTTGGAGACAAAGAGTGCAAAACGATTTGCTTGAATAAGACATACAAAGGTGGTTCTTGTATTGGTTTTGGGATCCCTGCTTCTACCAAGTATTGTTGTTGTACAAAATGATTTGTAGTTTTAAAGTTTGAACTAATAACAATATGAGAATAAAAAAAGCAAAGTCTTTGTTGCTTAATTACCAAGACTGTCGTTTGTGACTTTATATGATTTGATATTTGCTTGCATTTGTATTGTTAATAATCCGATCCAAACTAAATTCGAAAACAATCGAACCGATCTGATAATTAGTAAAATTTGAATAGGATTTATGAGTATAGTATCGAAAATCCAAAACCCAAATCAACCGAACCAAATCCGACGAGCCTCCGAACACCTCGACCTATAATTACCTTTTTTTTTTGAACAACCGCCTATAATGAACTAAGACAACGTCTACTACCCTAAACAAAGAACCGGAAAGATCAAACATGCATCAAACTGGATAGATATAGATCCCATCTTGTATTTTTATTTTATTATAAAGTCAATGAAACATTATTTTATTTCTATTTTCGGGATCGCTCTCTTTCCACACGGCGAACAAAGGAAAGAAAGAAAGAAAGAGAAAAAGATAGTACCTTTTTCGTCTGTTGCATTCCCGATCACTTGAGAAAGATCTGCAGCTCGATTTGGTTTTGATTTCTTTCCTCATTTCGTGTGCGTTAACGCGATTGAAAAATCAAAATGAGTATGGTGGTGGATGCGATGCTTCCCGGGGCAGACATGTCTTGCGTTGATGCCGATTTGCTTCAGCTGCAAGAGATGTCTTCTTTCGTGCTGACCTCAAAACCTGGATTCACACAGAACCTCTTCGACCAGTGGCTTTCTCTTCCCCAAGCTCATCGTCAGGTACCAGACATTTTCCACTTCTTGTCTCTCAACTCTGTTCTCTGCCTTTTAACTGCCTTGTTAAAATGTTAATTTATTGAAAGATTGCTAGTAAAGTTCGATTCTTTTCATTGGCCAGTATCCACTTGAATCTCAAAGTCTAAAACTTTTTTTGTGTTGTGCAATTGGTTTCTTAGATTGCAACATTGCTTCATGAGGCCTTGTCTGGATCTCCTTTGAATGCTGTAACTGGTTCAAGTTCTGTCACCAGCAATTCTATACCGTCCATGTTTCCTGCGGGAAGTGCTCCTCCGCTTTCACCGAGGAGCTGTGGTTCACCTCGTATGACGAGGCAGAGAGCTGGTCCTTCTAACTTGGGTTCTTCTCTGAAACCAACAACCATAGAGCCTGCTAAAGAGCAAATGCCTCAGGTTTTTGACACTGAAAATTTTTGATTAGTCAATTCTTGTTTTATATAAACTTATGCAAGTAGAAACATGAATGCAGTTTTATTTTCAAAATGGTCGCCCACCACCAAGCGAGATGAAAGAGCAGTGTATGTTTAGAATCAACCACTTTTTCTATGGTCACATGGATGGACTGCAGATACAAGGTAACTCTATGTCATCATAATAATATTCTGTGTTCTAAAAATTGGTCTAGGCGCTCAAAAAATCGATCTAGAGCTCAAAAAATCTGTCAAGACGTCTGCCTAACCAAATAATCCCATATAAAGTGTCTAACTACTGAATAACGATTTCTTAAACATTGATAATATTGAAAGGTAACATTTACAGGAGGATGCCTGATTAACTCTAGATATATTTTTTCATACTCAGAGTTCAAGTTAGTCACCAGAGAAATCTGCAAGCTCCCATCTTTCTTCTCCACTTCACTTTTTAGGAAGATCGATGTCAACAATACTGGTTTTGTTACTAGGTATGTGCTTATATGCTTTCACTTTAATCCCCCTGGTTCATTTTATGCTCACTCTATCATGAGTTTCATGATCATAGTATTTGAAACAACCGAGTATAACAGTCTTTAAATGTTTGACTATGCAGAGAAGCATTTATTGATTATTGGGTGAACGGGAACATGTTGATAATGGATACAACAACACAAATCTTTAAGATACTAAAGCAGCAAAATCAGAATTACATTGTTAAGGTAATATTTTTAAAGAGCATATCAGCGAGTTAATTTGCCAATGCTCATAAGTTTGCATTTTCAGTTCTTAACTTTTGTTTTTTTTTTCTGGAGCAGGATGATTTCAAACCACTACTTAAAGAACTGTTGGCGACACATCCTGGTCTAGAGTTCCTGCAAACCACACCTGAATTTCAAGAAAGATATGGTTAGGTCTCAACTTTGTATACATTTGTCTTTTTAGGGATGCATTTTTTCTGATAAAATTTCTTGTATTTTGATGGGGCAGCTGAAACTGTCACCTACAGAATATTTTACTACATAAATAGATCTGGAAATGGGAGACTTACATTTAGGGAGCTCAGAAGAGGAAACTTGATTGATGCAATGATTCATGCTGACCAAGAAGAAGACATCAACAAAGTATTGAGGTATTGGAAAAAAAAAAAACAGAGTTTGTGCTATGGTTGTATATATGGTTTTGTTTCACTTCATTTATGACATTTTAACACTTATCTATTAAATTTGGCAACTAGGTACTTCTCATATGAGCATTTTTATGTCATATACTGCAAGTTCTGGGAGCTGGATACGGATCACGATTTCCTGATTGACAAAGAAAATCTTATGAGATATGGAAATCATGCTCTTACTTTCCGGATTGTCGACAGAATATTCTCCCAGGTTTTGTCTAAAAGATATTGATCCTTTCCAGTTTCAACACTTCTGTCCTTCTTCTTCTTCTAAGTTATTAGCTATCTTTCACGGATAATGAATTGGTTTCTGCGCAGGTTGCAAGGAAGTTTACTAGCAAAGTTGAAGGGAAAATGGGGTATGAGGATTTTGTGTATTTCATACTTGCTGAAGAAGATAAATCGTCAGAGCCTAGCCTAGAATACTGGTAAGCTGTGTCACGTAATGTGCTAGACATAGCATTTTGAGTGTTTTTTTTTAAAATCTGACATATATTTTGCATCAGGTTTAAGTGCATAGACTTGGATGGGAATGGGATTCTTACGCGAAATGAGATGCAATTCTTTTATGAGGAGCAGTTGCGTCGCATGGAGTGTATGGCGCAAGAGGCTGTTCTTTTTGAGGATATCTTATGCCAGATGATTGATATGATCGGACCTGAGGTTGAACAATATATTAGTGTGGTTATTATATTCTTATGCTTGATTGTTTCTTGTTTTCTTCCACAGAACGATTGCCATATACTGCTGCATGACCTAAAGGCCTCCAAGCTCTCTGGACACGTCTTCAACATCCTGTTTAATCTTAACAAGTTCATGGCATTTGAAACAAGGGATCCATTCCTCATTCGTCAGGTACTTTCTTGTCTGAGATATAACCTTTAATGCTTGCTTCTTATAACATTTTTCAAAAAAAATGGTGAAACGGAAACAGGAGCGTGAGAACCCAACATTGACAGAGTGGGACCGTTTTGCACATAGAGAGTACATAAGGCTTTCGATGGAAGAAGATGTTGAAGATGCATCCAATGGAAGTGCTGAGGTTTGGGATGAGTCTCTGGAGGCTCCCTTCTGAGTTCATAAAACGTAAGCTTCTTTGGATTCTTCTCTCTCTTGTTTATAAACCCGTGATAAAGATGATCCGTACCAGTATCTAGATGTAACATAAGATCAAATAAAGTGGGATGATGAATAAGAAAAAAGATAGAACCTAGAAGTTAAAGGTTGTGCTAATGTTGTTATTTCATCATACTATTGGGTTAAATCATGCATAACAGAACATACAAAGTAATTGCATCATTGGGAAGAATCATTGGAGCTTACCGGAGGAAGGGAAGGAAAAGAAGCTCTATGTTGAAACTTTGAAACCATACAAAGTTTTGGTTTTCTTCAGTATTCCTTTTATTTCTATCTAAAACTATAAAGAAATTCTCTATTTATAAATAGTCATCTAAGCTCAATGGCTTGTAATTGCAATCACTTTGCTGATGTTTCAAGATGTGGGTTTGTCAGTACTTCATCATTTTCCAGTTGTTGAGACAATGTGGAAACCAATAATGCAATGTTTTATATTTTTGTTCTTTGTTGGTTGGTTCTGTCTTTAGGAGGAATCCAAGAAAGTAGCTTCAGGTTTTTGGGTTGTCTTATAGTGTATCACATGTGCTCATATTTGGTTAAGAGTTGTAACACACCCCACACACAAAACTATGATTTCATTTCACAAGACAAGGAAGGGAACCACAAGGATCTTTGTCCCTAATTCTCAAGAACCGGTCCAAAACCGTACAACCTATCTTTGTCTCTTGAGATCTGTTGTAACTGAGTGCATTTTAGTCAGCAATTACAATCCTTGGATCATTTTTCAGATTCACTTATACTAAAAGAGAGTGATGGGCTTAAAGCTTAAGCTATTATGGAACAAAGAAAGCTGAACTAGCCACCCTGTAAAATGAAGAGAGAGAGAGACGTAAAGCTAAAATGAGATGGCAAAGTCGTAAATAAACACCAAATCCGAGGGTAATCAGTACCCCTCCCTCCACAGATGACAGAACCGTAAAGCATAAACCAAATGGTATCAACCTAAGTTCCAGAGAGAGAGAGAGAGAGAGAGAGATCTGAGTAAGGTCGTTAGATCGAACAGTCCTCGGACGATCATTACCAACCGTTCGCATTCTCTTCCCTCTGGCTCTGGACTCCAGTTTCGAGCCTTCTCTCTCCACAGGTGCTCTTCTTGTAACCTTTTCCTCTTCATGTTTATGTTTTACAAGGACAAGGCAAAGTAGAGAGACATGTTTGCTTCTCTTGAATCTCTCATAAAGTCATTAGCTTTTTTTGCCTATTAGAGATCAAAAATACACGAATAGCTAGCTTATTTATTTCTGTTGCGTTTCGAGATTTGTTTCCGCTAAAAGTTGAAAACTTTCAATTCGATCTTGCAATTATACTGATGGGTTCCTTTCTTCAGAGTCTATAGAGAGGAATCTGTTGGTTGAAGAAGATAAAAAGCAACTTCCTTTTTTATCCTAAAGGTCAAAACTTTACATGTAGTTGAAGGAGAATAGATGAGAGCAAAGTGTACCAAACCTCTCTGAGTGTATAGATAAACAAGTGAAACAAACTATGGAAGACTACTCTAAATACACACACAGTCCTGCCCATTTAGCTGTTGTGCTTCATGACCACGCTGCTCTTAGACGAATCGTCACGGACCTTCCCCAGTTAGCCAAAGCCGGTGAAGTCACCAACGAGGCAGAGTCTTTAGAAGCCGAGTCACGCGCTGATTCCGTCACCGCAGTCATCGATCGCCGAGACGTCCCTGGCCGTGAAACCCCTCTCCACCTCGCCGTTCGTCTCCGTGATCCAGTCTCCGCCGAGATTCTCATGTCTGCAGGCGCAGACTGGAGCCTGCAGAACGAGAACGGGTGGAGTGCTCTGCAGGAAGCAGTGTGCACTAGAGAGGAGGCCATCGCTATGATCATTGCGAGGCATTACCAGCCTCTCGCTTGGGCTAAATGGTGCAGGAGGCTTCCCAGGATAACCGCCTCTGCTTCTAGGATCCGTGACTTCTACATGGAGATAACGTTTCATTTCGAGAGCTCTGTGATTCCTTTCGTCAGCAGGATTGCTCCTTCGGATACTTACAGGATATGGAAGCGCGGTTCGAATCTCCGCGCTGATATGACTCTAGCAGGTTTTGATGGGTTCAGGATCCAGAGATCGGACCAGACGTTTCTTTTTCTTGGAGATGGTTACAGTTCTGATGATGGGAAGGTGTCGCTGTCTCCTGGCTCGTTGATTGTTCTTTCACACAAGGAGAAAGAAGTGACGAATGCGTTGGAGGGAGCGGGGACTCAGCCGACGGAGACCGAAGTTGCTAATGAGGTGAAACAGATGTCTCAGACTAACATGTATAGGCCTGGCATTGATGTCACTCAGGCTGAGTTGGTTCCTCAGTCTAACTGGAGACGGCAGGAGAGGACGGAGAGTGTTGGGAGCTGGAAAGCGAAAGTGTATGACATGATGCATGTGATGGTGAGTGTGAAGTCGAGAAGCGTTCCGGGGGCAATGAGTGATGAGGAGCTGTTTGCTGTTGATGGGGATAGAATGGCGGCGAATGGTGCTGAGAATGATGGTTTTGAGGATGTGTTGACCTCTGAGGAGAGGAAGCAGTTGGATTCTGCTCTGCGGATGGGGAACTCTGATGGTGGTGTTGAAGATGAAGAGAATGAGGTTAATGATCATCACCAGGAAAATGGCTCCGGAGGTGGTTCTCTCAAGGAGAAGAAAGGGTGGTTTGGTTGGAATAAGAAAGGCTCAAAACCTGGTCATGATGATAGTGAAGAGACAACAACAACAAAGCTTAAGAAAGGCTCAAAGTTGGCACCAGAAGAGGGAAAAGGGAAAAGCCACAGATCGTCAACACTATCTGATAATAATACCACAAAGGACAAAGGAGGTGCCAAGAAGAAAAAGAGTGAAAGTGAGTACAAGAAAGGGTTAAGACCTGTGTTGTGGTTAACACCTGACTTCCCTCTTAAGACAGAAGAGCTTCTTCCTCTTCTTGACATATTAGCCAATAAGGTCAAAGCCGTGAGGAGGCTCAGGGAGCTTCTCACCACAAAACTTCCAACAGGAACATTCCCTGTTAAGGTAACTTCTTTTGACTCCTTTATTTACAAGCCATTCTTATGTTTCTTACCAGGTCGTGTCTGCTCATTGTGCAGATTGCGATCCCCATTATCCCAACCGTCCGTGTTCTTGTCACTTTTACTAAATTTGAAGAGCTCCAACCATCTGAGGAATTTTCAACGCCTCCTTCTAGCCCTGTTTTTCATGATGCAAAGTCATCAGATTCGTCATGGGTGTCATGGATGAAAGGTACTCGTGGTGGTGGCCAGTCAAGTGACTGCGAGAGTAACCGGTACAGGGACGATGAAGTCGACCCTTTCCTCATACCGTCGGATTATACATGGGTAGACTCAGCTGAGAAGAAACGCAGAATGAAAGCCAAGAAAGCTAGAATCAGGAAGAACAAGAAACATGGTGCTCCAAAACCTGGTTCCTCGAGTTCCCGTTCCAATCAAGAAGCGGATGCGTAATTGCAGATCCTGAAGAACAGGGTGTAAAAGTTAGATGAGAAAAGGTTGGTTGTGTTATTGTTTGTAGACTTGTAGTGTGCAATCTTGTTTGTGAAATTTTTTTAAGGAATATGTTTGCTACAAGGAACAGCCATTTTGTTCTCTTCAGTTAATCTTCAAGTTTCACTTCACATTAGGCTTAGGCTTTTACCAGGACCAAAAACCGAACTAGAACCTATTTAAAAATATCTAATTTCAATTACTAATAGTTTTTCTTTTTGTTATTCTGCGAATTTTTTTTTATAAAATATGACAAGTTTCGGCCAATTATAAGTATTTAGATGTTCCAAAATTCTTATATTCGAAAGAATCATAATCAATCTGAATATATCCAGACTAAAAAAAAATGATTCCAATGGATCCGACCCAGTTATAACAGATTCATATCCAACTTAATAATAACACAAATATCTCAAAACTATGATTTCATATATTATATTTCTATATCTAATTTATTATTTACGTGTAATGTATTTTTGTTTGCAATCTTCACTGTCTCAAGCAATATGAATCTAAAAACGCCAAATTTAGCTTTAAAAGTATATAATTTTAATTATTATAGTTTATTTTTTGTTATTTTGCGAAAAAAAATTAATAAAATATGACAAATTTTGGCTAAGTTTTGACAGATATTGGATAAAAGAACTGAATTAGAACTAAATTATACAGAAAAAATGATTGTTTATAAATAAAATATATTTGAAACCGAACCAATTAAGAACCGAGAGGAACCAACCAGAAACCAAACAATAATTTTTACAAATACTTAAATGAATCCAAATCTCTAAGACCTAAATGATTCAAACCTGATGAGAACCAATCCGAACCGACCCGAATTTCTGAACACCCAAGCCTACTTCACATGTTGAAGCCAGTAAAAAATCGGTTCAGTTGGTTCGGAGTTGCTGAGAATTGTTTGTACACTAAACCGGACTAAACCTTCATTATTCACTGAAAACTCTTTGTACAAACAGATGAAGAAACAAGGAGTGGAGGATTTTTAAAGCTGGTATCAGTTATGTAATATGTACATAGGGGAACCGGTGAAGTTACCAGAACCGGTCTTTATTGACACTGAGATAACCGGACATTACCTTACCACCGGTATTCCTCATACCGTCAATGAGGAAACACCAAGTGGAACCCAATGCTCCGACGAAGAAATCAGCTTCTGATGCCATCAAGAAGTTAACAAGAGGATAGTTAGTGCTCATCTCTCTCCCAAGACTGCCTTCATACTCAGCCATTGATGTATTACCGACCTGTCTCGCCACTTCCGTGTAATAGAATCTCCAGTGAGCATAATCTTTACTTCTCTCCACAACTTCCTTCATCTCCGTAGAGAGCCAAATCCTGTTGACCTCCGGAAACCTATCTCTGATCCTGTCAGCTAAATGCATGTACTCTTCTAAAGCAGCAACTCTCATCTCGCAAGCTTTGTCTCCCATTCTCACATGCACGCTCAGCATTGGCCTTGGAACCCACGGCTTGTGATTAGACCACACGTCTTCTACAATCTCTGACCTAACCTCCTTCTTCTTGTTCTTTCTCCAGTCTCCTGCAGAGAGAACAATCTCAGCTGCTTCTTTTCCAAACGCTGAATGTCTAGCAGCGTTCATCAAACCGCAAGTATATTCAGTTTGAAACCTCATCAAGTATCTCACCGCTTGTGCTCTCCACCATCTCCTATCCATTTTCCTGTGACTTGAGATCAAAGTTCCGTTGATCTCTGTAGTAGGCTTCATATAACGCCAAGGCTGACCCCATAGCTTTGGTATACGCCCTGACCAAATCTCCTTGCTGCTGTAGTTTTGTTTCCCTGTAATAATCCCACTCTCCCACGCTTCTCTCTTCTTCATTACTTCCAACGCACGTTTTCTACACTCTTTAGATGTTTCCGGTAGAAAGTAGCAAGACCAACTTCCTCTAGAAGAACCTGCAACCAAACAAGAGATGAATCAAGATGAGGTTGCTGGGATTTCCAACCGAACCGAACCACCCAACTGAGTCGAAATTTTTGGTTAGTTTGGTTTGATTTGGTAGGTTTTTTAAAAAGTTCGGTTTTCAGTTCGGCAATCTGTATTTCAGTTTTATTTTTAAAAAAAAATTATAACCAAACCATCCCAAAAATGCAAATCAAACTAACCTAATTTCAAACCGAACTTATTTGAAATTTTAACAAAATTAAACCAAAATACAACCAAAATCAAAAACTTCAGTAGGATTTTCAAAAACAAAACAAACCGAATAGCGAACCGAACTTAATTTCGGATTAACTTGTAAAATTTATGTTGAACCGAACTGCCCGAACCAAATTACAGGAACTACCCGAAGCTGGAGGCCTAGGTGTTGCAATCTTTGACATTTTAGCACATACCTTTGCAACCATCATGATCTGCTCGGTTATAGTAATTAGCAACAAGAACGCGGTTCTCGGTTATAGCTATTGCTAGAAGACCAGTCATTCCAGCGATCTGAGCTCCTATTCCAAAACCAGGAAGCGTTTCCCAGTCAGCTACAAGGAACTTGAGACTCTTGTTTTGACAGTCCAGAGGATGCTGATGATACCATATCTCTCTCTGAACTCTCCTTGTTAATGGATAATTCTCTTCATCTCCTCCATTGATCTGAAACAAAGCTTTTTGTGATCATTCATTCATCATAGTAGTTTTCTGATGATGGCAAAGAAGAAGAGAGAAGAAAGCATACCCAAGAAGGAAATGTTTGATTTTCTATTTGTGTATCCGAACGCTCCCTAACTCGTGTCCTCTCCTCACAGTTCTCCAAATGTGGAGCGTTTGGGAGATCAGATCTGTTCATTCCTAGTTTCTTGAAGTAGTCTTCATTGTTTAGTAATATGTTGTCCCAAGCAGAGACCAAAAGTTTCACCTGATCACCATCATTTTCATCTTCTGTCTCACTATTGTTCTTCCATTTCAGTTTCCTGTCTGCCCCCATATCTGCATATAACAACAATATATCATTACATGAAAACACACACAAGCAGTTACCAAATCAGAACCAGACATGGACTAATAAAATCAAATATTTTTATCTTCGAACTCAATTAAATTCTAATGTTTCAATTTTATGGGGGTAGTGCGCGAGAAATCAAATAATAACAAATGATACAATTTTGAGCGCTCAAGGATAGCAATGACTTTTGAAGCTTACCGGTGACTTGAGAAGTGGAATTGCAAGGAGGAAAAACAGAGGAGAAGGAGAAGGAAGTGAGCTCAAAGGTGCCAAGGGAAGTGAGAGCAGCTAAGAAGATTGAAATGAGACAGATTCCACAGAGAAACCCAACAACACAGATTTGACATGGAAATGAGTTTCCAAGCTTTGATGCTTTATCTGAAACCAGTCTCTCTAATGACTTCATGCTTATACTACTACTTTCTTTTGCTACCGTTTGATTTTTCCTAAACCAAGAACCAAACCCACTTGTTGTTCTTTCTGTTTGTCTTTTACTTCTTCTCTTTGTAACTGAAAGCTTTTCCCATGAAAATCTTACTTTCTTCCTAACTATAAGTTTCTCAGGAAACTACTTTCTTTTAAAGCCACACTTGTCAACTATCAACCACAAATCACATGATATTTTCTTAACTTTATGTTTCTTTTCTAAAATAAATGTATATTTTTTAAGAAAAAAATGGATCAAGATGCTTTGATCAGAATGTGTTTGTTTCCTCCTTCATCAAGTGGTCCATTTGCTATCTCCCTGCAACAGAGAAAAAAAAATGAGAATTCTCTATGAAACAGATCAAACCAAATGAAAAAATAAACTTCTGAACCTCTACAAATACCCAGTCTACCTATAAAATAAGCTGAATAAGCACAAACTGAAAGTTACTTAATCAGAAAATGAAGAAAAGAGAGAGAGAGAGAGGAGAAAATGAAATTAATAAACACATAAAACGGATTTGTTACAAGTTACAACAGTTATGGAGATATTGAAGGAGCGAATAGCATAACCGTTGATCGTATCTAAACTCAATTATATTTTAAAGCAAAGTTTGAACTTAGAAAATCAATTTTCTTATAAGAGAAAAGAAGATTATGAAAATGTGAATTTCGATATGAAAGATGAATAAAAGCGACACTTGGATTATGAAGGAAGAAAGAACCAAATACACTATTCACCAGCTGGTCTGAAAAAGAGGCAGAGAATCATAACACAAAACCACTCAGTACAAGCCAAGAATATACACCAAGAAAGAAAATATTTATATAGATCATGACATTTTCATGGAAAATTTAAAAAAAAAAAAAAGACTAACCAGTTACCCCAAACTGCGGTTTCTCAGGATTTGGAAGTTGACATGTGAAAGTCTTATGTGTGCGAGGTTGTGTTGTGTTGTTGAAGTACTACTATTATAAATATATCACCACACTGATTGAAGTTTGGTTTGTGTTTTTATTTAAACAATTTGTTTTAATTATAAGTTTTTTTACTTGACTTGAATTTAGTATAAAACACAACAAGTTGTTGTATTAAAAGTTTTTTTTTACTTGACTTGAATATAAATTTAGTATACAACACGTGTTTTATACTAAATCCCGTATTTTATACTACTAATCATTTGGTAGTTGTTGACAAAAAAAAAAATCATTTGGTAGTTTATTGGTTCACCAAACGTCCAAAACATGGTTAACAATAAAATAAAATTTAAAATATACTAAATGTATGATAAGCATGTCATCTTCTAAACTTAAAGATAAGGTTCAGTAATACACGGATTATTAATTACAATTTCTTGTTCTATACCAAACTCTATATTCAAATCATTTTCTGCTTTTCCGACCACTGAAGGAATCGTACATAGTTAATTGCTTCACCAAACGTTGAAAAAAAAAATTTATAATAAAAAACAAAAAATTTAATATGGCAAGTGTATGATAACTTGATAAGCGTGTGTTCTTTCTTTTTGTTGGTATATACAGTGTCAAAGACAATTACGGGAATGAACGGTGTTGTTACACAACTTGTATGTCTAATTTCTACATAAATCAATGAAGATTCAAGAACTAATCTATACCGTAATCTTTATAACCCAGAAAACACACACACATTGGGGCAAAGGTTTGGTAGCTAAGCTTACCTAAGCATGTCGTACACACATAGGATCATAGGACAAACCCAAAAAAAAACAATACAGAGCTGCTGATAAGTGAACCTTAATCCTACATAGCATCTTTACAGAGAGTCATCTGTAAATCTGTAATCATCTTAACCACTTCACTTGTGTAGTTGTGTTGCAAGCAACTGCTTCCTAAACAGAACAAAACACAGAGTTATGAAGAAACAATTTTCTTTATAACAAAACTTGAGGTATTGCATTTCCACAAATAAACTTTAAACATGTTTTAATCTACTAATCATCTCTGCCTCGTTTCCTTGATGCTAAAGTAGATTCAGTTAGGTTCCTTGTTTCTGTCTCGAGACCAAACTCAACTTCAGCAGATGTGCCAGTACATAGCTTTGGTGATGGCTCCGAGGGAGAGCCATTGTTCTCTTGTAACTTTTGCTGTTTCTCAAACATCATCTGTAGATATCTGCCTTGTTTTTCAATCTGTAACTGGAGGGACCGTTGGATCTGAGAGCATATAAATCAAACAACATGAGAACAATAGTCATGATACATTGGACTAATACTCTTTCTGGTTAGAAAACAGGCAAAGAAGGATAGTTTTGCAGGTGAAAACCATTACCTCGAGCTGCTCATGGAGACGTTTCTGAACTTCCATCTGTAACCTTAAAGCTTGTGTGATCTCAACGCTCCTGGTAAATAAAAGTGATAAAATTAAACATACAAGTACGTTTAACCCTGTATCATTCAGAATAAGAAAACTGAAGCTTACGTTTTCATGTCAAGAGATTTAATATCTTCAATGGATGTGATCTTCTTCTCTTGAGGTTCTCCTGTGAAAGAAAGAAAGAAAGAAACACAGTTATACAAAGATACACACCCCTTTGTAACCTGTTAGCCTTTGAGGCTATAGCCTTCTCTAAGGACTATGTGGCTTACAGCTCAAGAAATGTATTCTGTGAAAGTATGTACCTGTAGCTTCTGACATCTCCGGTTTATACCTAGCTGTTCTGTATTTCTGTGAGGGTCGCAAATGAGAAAAGAGCTAAGCTTAGCAGAGAAACAGCATGAGAAACAAAAAAAAAAGAAGAAGAAATGAACATATGGTTAAGAAACAAACCTGCAAATGGCTTTTAACATGGTAAATGGTCAAGCCAGGGTTCTTCAAGAGCTTCAAAACAGCCTTGGGCGTGGCTCCTATGGTGGAGATTAAAACAATAAGTTTCAACTGTTGACAGTTATTTTGAGGAACAAAAGAGAAGAAGAAAGCTTACGCACGTTCACTACCACCAAGTTGATTAACAGCTTCAACAAACGCCTCATGAAGTTCTGGTGTCCATCTCATGCGTTGTTTAGATGTTGCTGCTGCACTAGCTGATGAGTTTCTGCCACTGAGCTGCTCATCCGACGAAACCACCTGATGCTGCTGGTTAGCTATTATCTCTTGCCTTTGTACATCTGAAGATGGTGTCGGTATCTGTTGCAAATCATGTGAACGCTGATGAAACTCAATCTGTGCGTTTTGAGTGTGTGGACTTGGATCTCCAAGAAGTTCAGACCAGTTTGGCTCCGAACCATTGTCAACAGACATCAACTGATCTGCCCAGTTTTGCCATTCGCTTTTCTCATGGAGTTCCTCGGATGAAACCACCCTTACTCCACTACCATCTTCTTGTGGATTAGAAGCAGGGACATGGTTAGAAAAGTCAAAGAGCTCATCAAGTGGATCTAAAAACTCCTGAGGCTGATGATCAATCAATGAAGAGGATTGTGCTTCCAAAGGGAAATCCTGCATAGCCAATTTGTCACTTGGCATGGTGGAGACAGGTGGCTGTGTCTGGGAGATCCTTCCATGAGTTGAGACGGCAGAAACGTTGCAGAATCCGGACAGATATACACCACCAGAGTTGACCACCTGATAGGGCACGGGGTTGTTCATCAGTTCCTGCCCTGATGAACCCCAGAAAGAGTTGGGAAACTTGTGGTATCTGTCTTCTACAGTGGCATGTAGAGCTGAAAAAGATGAAGACATAGCATTTTTATATCCAAAATCATTAGCCAGAGTCATTGAAAAAAGAGCAGTTTTAGAAGGCAAGTTTTGCAATGAGGGAAACACTTTGATGCATGAATAACAAGGATGAGAGACTCACATTCAGCAAGTTAAATATAATTTTTATGATATGAGGACATGAACCATTGAATCAGATTCCTTTCACATAATAATTCTGATTCTATCTTTTTTTCCCCCAGTCAAAAAAAAACAATCTCTCAGGAATATTCTTATTTTGCTTTAAGATCATCTTCTCTCCTTGTTCTAGCCTTAGAGACTGAGAACTTTCCATCAATCAATCAACAAATACCCACTAAAATGAAAAGAGGAAAGAAACGAGAGGACAAGTCTAATGTGCTTTTTTCTTTTAATCCAGAAACCTATGAACCAAAGAGAAAGATCATGGAGAAGATGAGGCACCTACATCAAGATAGTGAAAAGACATTACATAAGATATGGAATCAGTGCTAAAGGAATGAAATTTACGCCCACTTTCACAAAGGGGTAAAAGCTTTTGAGGAGGCAGAGAGACGTGTAAGAAGGAGCCAACATGAGCATAATAACCCCCATCAATATTGTAAACTCAAAGACACTAAGAATCAAAAATTCTCTTAATCAGAATTGTACAATCTTAGAGGATCTAAAGCTAGATGGGTTTAACATAGACTCTCTCCCTTAGATCATAACAAAGTTAACATGGGAAAAAATCAGACCTTCTGATAGAAAATTCACCAATCAAAATCAAAATCAAAATCAAAATCCACAACATATGATCTTCCTATAGACAACTAGGAGAACCGTTTCTTACTAAAAGACGGTCAGAATCAAAATTCAATTAGTCAAAACTGTTCAATTTTAGAGGATCTAAAGCTAGATGGGTTTAACATAAACTGTCCCTTCCTTAGATCATAACTAAGTTAACATGCAAAAATCAGACCTTTCTATAAAAATCTCACCAAACAAAACCCACAACGTAATATGTTGTCTTCAATATATCATACTAACAAAGATAACATGAAAAGTAAACGAGTGTCTTCATTTCAACACAGAAACAAACCTTTTGGACGAGAATCTTACTCGAAGTGAGCAACGGCGGCACGAAAATCGAAACTGAACCAAAAAGAACACAAGGGCCCTCCTGATTATGATTGACTAAGAAGGAAGGCCTTTTTTGGTTTTAGTGGTTGTCTTCTCGTTTCACCTCTGTTTTTTTTTCTTTCATTAAACCATGAGATCAGAAATTGAGTTCTTTGGCTTCTCCTTCTTACGTATCTCTTCTCCCCGGCTTTTTAGTTCTCTCCTGACCGCTGGATTGCCCTCGTGTATCTATCAACGGCTACGATTTTAACAGACTACGAAATTTATTTATCCCCGTGGTAGATGATCTCGGACGGCCCCACTTAATACTGTTATTTTTTGGTTTCTCTTGAATTTTTTTGGTCAATTGCATTCTATATACACGAAATAAAGTTTAATTAGCTACTAGATCTCGACCGGCACAACTGCGCGGGTGTCTTCTTTAATTTATACTTCCTCTATTTCAAAAAGATGCATGTTTTAGGAAAAAAAAAATCTTTTAAAAAGATGTATTTTTCACATTTTCAATGTATCTTTTGTCAACTAATAATGAAAAATTATGTGTTTTAAAAATATTAATTATATTTCTTAAAATCTTTTTGGTTTAAAAATATAGGAAATATAAAATTACAAAAAAACTATGCACAAATAACTAAGTTTTAATGTGTTTTATTAATAAGTATGAAAATCTTAGAATATGTATCATTTTGAAACAGAGGGAGTATGTTTTTTAAATTTGTGGTTATTACTGTCTTCAAAAAATTTGTAAATTGTAATAGTGGTTGATATAGTTTTTTTTAAGTGATAGTTATACGAAATCATAAAGTGGTATGTTAGATACGTTTAATTTAGCAAGATATTTTTTTAACAGTCCTTACACTTTAATTATTTGATCTTTATAGATTTTTTTAATTTTAATCTTCACTCCCAAAAATCTAAACAATAAGTCTAGATTAGTTAACCATAGAAATATAAATGTATAATTTTTATTATACATTATGATTATTTGATCCTTGAAAGCTATATTGTGACAAAAGAAAATCAGGACTATCCTAATGAATTTCTATCTATATATAAAAAATTTATATATCGTCTGTATTAATAGTATATGAAATAATTATACACAAACATTCGGATTGTCACGCTAGTCTTAACATGCTCATGATAATATTTTTAAAATAGCTGCACTTTTTGACATTTTTAAAATTATTTGTTTTAAAATGACATGTAAGAATCTCGGTTTTACCAAAAAATGTAAGAATCTCTGGATTGATCAAGACTATAATTGCATGAAATGCATTGGTGATTTGAATATCACCTATGTAATTACTCCCTCATTCCCTCTGTTTCAAAATATTTCATGTTTTAATATTTTCATATTTATTAAGAAAACATATTAAGTGTTACTTACCAATCCATTATTTTATGTAATTAATTATTCCCTGCGGTTTTTAACCAATATAATTTTTTTTTACAATTTACCATTAATAAATTCATTAAAAATGTAGAAACTATATTTTTTGAAACAATTTTTTTCTAAAACGTAGATTTCGTTTAAACAAAATGATTATTATTTAAAAATATACGGTTTGTATGTCACAAACAACTTGTTTCTCAAGAATATACCAATTTTTTTAGTAAAAAAGAGTATACTTTATTTTATAATCCGTAAATGGGTGATATATATGGATATTTGAGAACGATTTGAGGAATACTTTAGGTTGAAGCTATTGTTAAACTATCTGGCAAGATTTTCTATAAGAAACTATTAGTTAACATAAAATGGTTACAAAACCCGAAATTTGTGTATATTAATTACTCGTTTTTAATGTAGACCAAATTAATTATATTTATGGTTAGAAGAATATATCCATATAATTAATGCAATAATTTCGATTAAAAATTAAATACTGCACTAACTCCATCTTCTCCAAATAAATATTGTGATAAAGGTATCTGGATAATAGTGCGGGAGAAATAACAAAAAATCAATTGCTTCTTATTCTAATCACGTTACAAGTGAGACTTGTGCAGGCTAACGCAACCTCAACAAAAAAGCCTAATATATGACATGAGCAACCTAATTTACAAGAAAGCATTATTAGTATAGTAACAATTCAACTCGTGTTCGTTCATGGACACATCATTTACCATCATATATGTTAATGTTTAGAGTTGTTTCAGGGATCCACTTAAAATGTTTATGGAAAACTTTGAGTATACAGTAGACATAGAGGGTGATTGGTTGAGTTGTATCTCCCTACTTTAGTTTTATTTATTTTTAAAGCACTAAATTTTACTAATCATATTGTAGCTTTATTTTTGTTAGTCAAAGCCTACAACAAATTTCTATTAACTTGTACCAATCATGCTTTAGTTTTATTTTTAAAACTACAAAAAAAAAAATTAAAACAAAATTTATTCTTATGTATTTTAGGTAAAACACCTACATCTTTGTTTTATAGGTTGTAGAAACTGTAAAATAAAAAAAACTATCTATAATATCAAATTAATTAGATAATCATAATTAAAATATCTACAAATATTTTAATTTAGTTCTGGGTGTTTTCAAAATTATTCAAATATTTTAAATAACATAAAATGTTATTTACATATCACACTTTAAATAAAAATAAACTTTGATAATTTATAAAAATCATTAATATAAATTATTTTAGTTGATAAAAAATAATTATTTTATATATACATCACATATTATTTTAAAATATCTATAGCATAGCTTACAGCTACAACAAATTTAGTTACAGCAAAAGTCTCTGCAATAAAATCTACAGTAACAACTTTACATTTACAACCAACTTACCTACAACTAAATTTTTACAGCTAAATTTATACCGCCACAATCGAACCAATCATCACCATAATAAAAATGAAGAATAAACATGACTTGAAATCATATAGCGTTTGATCGAAGGGTTTTATTATAGAAATCACTAAAATGGATTTATTATAGATTGTACTTAAAATATAGAAATTTCCATTTTATGAAATAGTGGTTGGCAATGTGGGATTTAATGTGATATTAATATGAAAATAAATGATTACAATTTAATGTAAAAGATTTTCTAGGTGATAATCCAAAATGAAATAATATCACACATGAATAAGAAGTCATGACTTATCTTTTAATATATAAGATTTCGTATTACATTCCAACAGAAAAAAAAACAAATATAATTTGATCAAATAACATCTTTTAATTAAGGTTAAGGATATACGGTCACTGTTTTTCTTTATTTCTGAAAAGAGTTTTCTTTTTTCACGAGTTCTGAAAATCCAAATACAATCCAAAACAATATTTTCCCTCAAAGCAAAGATTCTATCATATCTTCTCCTATTATATATACCATATTTTGTGGATATTTTTCCATTTTAATAATTAGAAAATATTCATTCTTTTTTGACAAAAAATTATAATGTAAAATTAAAACTCATCTTTCATGTAACAAAAGTGAAATATAAATACCCAACATATGTAGTGTAGAAACATAAAAAAGAGTCCATAGTCTGTCTCCGTAATATAGTAGACTAAACAAATGAACAGTCCCTTGATAGTACTGATTGTTTTTGGTATATGCATTGGCTCAAGCAATGGTTTCCAAACCTATATGCTAGGAAAAAGAACAGTCATGTTATGCAACCAGTTGGAACACAACAAACTCCTCAAGATTCGTTGTGACAATGGCGAGGGCGAGAAGCTTGTGAAAATCGGTGGAGAATACGAGTTCACTTTTGGTGATAACTTTTTCGGAACGACCCGTTACTCGTGTACATTGAACCAAGGTCCTAATAATTTCAAACATCACCAAGAGTTTGCGGCGTATGACGCTTCGTGGAGCAAAGCTTTTGTGACCACAAGTAAGTGGATTGCTAGAGAAGATGGTATCTACTTTTCTCAAGATGAAAACCCTCCTCTAAAGAGATATGAGTGGGATGATCCTCACCTCCTCAAAAACTAGAATTTAATATCTTTAGTTGATATTGTATGAGAGATGTTGATTATTATAAAATATATTATTGATTATTATGATAAATCAATTATAATATTATTACTTTATGATTTTATGTCGGTTTATTATGAAACAAACAACTGAAAACAATTATTCCTTCCGTTTTTGAATAAGTGCACTTTGACATTTTTCACACAGATTAAGAAAATAGTTGAAATATATGTAAATTGTTATTAATTACACCTCTTTGACCAATAATATTTTAAATAAATAAAATTATTTTATAAAATCAATGCAGTTTGCAATTAATTTTCAGCTGAAAGTAAGTATAATTTGCATTGAAATTGTAAAGTGACACTTTTTATAGAACAAGAAAAAATGGTTAAAATGACACTTATTATAAAACAGAGGGAGTATCATGGAGGTCTAAACGATCAACTAAACACTGTTATATACTCCACGACATTGTGATCATGCTCCACAAACAATTAAAAGTTGATATAAATTAAATTATATAGGGTCGATTGAATAGAATAAGTAGTTATATTAATATATAAGATAAATCAGGGATCAAAAGCAAAATATACAGATATTTTATAAATCAACGGTCTATGGACCAAGAGCCAAATATTTAGACATTTTATAAATCAACGGCCCAAGAAGACGTGGGAACTATCATCGATAAGAGAAGGAAGGAAGAAGGATGGCACTGACACTCACCAGTCACCACTTCCGTTCATCTTCTCAGCTCCATCTCCGGAGTGAGTTACTGATAAAGACACTTTTTTGTCTTTTGTTACTCAAAAAGACATTTCTTACATAAGGGACACATTTACCTCTTCCAAACCATTTATCAGACTTTTTGGCCCTTGCCCCTTTACGATAATTACAACTTTTTGAGTAACCAATTGTTATAATTATTTTAACTTTATTATTGTTTTTTAAGTTATTAATTGTTTTTAGTTTTTGTATTTTATTGTTTTTTCCACGACCACCATCTCTTCTAATGCGGTATCCACAACCACCATCTCCTCTAATGCATTAATGCGGTGTCCACGACCACCATCTCCTCCATCACGACCTCCACCGCAACCACGTTCACTGCAGTATCCACCTTCACCAATCTTCCATCACCACCTTCTTCATAACCATCACTTTCTCCACAACCACCACCTCCTCCACTGCAGTATCCACCACCACGTCTCCAGCCTCCACCACAACCACCTCCACTACGATATCCACCTTCACGTCTCCCACCACCGCCTTCTCCATAACCACCACGTTCTTCGGTATCTACTACTATAGGAAGTATCCTGAAATTATAGGAAGTAAAGGGGAGGGAAGTTATAAAATACCAAGTCCCGCGTAGATATATATTTTTTAAATACTGGCAGTTAATTATTTAAAAATATTGGTTGTAAATATAATTGGACCAAAAATTATCAACTGGTCATGTTATTGTTTTAATAGAATAGATGTGGTATGTGTACTGTTTCTCTTTCAAATATACCTGCCATACCTCTATGTCTACACATGCAGCCTATTCTAGCTATCTGATATAAATAATAATTATTTTTCTTTTTCTCAGACATCAAGATATGTATTAAACCAACATGTGTCAATGTAAAAATGGTTTTGCACTTCGTTGTCAAGAGGCACTATAATTAAACTTAAAAAATCACTTCCCTTTACTTTTTTCTTCTCCCAGATTTTTTGCTCTTGCGATCATTATATTTCTCACTTTGTTTGATTTTTCCAGAGTATCATCTTTCATCTCCTCTCCTTTTTTCTCAGATTCATCTCTTTTGCAATCGTTCTACTCAAGTTTCTTGGGATAAATCTTTCTCCTTTCTAATTCATATTTTCTCAATGAATATTTTGATTTCGTTCAGACCATACTACCTTTTTCAATTCGGATTTCTCTTCACCATCATTTTTGTAATCGCCTCCAAAACTCAGCTCAAGTAGAGATAAAAATCCATCCTTTGCAAGGAATTTGTCCATGAACCACTGCTGGGACGTGTTAGCGCTCTGTTGCCTCCGCCTCTATCTTCTCTGCTCCTCCCCCAAGTGTCTGACAAGGAGCTGAAACTCGCATCTCTATATAATCAATCACCACCGCCGCTGTTGCTATCACTTTTTAAAATAACACCTTTTTTGTTTGCTGGATCTTGAAGATATATAAAAAACAAACCTGACACAGATCCTTGGCCAAAACATATTGACTTCTTGTTGTTGTGTCATTGCTTTTAAGGAGTTAAAGGTACTCACGTTTTTACCTTTGTTTTTGATTATGCTATACACTTACTGAGTTTGAGGAACCATCTTTTGTTTGATCCGTTAGTTTTAGAAGTTGTTAAAACATCATACCCATGTAAGTTCAGATGATGGAGTCCTTGTTCTTGTTCCTAATGATTTTCACACTTTGGTTTTGGTTTGAACATTGGGAGATCTACAAGAAGAGTGTAGAAATAAGTGAAGTGGAGGCTACAAGAAGAGGCTCTACAAAGAAAAGGAATCAGCTTTGAAGTAGTTGTGATTGAAATGAAGAGTGTAGAAAGAAGTAAAGTTGATGATGATTTCTTTGATTCGGCTGATGTTTTGTCCATATATTTTTCTCTGCTATACGTTGAATACCATGGCTTGTACACTATTGAGCTGAAGTTATTGTAAATAACGAAGCTTGTTTTGAGCTGTTGTAAAAGACTGGTTGTTTGGTACTTTGAGCCTGTTTAAATCAACATATCCGCATATTAATCTCAATTCATTCTCTACCTGAAATAATTTAAAACACCGGCTTCATTTGATTTTTTTGTTCAAATTTGTTCGTATAGAACATGAAAGTCAATTAAAAAAATTTGTTGGTCTTCCCTATGAATTCATATAAATTGGTACCAAAGTTATATACAAAATAATTACATCAAACATGTTACTCACACATGTTACTCACACGCTCTTAGAGCATGATGGTAGGAGTTTCGTAAGAGGGGGTTTTTAAATTAATAAGGAATTTAATTAAATCAAAACTAAATAAAAAGGGTGTTACCGATCCTTAAGATAGGATTTTAGGGATCGATTGTTAAGGGAGTTTTTACCCCACGTGCCAGCAAACGAGAGCAAGTGCATTTTTTTTCTTCTCTCTTTCTCTCTTTCTCTGGTCTTCTCCGCTTCTCTTGTCTGCAATCGCTGCGATTTGTGGTGTGAGAAGCTTGAGGAGATCTATGGATCGTCTGAGAAACCGTCGGAGAAGAAGAAGGGGTATGTGCTTCCCAGGGCGAAGATGGTGAATGCTGATTTGGCGAGGATTATTAATTCCGATAAGGTACAGAGTGTGGTGAAGCCGATTAAGAAGGATGCGAAGAGGGCTGTGATGAAGAAGAATCCTTTGAAGAATTTGAATGTGATGTTGAATTTGAACCCGTATGCTAAGACTGCCAAAAGGATGTCGTTGTTGGCGGAGGAGCAGAGGGTTAAGGTAGGGGTGGGCGTTCGGATACCCGTTCGGGTTCGGATCGGGTATTTCGGATTTTCGGGTATTTCGGTATAGGAGTATAGAACCCGTTTGGGTATTTCTATACTTCGGATCGGGTTTTCAAATATTTAGATTTTTGAAAAAAAAATTCTTTATTTCTCAAACTTTTTGTATTTAAAAATATAATTTTCACTTAACTGATTTTTTATTATTTTTAATAGATTGAGTGATTAATAGATTTGAAGATAACATTTTAAAAATAAAAGATACTAATTTGATTATAGTTTTTAAAATTTGAATGTAATTTTTGTTAATGATGAAACATAAACATTTGACATGCATTTTAAACATTTTAAAGGAGTAAAAAATCACTTTTTGGAATTATATGTATATTATCAAATTTTGAACCATGTGCATAATCAATATAAATATTTTGAATAAAATTAGAAAAGTAAACTAGGGATATAGGGTTAAGGATACATATGTTCGGTTATCTTCGGATATCCATTCGGGTTCGGATATTACCGGTTCGGGTTCGGATATCCAATCTCTCCTAATTCAATACCCGTTCGGGTATTTTGTTATATCGGTTCGGGTTTTTCGGGTCGAGTTCGGATACGGGTGGGTTCGAGTATCGGGTAAAGTGCCCAGCCCTAGGTTAAGGCAAGGTTCGTTGACGTTAAGACAAGGTTTACATCTGAAACTCTGAATCTGTCTCTACTTTTTGGTAACACACAGTGATAAGTACGATTGGTGATTTATGGTGTCTTGTTTCTTAGAAGGGTATGTTTGGTTCTGCTTTCAAGAGTAAACCAAAGTGCACAGAGGAGACAGAAACATAAAGCATCAAGGGAAATTGTCTCAGCCTTCAGTTAGTAGTCTTTGGGAACACTGCATTGACCGCTTGATTCACAAGTTGATTTCAACAACTGCGAAGTTTCTTTGCTTTCTGTTTGGTGGTTAGAACTCTTAATTTGAGAAATCTGAGGAAGAAATAAGATTAGCAGACCATATGTGTTTTTATCTCGTGTTCTTTAAGAGATTGAGAATGCTAAAGAAATCTTTAGAGACTTTTGGTATTTTTGATGTTATGGTAAAGTTAAAGGAGAGTTTTTTTTTTTGTTTCAGATATGATCAAGTATGGAACAAATTCTCTCTACGTATGGATAGAGTGATGCAAGGGTTGATCATAGACAAACAGAAGAACAACAGCTCAGTTTCTCAGAGAAAAGTTAAAAAATCTCAACTTGATCAGAAAATGGTAGAACAAAGAGTTCAAAGTTGTAATCTTGTCCTGGCTAGTGTTGCACATATATAAAATTCTTTCTTCTAAAAATCTGATTAGTGCTTTTGTCGCAGCTTACATCTGAAGTGGTCTTGATAGAGGTAATACTTCCACTACAATCAATTTTCAGCTCTTGTCCTGGCCTTTTTTTAATATCCTAATGATGTAAACATTGCCTTAACGTCAACGAACATTCCGTCTTCTGTATATTACAATGTCAGTTCTGAAACTTGTCATGAACACGAGAACGGAAGCATACGTTTGTGATGTTAGGAAATATACTCGTCAAATTTGCGAGAAACCGAAATTTATGAGAGCGGGAAAACACACACAAAATTGTTAACGGAGTTCGGCCAACTTTGCCTACGTCTCCGGACCTGCTACAGATCTTTTATTATCAACCGGGAAATTTTACAAGCTCTCAACTCACACCCGACCCCAAATACACTCAAGAAAATTACACTTAATTTTCTTGATCAAGAAAGTTTATCTCACAAGAAATATTTTATTTCTCTTCTTTTCTCTCTTGCTCACTCTCCTTTTTCTTTGTTCTCTCTTGCTTTGCTTTTTGGGATGCATTTCAGAAACGAGAAGCTTGTGTATTTATAGGGAGAGCTTGAGGAGTAGATGGACGTAATTGTTGACAAAAGAGACAGGCAAGCACCTCCTTCTTTGACTTTTGTTTTCACTTTTCTTACCGTCCAACTTCACCGTCCATTACCGTCATTGTGAAACACGTGATGTAACTAACATGTGACAAAAGCTAGCTTCTGTGTCTGAAATTATCACTCATGTAATATCTGTATGTTGATGCAGGTATAATGTTGAAGCAAGTTGCTGGCAAGTATTCGATAGGCAAAGCAATTTATGGAAGTGACAGAGCAAAGCTTAGACCCTCCTTGTACCAGACCAACTTTGGATTTCACAATGGGCGGGTAAGCCACCATACTTTCCACTTTGATTACTTGATATTTTTACGAGAATTAGTAGATGAAATGTATTTGGTCGAGCCATGTGTGTACAGCCTTGTCTTTGTTTGGTTGAAATCTCGTAACTTGATCTGCTTAGACATGTTTTTCAAGGATAATAGTTGATTAGAGTTAGGTTGTGGTTAGTGAATATGGTCGTGAATATGGTTTTAAGAATCCTTAATTAAGAAACTCCCAATACGAAGCACAAAATCTATGGGTTTCTTAACTAAATTACTTAACTAATTTTTATTATTAAACAAGTGAGTAAGAAACACAAATGGGTTATAGGGTTAATGATGTTCTTATATGGTGTTTTATATTTCAGGTACAAGTGGGGATATTAGAAGACAAAACGTCTCATTCGTCTGACACATGCCTAGTATAATCCATATCTAGCTTTGCAGACCTGAGACACAGCAATTGGGGACAAGGCGGTAATTTCTCATTTATCCGTGTACCTAAATATCTTTCCTATTGTGTATTTCCAGCTGAATAGTCTTTTTTTTTAATTTGTTGTATTTATTATTGTTTTTTCTTGATTTTTTTTAATTCGTTTTCTCTTGAATTTGTTAATATCTCTTTTCTCAGACATTCTTCCATTGATGCAGACATCCTAATAAGATTAGGCATTTTATCAGAACCCGAGGATCCGACCCGAAATCGATCTGAAAAATTCTAGTTCAGGTAAGAACCGAACCGATCTTTTTATCTATTGGATCTTATTGTGGAGGGAACTGTGGGTCTTGAATCTGATCCGTCCCAAACCCGAGACCCGATAAGGAATCGAAATACCCAAAACTTCAAGTATATATTAGATATATATGGGTGTTTCAGTATATTTTTGGTATTATGGATATTATTTTAACTTCTTAATTTGGATTTTCAAGTATGGTTTTGAGTTTCGAATAAAATTTTAGATTTTCAAAAATATAATTCGGATAATCGGATAAAAGTTAGAGTATTTTTCATGTCTTTGGGTTAGATTTTGGATAAAATTTGAATATTTTTCAGTATTAAAATATTTTCAAGTATTTTTGGGTATTTTTTCGGGCCATATTCGACAGGACCCGAACTAAACTCAACCATGACAAGACCCGAACCGATCCAGACACGACAACCCGAACCAAACCCGAACCGACAAATTTTAATTATTGTATTGGGTTTAAATGTCTAATATCCGAAGGATTCGTAGTCTACAAGATCCGAACCGAACCCGACTCGAAGACCTTTGAATACGAAGCCTACATCCTAATAGAGTAGAATACAAGATATATATTTAGGATCCACAGCCCAAACCAAAAATACTACAAAACAAAACAAGAATGATTTAAGCCCACCAAAAGGCCCAGCAATTTTAAAAAAAAATCAGTACCAAACGACATCGTTATAGAGATAACGTCGTTTTGGTAAACCCTATTTTTCCCTCAACATATTAGGCGGCGGTAAAGCTTTCCCGGCGTCAGAAGCTTTGTGGTTTTCGAGCTAACGACGGATTCTCTCTGTACTCTTTCTCAAACCGAAGTAGCCTTCTCCGGTCCATCTTCCCCGTACGTGTTCCTGTCTCAATACTCCTGTTATTACCTCTAAACTCTTTGTTTTGTGTTTTTTCTTTTGATACTTTTATTCGTTGGATTGATTATATATAATGATCGTTAATCGTGTATAAAGCTATATATATATATATATATATGCTTGTCCTTTGGATCGATTCCGAACAATTGTCGTTTTTCTAGTGTTCAGACCACCAACTGAAGTTCTAGATTAATGGCGGAGGTTAAACCACTGATCGGTCTTAAATGGGAACCAAAGCTTCCAAGCTTAGCTCTAGACTCCAAAACTGGTTCTAGTTCAAGTAAAGGACTCGAAACTGGTTCTCTCTGGACGTCTAAGTCAGAGCTCGTTGATGGTCTTTGTCTCCCACCTACTGATCCAAAGAAAGTTAACAAGATGATTAGGAAGCAAATCAAAGACACCACTGGATCAAACTGGTAACCTTTTTTGGTTTTTTATATGAAATCATTTGGCGAGAGGTTCACATTGTACCTGCTATTGTGGATAGGTTTGATATGCCTGCACCAACAATGACTCCTGAGTTGAAAAGAGACCTTCAGTTGCTTAAGGTAATGTGTTCCTCGTTGTTGTTGTTGTTGTTCTCTTGGTGTTGGTTTCACAGTTCTAATTTAATCTCTTTTGGCAGTTGAGGGATGTAATGGATCCTAAGAAACACTACAAGAGAGTTACGTCCCAGTCTAAACTAGCTGAAAAGTATTTCCAGGCAAGTAGTCTCTGAGCTCTGCAAACTTTATCAAGACAAGAACTTTTTTGTGGTCTTGTTCTTAATGTCTTAACACCAACTCTTGTTGTGTTTTCTTTTTGTTAAAAAAAACAGGTTGGTACAGTCATTGAACCAGCGCAAGAGTTCTATGATCGACTGACAAAGAAGAATAGAAAAACGAGTCTTGCTGAAGACTTGGTGTCAGATCCCAAAACTTCTCAGTACAGGTTAGTTTACTTGTATTGTTCTATTAAGAAAGTACATATAAGGAGGGAAAAAACTGTGGTAGGCTAGTTGATTGAAAAAAGTTTAGTTTGGGATTCATCGAGTCCAATCCATCTAAACCTTGGCTTTGATAATGGAATTGGACACGTGTTAATTGAAAAAGGTTCTTGGTGAGCCCTTGTAGAGGCTCTTTTGAGCATATTGTTTGTTTCTTCATATCTATGGATTGCAAGAATGCTATGTTTCTTTCCAAAGCTATGATAGGGTGTTGAGAGAGGTTGCTGCTAAGACACGATTTTGTGGGTGATTTTGTGTTGTGTTGTATTCACAGGAAGCGTAAAGTGAGGGAGATTGAAGAAAAGAACAGATCTAATCAGGATAAGAAGTGGAAGAAAAAGGGAAAAGACTCCAAGAAACCCAAACATAGAAGGAACTGAATTGCGTTTATTAGAGACTTTTTGGTGCACGTTACCTTGTAATGACGACTCCTGTTGTTGTTTACAGCCTTTGCTTGGTTTTGTTGTTTACATGTCAGATAATGAAACAGCTTCGATGGGAATTGAATAGATCGTAAGAGTATTTTGATCTGGTGACTATGCTAAATAACTTAACTAAACATTGTCTAAGAAAATCTTTATGATCTTTTGAAATAATAATTAACCTAGTAGCAAGAGCATCAACACCCATTACTATCAAGTTTTTGAGCGTAGGAAGCTGCTCGTTGGTTACTGTTTTGGGGTGCAATAGCGGTGTAATATCGCAGGAAAATCAGTATGAATATGGGCCTTGTTGGGCCGTTTCACTATTATTTATTTTCTTTCTGTTTTAGCCCATTACCGTCTCTCTTCTTCTCCCCTTTCTTCTCTATTCCTCTCATCTGTTCTCACCCCTTTCGATCAAGAACCATAGAAGAATCTATCCCGTGAGATACGAACACTTAACATTCAACTCGTTTCCCTATAAAGAATCTAAGCATGACATCTCCTGAGCAATCAGAAAGAAACTCGCCCGAGAAAACTGGTTCAAGCAGTGTATCCAAGAAAGTTTCGGAGATGTGGGAGCGAATGAAGGAAGGAGTGCCAAACAAGCGATTCAATTTCGTCTCAAAGACCTCAACCTCTTCACCTTCCACTCGAAAACCAGCTAATAGCGTGAGATTCCCGCACTCTTCTTCTCATTGTTAAACTTTCGTGAAAGATTTCAAATGTTTGATCCTTTCGAATTCACAGAACTGGAAAAGTTATCTTGGTATTGATGCAAAGAAGAAGCACACAATTGTACAAAAGGAAGATAGCGTTTTGGATAGTAGCTGTGGTGAGGAGGCTAAGCGCATTGCTGCAGCCGCTCTAGCTGCTGTTAGAAACGCAACCGCAACCGCTGCTGCTGCTTCGAACCGTGGCAAAATTGAGGTCAGAACAAAAAAAAAAAGCTTTGACCTTTTTGTTTGTGTTTGAGTCGGTGTAGTTAGAATCTAAAGATCTCTCAGCTGTTTTGAACTAAAAGGATGGATTGTGTATGAGTAAAGTGTCTGTCTTTACGTTAATATGACTGTGCTTTGCCTCGGTAACGTTAGAATCTAAGATCTCTCCTCTGTTTTGAGCTAAGAGGATGGGTTGTGTGTGATTAAAGTGTCTGTCTTTACGTTAATATGAATGTGCTTTGCCTCGGTAACGTTAGAATTTAAGATCTCTCCTCTGTTTTGAGCTAAGAGGATGGGTTGTGTGTGATTAAAGTCTCTGTCTTTACGTTAATATGACTGTGCTTTGCCTCGGTAACGTTAGAATCTAAGATCTCTCTGCTGTTTTGAGCTAAGAGGATGAGTTGTGTGTGTTTAAAGTTTGTGTTTACGTTAATACTCGATTGAAACCTTAGTAAAGCTAGCTTTTTTTGTTTGATTTTGAGTAAGTATTAGGCAGATGGATTGTGCAGGTTACAATCTTTTGTCTTATCTGTAAATTGCAGATAACAGAGGTCAAAGACTTTGCTGGTCAAGAAATCGAAGTAAAGAGGTTAGTGGAAGCGGGTTCAAAAGAAGCCTCATCCTCATCCTCTGCGATGGCGACTTCAGGGGTTGATGCGGTTCTTGAGCAGATAAAAAAGAAACAGAAGCTGAGTGTTTTGGACAAGACGAAGAAAGACTGGGGAGAGTACAAGGAGGAGAACAAAGGTGTTGAAGTTGAGCTGGATAAGTACAAGAAGAGCTCGGACAAGTATCTTGACAAAGTTTCTTTCTTGGAGAGAGCTGATTACAGACAGTTTGAGAAAGAGAGAGACGCTCGTTTAGCTCTTCAGTCCAAGAGAAAACTCGATGATGTCTAAATGTGA
The DNA here is from genome assembly GCA_016432835.1 of Brassica nigra. NCBI lineage: Eukaryota > Viridiplantae > Streptophyta > Magnoliopsida > Brassicales > Brassicaceae > Brassica > Brassica nigra. The sequence continues at coordinate 13,470,924 of CM028249.1, read as the reverse complement.
AGACTTTACTTCTTCTTCTTCCTATGCTGTAAGTATTCTTGTTTTCTGGTGTTTAGAGAAATGAAACCTTGTACTAGTTCCTTAAGGGATTTTGTCACATTCTTAGAGTCTAAACCGAGTTCCGGTTTGCTTGATTTGATTATGTTTTCTTCTCCTGCTCCGAGTGTATGTATGTTGAAGAATGAAGATCATCCTCTTTTTTAGGCCATGGACACAATGAAATAGGCTTTCAGTGCAACAAAGCACATGCTGCTTCTAACCATATGTAACATCAAATGAATCTTCTGTGATGACATTCTTGTCACACCATTCCTTTCCCTAACCTCTGGAACTTGATGTAGTGGATGATATCCACAAAGGCATTTGCTGAACTATATCATTGCATCTTTATAAAACCATCCATATCAATCACTCCACATAATTTTTGCTGTTGCTATATAACTGAGACCAGGGTGTGATACGTTCGGATCGAGCAAAGCTTTCTGATGAATTTTTGGACATTGCAATAGAAATATCGATGAAACATACACATGAGTTCTTACATATTACATTAAGCTCGAGGATGTGTTTTTGTCTATGAAAGCGCAAGAAACAAAAAAAAACGATTTTGAATCTAAAGATCAACGGCAGGAGGAATGTCGCCAACAGTGAGATCTACGCCATCATCTGGCAAGTCAGATCCAAGTGGTCCTAGTATCCCTTCAGAACTTAGCGTCAGTCCACTCTGCGCCAAACATACACCAACATTAGTTTACTATTACCATCCACTAAAACCAAAGCTTCTCTGCTTATCTCCGGTTATTGATCACAATCAAATCTGGTGAACAAACCAAAACTCAACAACACAAGGCAAGTGGATAGAGTCATACCTCAGGTTGGAAGCGAAGCATGTCTGCACGAGCCATAGCTTCTGCTTGGGCGATTCTCTGTCTGAACGTCTGAGCCATCTCCTCAGCCTTGAGACAACAAAGGTAGTAAAAAGGATTGAGAGACTGACCATAGAGGGAACTGAGAGAGTACTTCAGTGTAAATGGTGTTTACCTTCTCGAAAACAAGTTTTGGGTTGCGAATCATATCACCGGGTGTTGGCTCCAGCTTCTTTGTAGAGAGACTTACTCTTCCCCTGTCACGATCGTGGCTCAGTATCATAACCTGTTAAACATTATAAGTTAGGTAACATCCGAACCTAAAACAGGTTTACGAATATCTGTGGTAGAGACCTTAAGAGTGTCACCGGGCTGAAGAACAGTTGCGATATCCGAGACACGGTCATGACTGATCTGACTGACATGGAGAAGACCATTGATTCCACCAATGTCAATGAAGGCACCATAGGGTTTCAAACTCTGAACAACTCCGAGGACCACAGATCCGATTCCAAGCTGAGCTTGGCTGTCTGCTACAGCTTTACGGTTGCTGAGGACAAGCTTTGTTTGTTCCTCATCAACCTCCACAAACTTGAGAGGTATCTCTTTCTCAAGTAGCTCTTCAGCTGCTGCTTTCTGACAAAACGAATGTAGAAAAACACATCGCTAATCAGGCTGTGTTTTTAACTTTAACTCGTGAAGCTCTGAGACAAAGTACTTACCGATGATATTTGAGAAAATGGAACAAACCCACGAAGACCCTCCACCATAGCCACCAAACCACCTTTGTTAGCACCAACAACCTACGCATACAATCCACATTGTTAACCAGAGATACCAAAAGAGAAGCAAAGAAGTTCCAAAACCGTACCTTAGCCTTGACAACAACATCTTCAGCCTGAAGCTGCCTGCATCGTTCCCAAGCAAGTTCGTACTGAATCATCCTTAAGCTCAACAGCAAACTGTCGTCACTCTCGTTCTCACCAATGATGACAAACTCCTCCACCATACCAGGAACTATACCAGCTTCCTCCACATGCTTGATTCTGTGAATGCAAGCCTGCTCAACCGACAAGTAAGCCGACGACTTTGCAGAAATGTCGACTAATGCACCGTTGGCATCGGTCTTGAACACCGTTCCTTTCACCTGAACAATGACACAACCACAAAATGATAAACACAACTCCACAGAACTAAACGTTGTCGTTTTCTCAAACTCAAGCAACGAATAGAGCTCAAAGTTCGAAACTTTTCTCAAACCCCACAAAAGATATTGTAAAGGAGAACGAACCCTAGTGCCGATTTCGGAATTGAAGTCGTATTGTTCGATAGCTGCGGCGAAATCGTCGACGGTAAAAGCGACGCCTTCCATGGGAGCAGTTCTGCAACGCTCGTAAGCGTCTTCGAACATCTTCTTAAGCTCGAGCCTCTCTCTTGTCTGGCCGCTGGACATCGCAACCGCCGCGACGATCGTTGGAGAAACGGAGGAGGATTTGTTCTGCGGGAAGGTCTTGGCTGCTCTTCTCGATAGCCGAGAAGAGGAAGAGAGTGGAGAGCATCTCAGCCCCGTGAATTGCTGAGCCAAAGACGCCATTTAGTCGAAGAGTTGAGTTCCACTCACAGAGTTATATCTGTTCTTCTTATATGGCTCTTCCTGCGTTTTATCCTCGAGTTAGATAAGGGAGGTAGAGAGAGTGACGATGATGATCTGGACTGGGCAAGTTATTTGATCGGAAGGTCGAGTAACTGCCACGTTGCAATGAAACTACGTGACGTTTATTAACTAACCATCTAAACAGCGTGACGTTTATGCATGGGACTGGGGAAAAATTGAGAATCGAACACTATTTAAAAATAACATTTATTATAATGTATGATAAATAATAAACAAAAAAAATTAGTAAGAATAGTTATAGAAAAAAATATTATATACTAAATACGTTTTCAAAAAGCTCTATAAAACTCTAATAGAGAGATGTTTTGAAAACATATATTTAGTATATACAAGAAAGACTGATAATAAAACATACAGCTTTCTTGTAGACGCACTATCTACCTGGAGAATGAACAGTTTCTATATAACTCATGTATGTGCATAGAGGGCATTCGTCAAGACTGATCAGGTTCCAGCATTGCGCAAGGAATATTATATTTGCAGAAACCAATTATGAATCAACTCATTAATCACGCTATAAAATAACAAATGTCGATAAGGAATCAACAGACAGCTTTCAAGGTATTCTACTCGCTCTTCCAAGCATACAGAATCAACGAAAAACCAGAACTTTGAGACTTGGAGTTTGTTGTTGTTGCCATCATGTCCTGTGAGAAAGACAAGCTCTTGTCCGAAGAAGATTGACAAGTCCTGAACATGAACACTGCGTTTCCCGCTGAAGAAGGCATCCCAAAGAGCCAACTATGAACATCCCACAGAACTTCCACAGCCATTCTATTAACAACTATTGTATCGTTCCCACGAAACTTCCATTTAAGCCGCTTCACCTGCAACAACGTCTTCCCATCCACACGAATGATGAGACAAGGATCAGTGACGCTCGTGTCACATTCAATCACAAGATCATGTATCTTAATCCCATCTGAACAAAGCTGAGCCTTTGTTGCAAACTCTCTCTTACCAAAGACATGCTCTTTCTTGGCGATGAACACCGCTCCTAGAGACGAAGGCGTAGCATTCGTCTTCTTGAAAGCTTCTTTCTTCATATCACCGAGAAGCAGAACCATCTCCTTGTCAACAACAACACTCACATAGAACCCTCCCAGAGCTTCAGGTCCTGAACCAAATTTCGCAGATGCCAGATCCCAGAAAACATCGATGCTACACGAATACGCCTCTAAGCTCTTGGAACCTTTTCGTTTGGTGAACAGCCAGGGCTTAATCTCGACTTTACAGAGACTCTGGTTACAAGAATCATCAACACCAACGGTCACACTCTGACCCATCAGCGTCTTGGCCCATGTCACAGTGATCAAACAACTCCTTCCTCGAATACGGCACTGGTAGATAGAAGTAACCAGATTCTGCGCGTTTTTACCGGAGTTTGAAGACGATGAATCCGCAACTTGGACTCCATTTTCACCAAAGCAAGAAGGAAAATCCTTCATCTCTATAAAACTTCCAATTCCACTCTCTGCGGAATTTCACCGAACACTTGGTGGGCAAACTGCGTAAAGCTAAGGACTTTTTACACAGATGAACTCGATTGAGACAATGGCGGAAGCTATAAGCAGAGGAGAAGAAACCCAGAAGGAAAAAAGTGAACTTTGTTTACCTTAAGAGACAGATGAATCAAGAATGGATCGAAATCTGAAGAATCCTCATACGAGTCTCGTTGATTGGATCCGTTGTCTTCAAGGAAAGAGATTTTGATAAAGCCGGACAGTAAGGAGAGAGAGAAAGAAGGAAGCAAATCGCCAAAGTAAAGGAAGAATATTTTTTCTTCGATAAAAAAAAAACTGAAAATGGAGACAGATAGAGACAAAAAGGAGACTCCTTTCCCTCTCAGTGTTATTATTACCGTGTAATAAAAACCTAACTAGAATTGAGTCGGCATAAATTGACATCCAGGGAGAACTTTACCAAACAAACAAATAGAATTGAATATTGAAAATGAAGACTTTGCTATTTTTTGTATGAATTATTTATTTTAAAATAATTTGGGTTCACATGTCTTTGAAGATTAGGGATTTTGTATTTGTGTGTGATATTTTGAAGACAAATTTGTATGAAAGGTTCCACTTTTTATTGCAATTTTGAATATTTTTGTCACACTTTTTGGGATAAAAATTAAGATTTATACTGTTTTCTGTTTCTAATTATACTGATTAAACTACCAGTTACATAAAATTAAAGAAAAAAAATCTTTGAAACTAGAAGAAGGCAACGCACAAAAGTTTTAATAATATAATTCAAGAAAATAAAAGAAGAGTTTTGAAGATCTTTGTATTCCTTTCTTTTCTATAATTAGGTAGATAACAACTTATAAAATGAGTTTGACAGTAGTGGTTAGGCAGCTCTGAGATTGCTGTCTCGGCAAAGAGATCCAAGATATGATACTCAGGCAAATTAAATAATTAACAACTTCAGGATTCGAATGGTTCAATCGAATATTCAAAAATGCAAGCACGATTTTTGCAAAATGTAAGTCTACGACGCTATTAAATTATTATTTCAAAAAAGATAGATTTTAGTCTTGTAATTTTGGCCATTGCGCATATATGCATGACTTCAAGACATTAAAACTTTTAATTAATAAAGCCAAGCATACATAGAGTTTTCATCTTCCAACTCCGTACATAAATGATATTTATAAGAAAACACTATTGATACTAATATTTATGGATCATGATGGTCCAGATGCAGTGCTTTGGTTCGACTAATCTTATGCTTAATAATCATAACACGAAAAAAGAAGGAAACATTCGAGGCAATTACCATTTTTTAATCTTTGTAGAGAATTATATAAAAAAGGAATAAGTACCCGTTAAATTTTTCATAATCTGCCAGCTTCATCATCATCATTACAACCATTATCTCTCTCTCAATCTATCCCCCTTTTCTATCTCTCTCTAGTTGTTTTTGTTGTTGTTGTTAATATTCTAATAAAAAGCAATGTTGTTGTTTGGTTGGTTGGATTCGGAGTCCAGAGATCGAATAGTGAATAGTTTAATGTGTTTCTGATTTAGAATAATGTGTTTTAGTTCCTCCAAAACAATGTTGTTTGCCCTAATTACCATGTCTCTGTCGATATATCAAGATCCACTAATTTGAACGATAACATAAATAGCAAAATTTCTGACCAAATATGATAATTTTTCCGGTCACTATTGATTTATGCCCATAATTATTAAAAAGTCAAAGAAAGTAATTTTGGTTTTTTAAGTATGGAAGGAAATGGTATTCACGTGTATTCTTGTCCATGGAGTAGTTGTCATGCGTTACAACCCAAATTTGGGGTCATCTTTGTTGGGACTTTCTGTGCCTTTTCTTGAATACCTTTGGTTTTTATTTCTTTTACATGTTTAGTGTTGTTAGGTGCATATGAATAACATAATTTCAATAAAAGGTTTTTATAACTGGAAAATTAAATATTTTTGCTGACTGAAAAATAAATAAACTATAATTTTGTAGTTTTGCGTTTAATATCTACTAATCTACATGTTTGAAATAATAATTTCATAAAGTAGCATTACAATTTGCAATACATCTTCAATTACAAAATCTACCACCAAAAATCCATCCATAGCATACTGTATGAAATATACTAATCATTACAAAAAAAAATAACAGTAATAAGATATACCTTTCATAATATTTAGGCACATTGAATTGATTGGTTTTCGTAGACAATCGAAATTTGACAAATGGCATGTCATATTGACATTGTGATATAATTGCATCGATGGTAAACTTGTATATCTGCTTAACACACGTTATCAATATGCTCTGGAACCGAGTCATTAACGTGAACTTTAAGGTCCTGATTTTTCACCAAAGTATTATCCTTATGGCTATGGTGGTGAATTATCCTTATGGCTATGGGGATCTGATTTTCTTGTGATTTCATTTCCTTTGTTGATTTATAAATTTAACCACTCACCTGGCGGAGCTAGCATGGTATCATGTGGGTCATATGACCCATGTGAATTTTTGCAAAAAAAAATTTTTACATATATTTCTAATAGAAAAATCTGATGAATGTATCTCGCTGACCATTGTAAAATTCATGTGTTATCAGTCTGACCCTTGTGACAGGATTTTCTCCCTCCACCACTGCTCACCACTTCTCCCACCCACTTTGCAGTAAAAGCCGTTCTTTGGGATAATAAAAAAATTTAAAAATTAAAATGTCAAAAATGTATCTTATTGATTTTAGATGAAGAATCGTAATATATCGAAAAGTCAAAGCATCGTCAAAATAAGGTAAAAGTCCTGGACAATGTCTTCCAGTCTCCAGATACTATTTTCAAAGCTCCATGATTTGAAAAACATTACTATATTAGGAATGCTATACGCGAGTCCAGACACCTGCTGCACGTTGATTGTTTTGTTTATTACCATTTACCAACATATTCTAATACCACTTATCAATGTTCGACGCGTCGGCGTTTTTGTACATGGGATGCATATATGGCTTAGAGTATGTTTATCCGTAGTTTCTTAGGACGAAATTTTTAGAAAAATATAAGAAACTGTTTCTTAACTTTTAACTAAAAAGTTAAGAAACTATTTCTTAAAGTACTTTAAGATCATCCTCATTGAGGGATCATTCAATGGGTTCACACATTCCCAAATAAAAAAATAGTATTATAATCGTGGGTCCCACCAAATTTATGAACCTGCTCCTTCCAGTTTCAGGAACCGGTTCATGATAGATGGACTCCACGACACGTGGCGGTCCGCGATTGGTCCAGTTATTAATTTTTTTTTTAAGAAAAGTCAAACGAAAAAAAAAATTTAAAATAATAAAAAGGAGAGGTTCAACGCATGAGACAGATTCGTCCTATTATTAATTTTTTTTAAAAGCAAACGAAAAAAAATAAAAAAAATATAACAAGGTGGCAAACCCCACCCTTTCGATTGATGGTCTAAGTTTACAAGTTCATCATTAACTGTTTCTTAGTTGTGACATGCATTGTTTTTTTTTTGTACTCTTCCATGCTTGATCACCACGACATGTTAATTGTATAATAAATGATGAAAATTCAGGTGAAAATGTTTACAGTCAAAGATATTTCTCTTTGTTTAATGGTCCCTCGACACTGCTTGAAGAATTGACTTATATTGATGATATTACGTATTTACGTGTATACGCATACCAATTAATCTAATATGCACACTATGTTGATGTAGCACTTTATGATTGAATCTAAGAGACCAATGGTTATACTTTATTTTTATGGGATCAATATTAAGCTAAAACAATAAAGGTCAGGGGGTTTCAAGATTAAGGTATCGTAACAAACAAGTAACAGAGTTGGTTTGGATTCAGATTAATAAAGAACTAGGTTCAGGGTGATTTATTGGGATACTTAGGACCATGAGCCACACAACTATTCAGAAGACAATACGAGCCAATTTAGAAATTGAACAACAAAATTATATAAACCCACTATCATAGTGTCTACCAATTTATCAAGCAATCCTGATGCCTAAACTGTCATTTGGATTAGAGAATGATGACAATCATTAAGCTCAGATTCAATTGGTTTACAATTTACCTTAACATCAGCTTCCGTTGGCTAAAGATAAATTGCCTATCTATGCTTTTTCTAGCAACCTAAAACACTTTTGATGCTTAGATTGCACCTATAATCAGATGCTAAATGACCAGTTTAACACAAGCAGAAATATAGCAATAGATAGATATATCAAAGAATAACAATCTTATTTGTGTCTATAGCTCATTGATCCATGATCCCTAGCACCCTAAACCTAGCAAGTTGACTACTCAGCCATAAACAAAGAAAAACCAGAGATAACAAATGAAGAAAACATGATGATAAATTGCAAAAATAATAAAATAAGATTTATGATTCTTCTCAAGAGTGTAGAGATCCTTCTCCCTCAATCTCACAAATAAAAGTCTCAAAAAATATATCTCTCTCAAGATCTTTCTGTAAAAGCAGCATAAAAACTAAAGGGAAAAAAAGATATATTAAAGTTGCTAGCAGTCCAAAGAGAAAATTGGGATGATTAGGATAAATCCTGAAATAATTTGTAGTTTCTTTAAAAATCTCTTCTGCTGGAGCAGACATTCGGATGCTTCGCTCGATCGGGATCATCCATCAGGCTGCTCTACGTAAAAACTAGTAAAATCACCAAATTGCATTCTTTTCTGTCTCTTTTATTCCAACTGATCCATCTTCCATCCAATGCAAACTCCATACCTGAAATGATTCGAAAGAAAAACTAGAAAACTTGATAAAGAATTGAAAACCAATTGGAAAATGTACGTAGAAATACCATATATCAATTGAATACCATATATCAATTGAATCATTGAAAGTAAAAATACAGGTTGCATTCCCACATCCACAACGGCTATGTTGATATTGGAAGTCTTAAGATTGAGTGAAATTAATTTTTATATTTATTTATAATAGTGTATATTTAAGTTTAGTCTTTACCATTACCAAGAGATCTAATGTAACCTTGATGATTAATAAAACCATAGTTAGTATAAAAACAACAGTCATGGTGGTGAAAAAGGGGTTGGTGGTGGTGGTGTGATTGCTTTTGGTCATTTCATTATATGACTGCTTATTTTCGTACAAATGACTGCTTATTTTCGTACACACAACCACGGAATCGCCGACGGGGTCGCGAAACAAAGCCTGAATAACATTTTCAAATGGGGAATCATCAAAATAAATTAGTTGTTTAATACATCATTAACTGTAAAGTGTAAAGTGTCATTTTCATCTTGATGCTTATCTTAAATCATATCAATTTTGTCATTTACGACAAAGTTCAGCATTGGAAAGAATAAAACTAATGTAAACAATTTACAGAAATATCTTGTAGTAGGCCGGACAGCGTGTTAATCGACGTGATTCCACTATCGCATTTCACTAAAAGTAATCGGTCATTAATTTATCTACCAAAAACTTTCTAAGATATTTGTTCTAATCTTACTTGCCTTGTTTTTTTTCTTTTGAACTAGTCTTACTTGCCGTGTCTTTTAAACTGAGATACAAATGAGAACTGTTTAGAAATATGGATATAACAATATAAAGGAGAATTATTTGGAAAACATGAATATCAATACAAAATAATACTTGCCTATTTTAAGTGATTTTACAGATTTTCATTCTATTTTTAATTAATTCTAACCACTTCATTTATTATATTTACTAAATAAATTTACATCATTTATTACGTAATACAAAACAAACTTATTTGTTTTCAATTTTTATTTTATCTTTTATATTCATTTTATCACTTCTTAAACTACTTCATTAATTATATTTACTATGATATTATGATAGCATTTATCTTACATATTAACTATAATAATTCAACATATTTGAATAAAATTATTCTATATATGACAAAAATTCAAAATGGTTCTAAAATTATTTTTTATTTGTTTACATAACCATTTAGACATAGATAAACAGCTACCTCTTCAGCCACGAGTTATTTCTTTTGGGTATCAGGTTTTTTGAGTTGTGAAACTAGGTTTCATTCGGGTATTATAAATTCTCATATGGGGTTCGAATCGGATCTTCCCAAGTCCAGATGAATTCACTTTTGATACATAGAAACCTACAATTATCCAAAAACTAATGTATCTGAGGCCGGTTCGGATATTTGTACCAATAGTATCAATATTAACCAATTCAAATCGGGTATTTTGAATTCAAACTAAACTTAACCTAAAAATAACCAAATAACCAAATAACCAAAAGTAACCATATTACCCTATTTGATTCGGGTTCATGTATACAAACCTAAAAATATTCAAATACTTATACAATTAATTATACTATGATACATATAAAATATATAATACTAATCATGAAAAACAAAATATCAATTTATAAAAAGGTAAAAATTAACATCCGCACGGACGTGCGGGTCAATCTCTAGTTAATGTTAAAAATTTCATTAATTATATAGCTAATCCTCATTATATGATTTTCTAATTAATACACCTATATTTTAAGTCAAAACTAATATTAGACGAGTTTAAATCTGTGTGATAATACAACACACTAATACAAAACATTGTGCACAATACTAGTCATTAATAGGCATAAATAATAAAATAAAACATTTCTTTCATGTATCCTTCATATATTTTATTTTATACATTATACCTTTAGATATAGAGCTGGGCAGATATCTTAGGAAAATGTACTTTAATATAAAAATGGGTAGATGTAAATGTTGAGGAAATATAGTTTGATCCAACATTTATTCGTTGAAGATTAAAGTAAGAAAGAAAAAGATAAAGCATTTGTTTCACGTTTGGACCACGCTCTGTGCGTCTTGCAACTGTCTTTGCCTTTGCCTACCTATAGCATTCATGAGATAGTTATGTTTCTCTGTAAGAACAACTGAAGATAAAGTATACACTATAAAGTAAAAAAAAAAGGAAAAGAAGAAAGAAAAGTATCTGTTTCAAAAAAAGAAAGAAAGAAAAGAATCTGTTTTACACGAGTTTAATGTTTATTTGCTTAACTAATTTTTATGTCAGAGGTACAAAGATGATTATAGTTAACAAAAAACATTACTACATATATATAATATTTGTGTGGTTTTCTTTATATTTCCCATGTATGTATAGCTCTTTTTTTAATTCTGCCTAGGGAAATGATGAACCATCTCAGTCATCTTGAACCAGATTACTCTGAGTTTGTTGAATATGATCCTAGTGGAAGATATGGCAGAGTAAACTTCTCTCTCTCTTAAGTTGATCATCTCTTTTGTTTTGCTGAGGTTCTTGTGTCTTCTTATTGTTGCAGTACAGTGAAGTTCTTGGTAAAGGATCTTCAAAGATCGTGTAAGTTTCCGACATCTTTACTCTGTTGGCTTAAACCACTATGGTTTTAGATCATAAATCAAAAGCGTGCTTGTGTTTCTAAAAAAATTAAAATAAATCAAAAGCTTGGTTTGAAGGTTCTGAAATAAACAAAACTGTATTTGTGGTTTTGTTATTTGGATTTGCAGTTACAGAGGATTTGATGAGTATGAAGGTATAGAAGTAGCATGGAACCAAGTAAAGCTCTATGACTTCTTGCATAGTCCTCAAGAACTAGAGAGGCTCTACTGTGAGATACATCTCCTCAAAACCTTAAAACACAAGAGCCTCATGAAATTCTACACTTCTTGGGTCGATACCAAGAAGCGAAACATTAACTTTATCACTGAAATGTTCACTTCTGGTACCCTAAGACAGTAAGATTCTCTATCTATCTCATATCGAAGTGATGTTACTGGTTCATAAATCTGGTGAGTTCAGGTATAGGCTAAAGCACAAGAGAGTGAACATAAGAGCAGTGAAGCATTGGTGTAGACAGATTTTGAGAGGCTTAAACTATCTCCATACCCATGACCCTCCAGTGATTCACAGAGATCTCAAGTGTGACAACATTTTTGTTAACGGCAACCAAGGAGAAGTCAAGATTGGTGATCTTGGTCTTGCTGCAATCTTACAAAACTCCCATGCTGCTCATTGTGTTGGTATGCAATAACTTCATTGCTTTTGCTATACTGAGTTTATAATTGGACTATGATGCTGAGAGTTGTTTCATGCTCTCTTAGGGACACCAGAGTTCATGGCTCCTGAAGTCTATGAAGAAGAATATAACGAGTTAGTAGATATATACTCGTTTGGGATGTGCGTTTTGGAGATGGTAACATTTGATTACCCGTACAGTGAGTGTACTCACCCTGCTCAGATTTATAAGAGAGTTATATCGGTGAGAACCTATTAAGTTAGATATATTTCCTACCCAAAATTAATTAGTGATAAGTGGATTGACTAATCTCTCATATATATATATATATTATTTTTTCAACTTTCCGATGTGGGAAGATGTCCCTAGTAAAATCAATACGCTATACTCAGGGATATAAACTTTTCTGCCACAAGATTTTATTGAGTTTAAGACTGTTAATACATTCTCTATCTCAGGGCAAGAAACCAGACTCACTAGACAAGGTGAAGGATCATGAGGTTAGAGGGTTTATAGAGAAATGCTTAGCCAGTGCGACTCTTAGACTCTCAGCTAGCGAACTACTAAACGACCATTTTCTTTGTGTTGATGAAAGCGAATCCAAAACCAAAGAAAACTATTTTGATCATCCTCACTACTCAAACGGTTACTTCAGCCACAATAAAGGAGACCAATGGGCTTATAATGGAGATGAAGACGCAGAAGAGTATGATAACAACTTTGACAATGTTCATATAAGTATCAGTGGGAAGAGAAGGGACAATGGTGATGGAATGTTCCTGCGACTCAGAATCGCTGACAAGGAAGGTTTGTGATTGTGACACTATATAAACCGAAAGGAGACATTCTTTGTCGGTTCTTGAACAGAGGAGACTAGTTAGAAGTTTCCATAAAGAGTTTTATTTCATGTTGAATTTTGCAGGGCTTGTGAGAAATATATACTTCCCTTTTGACATGGAAACTGACACAGCAATAAGCGTTGCAAGAGAGATGGTGGAAGAGCTGGAGATGGACGATTGTGATGTGACAAAGATAGCCAACATGATCGATGGAGAGATTGCTTCTCAGATTCCGGATTGGAGATCAGGGCTCAACTTTGAGAGCATCTTCTGCAACTGCGCCTCAGTCATGGATTTTTAACGTGATACAGTGTTGTATAAACGGGTGTGGAGAGAAGCATGGACGGTTTGAGGATTATTACTTCTGGACTAAACCACTCTGACAAAGAAGAGGTGGTTTCTTGTGGGTCAAGTAACATAAAACACCGACTATATATATATGTGTGGTTGCAGAATCCAGATCATTTCTCTTTTGATATCTTTCATAGACTGTGATGTGTTACCCAATGAAACAATAGGATTCAGCTGCTGTAAACTAAAGTAAGGGAGGGAGATTCAAGGATTAACAGCTGAAAAAAATCTAGCGGGAGGGGGGAAAAGCTTTATTCGCAAGAAAAATAAACAAGATGACGATTTCAGCTTCTTTAAGTAAAAGTAAATATAAAATATAAAATTTTATTACGTACGCAAAAATATATAATACTAGGATATGTCTACGCTTCGCGCAGAATATTATTACATTATTATTACATATAAATTTTTGGATGATGTAATTATGTAGTCGTTTTTACTTGTTAAGAACATTATTTGGTGTTTTATTGTGTTATGTAGTAGCAGTTGATAAGTTAATATATTATGTATTTGTTTTTTAGTAATGTGTTGTTGTGTGTATAGCAGTCCTTATTGGTGGTGAAGTGAGTATCTGACGTAAAGCAAATCAAATTTCAATAATTTTGCATTTAGGCATTAGTTAGTTCTAAGATTTATGGTTTCAGCGTAACAATTGCATTAAATTTTTAATTTTTGAACATTATTTTTTAAGATGTATTTTGTCCTCTCTCCATATTTTGACATTAAGCCGTCACCATCTATGTATTTATTTTACCTTTCCGGTATGTGGTACTTCTCACCATCGAAAAAGACTCACCTCCGTGCTCATATTCTTCCTTAACTTCTCTTGTAAGATTATTTAGTATTTGTTGTACATCAAGTTTATGAGTTCTTAGTTATGCGGTTGTTTCTCACGGTGTTGTGGACTGTTCGGGTCAATATTGGCTGCTCCTCTTCTTCCTTAGATTTTGGCAGATGTCAGGGACGGCATTTCCTTGGGTTGGTTTAGAGTTAGTCATCTTTGATGTTGTCTTCCTTGTCATTGGCTTGCCGTCGATAGCCTATACTCGCCTTGGTTTTCAAGCTCTGGTTTTTGGCGATCTAGCTTCTATGCTATCTTTCAAAACTCGAGGACGGCTTCACGGTTTGTTGATTTCGTTTTATCTCCCCCTTTCCTTTCTGTTCTCTCATCTCGTTACAGCTTTCATCGATGCTCGCGTCTCAGGTGGCTCTCCCTTTCGCCATGTTTGCCACTCCATGTCTGGATAGTGTTTTCTTCCGCGTATGCTTTGGAGGTTGTTTCTGGTCTCAAGCTTGGACTATGGTTTCTCGGTAATTGACTTCCATTATCTCTCCCTCAGACTGTTTCTCTTCTTCCACTACTTTACTTGGTATATGTGTACAAAGTTAGTCTCTTGGAGCTTTGGCGCCTTCTATCCAGAGCTTTGTAATTCTTCGGTGGCATGAGCGCCTTGTCTGTGTTTGTTTAATTTGTGGGGTGCTTCTTGTCTCTTACCTGGTGGTTGTGCTCCTACTGCTTTAGGCATGTGTCTTTCTTCTTCGTGGTGACTTTGGCCTTTCAGTGATTATTTTTCCTCTGATTCTCTTTCTTGGTTTTTTGCGTTGGTGCTTGATCGCGCTTCTTTGTGTTCGAGAGATTGCTTTGCCTCAGATTTTATATTTCTACCATTTTTTGATCTCTGCTTGTTTTGGCCAAGACACTCTGCGATAAGGTGAGGTAAGTTAGTCTTCGTTCTTGATCTCCTTTCAGCTCTAAACCTTTATTGAGTTATTGTTACTAGGCTATTTTGCTTTTCTCTATGATTGTGGAGTTCTAGGTTTAGATTCTATGTTGTGCTCTAGTTTTCTTTTCTCAGTTTGGTTATTTTATGATTTTAATAATAAACTAAATATATAATATGTAAATAGAATATTAGAAAATAGTAAAAAATAATAAAACTGTGAAGTTTACGTTTTTAGTGGTGAATAAATTAAATATTTATAATATGTTTTTGTATTAGTTTACTATTTTTTATTCATCTTAAATTGTAATGATCGATAAAACAGATTATTAAACTTCATATGATGATGGTTAATGTGAGAAGAATTAGATAACTAAAATTCTCTGATCAGTCATACCTATCAAATTAGATCATGTTTAATTGATTGATTGAAATTAAAAATGAAAAATAGCCATCAACAAAAAGATGCTCTTTTAACTACTTCTCGATTTGATACCTGATTTTATTGATTTTCCAAATCTCAAATACATAAACCAACAAAAAAAGATTATGGCTATGAATATTTACAAACCGCCCCACACTATAGTTATAGTAACAAAAAATCTACATACCTATATATCTACATATTTTTGTTACTATTAGGACTGCACCGTAGTTGTTCTACATGTTGCGGTTTGGACACTATAACTTGACCAACTTTTATTGTGTGCTGACACCTTGGTTTTTGTTTTCTATTTGTTATGAAAAACAATTCTTCACCAAAAAATGTTTCAGCTTCGTATATTTTTTGTACATATAGAGTTGTGGGTTTTTACATTTATAGTGGATTCGAGGATGGCAAATTCAATTTGAAGACATTACTTTGGTAGAAAAATAGAGATACAACTATTTAGATAATTTCTAGACTTTTTTTCTCTTGAGAAAAATCGGTGATCATCTATATCTGTGAAAATATTGTAACTTCTTATCTAGAGATAAAGAAAGATGGGAGGTTGAATATGACACCTCAGATTTTTTATTATATTAGTGATATGAGTTGTGTTTTCCAAATTAGGGGTTAGGATCACGATTTAAAAATATGGGACCAATCCAAGAAAAAAATTGTACAAATAAAAAATATTGGGCCAAATTGCAACACTAAAAAGAAAAAGAACGTAAAATTTAAAAATATAAAACAAATGAAGACACGTGTCGCAAAAGCCCATTGCCACTTGTCATGAGAAGATGTAAAACTCTACTTTATATATATATATACTAGGTAAACCTACCGGGAAGCAGATCAGAAATAATTTAGATAATCGAGTAAATATTTAATATTAGTTGTTATTATTTAAATATATATATATTTGTTAAAATTATACGTTATTAGATTTGAAGACTAAATAAACCATATTATCTGAAAAATTGGTTATGATTTTTAAAATAAATACAACCTTTATTTTTAGAATATGATTTTCTAAATAGACATATTATCAAAATAACTGTTTTTGATTCTTAAAAATAAATACTACTTATTATTTTTTAAATATGATTCGTTTTTAAAGGTTAAAATGATTTTTTTGTTTATTAGTTTGTGTTTTAATTATAAATTAATAGTTAAAAGTGATTTTCCATTATTTCTTGTGATTTTACATTATTTCTTGTGATTTTCCGGGTCGGAAGACCAAAAACAGTGAGATTCTTTTGTTTTGTTCATTTTGTTAGTAGAGAGAAACAAATTTGTAAAAGATTCATATATATATATATTTAAATTTAATTATATATATATATATATATATGTTTCAGGATTACGTTATATTTTTTTCTAAATTTAGTTTAATAGAAGGTTTTTGTTAGAATTTTATTTGATTTAAAATATATGATTAATTATAAAATTATTTATGTAATATTAGATATTTACATAATGTAACAGGAGGTAACAAGAGGTTAAAATAATATTATTTATTTTTAGTTTAAATTTTTTATTTAGTTATGTATGGAATATTTTTGTAAAATTTTTTAAAAAATTATCATTCTTTTCCGTTAAATTTGTTTGTTGTAGAAAAATCGAAGTCATTTTTTTGGGGGATAACTAAATTTTCTAAGACGATTGTTGCGATTATCAATGAAGTTGTGTTCTATTTTTATTATGTCGGTATACATATCTTAACTTGTTTTTCTAGTATAAGCTATCTAATTTCATTTCTGTTTTTTCTGTTATCAAGTTATTGTACATTATGTCTCTTGTTGGACTTTGCAAGTATGTATATTTTAGTTTCATATCAATATTAAAAGTATGGTTGAGCTATTTATTTTAAAAAAATTACATTTCAATATTCTCAATTATATGTAACATTAATTTTTATTATTTTATAACAACTTTCACTATTTATTTTATATTGTTTTTGTAAGTTATATATGATACTGATAATTCTTTCTAAAAATGATACTGATTAAATTTATATTTGATTATGTATTAATATTGGTTGTTTTTTCTATCATTTCTTTTTCTAGCCTAAGCTTAAGCTCGATGGTCAAAATATGAATAAATTGTGAAAATGAAATATTGATCAAAATAAATTGTGGGTTATTATAAATTTTGTTAATAGATTGGTTTTAAATAAGAAGATGAGAAGTAACATGAGAAGTTATTTTAAAAAATTTTATAAAAGATTTTATTTTGTTATTTTGCGGTTTGATTAGATGAAAATGAAACATTATTAAGAAAATAAAAAGATGAGAAATTCGCGGTTTTATTTATTTACAATGGTCATAGTTGAATGCTGGCTCTAATAGGTACTAATATTCATTGACTGAACATGACAGTTAAACAATATCTCAACTCTCCTGTTAATGTTAGCATCTGGAAATATTGTAGTCCTCTATTGACTTACTCTTACTGATATTATCTTCTTAAATTTTGTGTGTATTACACTACACTCAGTTGGCAACTAAAAGCTAAAACAGAGTAATTGTAGTTAGTATGTTTTATGTGTGAATTAGAAGAATCCTATTGAATGGATTTTATGTTTTTGGTCATTGCAAGATCCTTCCACGAACGTTACTTCATGAAAAAGTAGTCATGGTGCAACATGAACTTGGATCTTTAGTGGCGGGCTAATGTTGTCAAAGCAAATCTTATGTCTCGAACAAATCAGAAAACCTTTTATATCGGTTAGACTGTCAATATTTTTCAAAATATTTTGTATGCATTCATTTTTCGGTTATTTCATTTAAGAAATATAGAGTAATAATCTTTTTGAATTAAAAGGTAAATCTTATTCAAACCGGAATGTGACGGTCAGAGCGACTTATACATGAAATCAGACCGGTTTAAAACATTGGCCAAAGGCCCAAAACCCTCAACCTTTCCTCAAAGCTCCTTCTTCAGTGTCAATTGTGGAGAGTGAGAAACAACCATGACGGCTACTGATGTTGAATATGAGGTTTGTTTTGCCGACTGGTTTATCTCCCCGTCGCGGTGGATTTAAGGTTTCGGTCATCCGACGCTCCGCTTGTCCTCTCACTTCTTCCACTGGCTCGACGCTCTGGTAATTTCCTCTTCGCTGCTCTCATTTCAGGTGTTTTACTGTTTCAAATTGATGGATTTACGTTTTGAATAAAGGTTAAAGCTTCGAATTTTTAAGCAATAAGCATGGAAGATAGATTCTCGAGCATCAATATACGCTTGCTGGCATGACCTTCCCATCAACAGTCTTACTCAAATCACTGTAATAACTCTCCAGAATCGTAGACTTCTTCTTAGCAGCATCGGAAAGAGAGAACCAAACTTTAGGCCTCGGAACAGGAGGAATCCCTTTCCTAATCAACCTCTTCAACGTGATGGGATTCGTCAAAGTAGAGATCTTGAGTGACGCATCACCGATCAAAAGAATATCAGGATGTACCAATTAGCTCCTTTGCTAGCTTCAAAAGCCCACCAAACTCACCCTTGATTCCTCACTTTCTCTCTCCTTTCGTTCAACATGTTCACGCCGTCGAAGTTTCCTTCCACCGTGAAGCCGTATAGGTCTTAGAATTAATCGACGTTATTTGGTTGGAGAAGAAGACTGCTACTGTTGGGTTCAGACTGCAATCGTTGGGCTTGAATCATGTCTGTTAAGAACCCATCTGAATATATAGCAAGAACCCAAATCAAATGATCCAGAAAGAAAACATTTTCGGGAAGAAAAGAAAAGGTTTGTAGTTTGCCACGTGTCATTCTCTCCTTAATTTACTTAATGACGTGGCACTCTCACAGGACAGAAAACACTAATTTATATAAATAGAAGACTAGGGTCAGCCCGCCCTACGGGCGGGTGATGTGTAAACAATAAAAATCATTTATATGAAAATATATTTTAATTTTATAAAGCATTTTAATAATATCTTACAAATGATCATAAAATAAATAAATAATAAATATAATTCTGAGATCATATTGATATTTTCAATAAAGATTTTCTGTTTTGAGTTTAAAGTGAGGTAACATTCATTGTAGTATTATTTTCAGAACTTTTTTATGCTATTGAATTATTTTTTTAAAAAAAATTCATAGTCTTTACAATTAGGTTATTTAGTTATTTTTATCTACTATCTTTACATTATGTCATTAACTACCTTCTTATTCGAGACGCTTAAAACTCTGAGCTAAGACCGAAAGGGTTTGCATAATCATCCAAAACAATGTTGGGAATGGAAAAAAAAAACTATTTGAGATCGTGAGCTATACAGTGTGGAATACATTATGATGATAAAAGGAAAAAGTTTCCCAACTACACGAAGTTTACGGTAATATGGTGGAAACCATCCAATGTATGAGAATGTTTCAACAACTACACTAAGTTTATATTAATACATGCCACATGTATGAAGTAAATGATAATATGGTGGCAACATCACAATCGGGTTTAATTGATCTTAAGCTAAGTTAATAGGGTCAATCTGTAATTTATGAAACTTAATAAACTTAATTGATTTTATTAATAAACTTAATAAAATGAATAATTTATTGAACTTTATAAACTTAATCCTAAACTTAATAAACTTAATAAACTTAATAAAATTATTAAACAAAATAAACAAAATAATAAAATTATTTATTTAACTTAATAAACTTAATAAACAAAATAATTTTTTAAACTTAATAAAATTATTAAAATTAATTGATTTTATTAATACACTTAACAATTATTTTTTTGTCATCAACATATACAGACTCATATAATACACTTAACAATTATTAAATTTAATAAAATGAATAATTTATTAAACTTTATAAACTTAATCCTAAACTTAATAAACATAATAGTTTAATAAATTTATTAAGTTTAATAAGTTTAATAAAATTATTAAATTTAATAAATTTATTAAGTTTAATACTTAATAAATTATTAATTTTATAAAGTTTAAATAATTTTTTGTCATTGTTTAATAATTATTAAGTTTAATAAATTTATTAAGTTTAATATGTTTAATAAGTTTATATGTTTAATAAGTAATTAAGTTAAAAAATTATTATGTTTATTAAGTTTATTATGTTTAATAAATTATTAATTTTATTAAGTTTAATAATTATTAAGTTTATTAATAAAATCAATTAAGTTTATTAAGTTTCATAAATTACGGATTAACCCCAGTAACTTAACTTAAGATCAATTAAACTCGATTGTGATGTTGCCACCATATTATCATTTACTTCGTACATGTGGCATGTATTAACATAAACTTCGTGTAGTTGTTGACACATTTTCATACATTGGATGGTTTCCACCATATTAGTGTAAAATTCGTGTTGCTAAGAAACTTTTTTCCATGATAAAAATCAGAATATATATGTTCAGCCCATTATCTTTATTTCCTTTCATACACGCTTTTTTTGTTTCAGTGTTTAAATTATCATTTTGTGGCCATACGTTTTTGAGTACATGATTTGCTCAGTAAATATACGGAATGTAGGAACCTATTATAAGTAGTTGAATGGCTCAGGAGTAAACTAACCTTTGGATTATAATTGAACTTAATTTATAAGATCGTCTGAAGAAAACACAGCAGAGAATAGGGAAACGGGAATAATGATGCATAAGCACTTTCAAACAGTATTAATGTGACCAGCTCCAAAGATACTCTTCACCTTGGCAGATGTTGTGGTATTTTTCAGGATGAGACCAGTTGAAGTTGCTGCCAGAGTTGGTGAATTCTCCTTCTCACTCCCACCTCCAAACACATTAGCTGAGAGAAACTGATCCCAAGCATGTGATCTCCAGGGTTCAGGCCCATCGTTGATCCCAATATTTGCCTTGAGCCTTAGCCTTCTTATCAGCTTCATCATCAACCTAGTATACTTTGTCCCTTTCATATGCAATGCATCAAGCAAATTGAGTTGTTCTTTTCTCGATAAAACTAAAGATGTTATCTTTTGATATAACACAAACGCATGTAACTCAATAAATGAAAGAATAACCATCCAGTTGACAATTCACTACTTTAAAAAAACATTACATCTCCTAAAACAACACCATTAAAACAACAAATGTTCGTGGAAACTCTGCAAAACATCACTTTACTATTCTCTTAGGAATATCAACAAACATATAATATGTAGAAATAATCTTT